>CM020042.1:6170000-6225000 GCA_009769605.1 Bucorvus abyssinicus | reverse complement strand
AAATAACTAGCCTTCAGTTACGGTACGCATTTCTCTCGTCCTACAAATAGATGTATAAAAACAAAACAAAGCTGCAGTGTGAGATACTTTTAAACATCCTCCTTTCAGGAGTTAACGGCTGTCCATAGTGTGCCAACAGCCCCTTGGTGGGTGTTGGTGGAAGTATACATTAGGTTCACTTTGGAAACAGAGAGTAATATAATACCCTCTGGTGTTGTTAATAATGGTGTCTGTAGCTTAGTTTTAGTACCGTTCTTGACCGCAGTCTGCTAAGCTTGGTCTGCTCTTGTGGTTATAAATCTGTAGGGATTATGCTGAATATCTTTGTGCTCTGTCCATGAGACCAAGACAAAAAAAGTGTTTGCTTGATGCCAACGCATAGTTTCTATCTAATAGCATCAATCTGTGCATCACTGAGCATTTCTTTTCCTGACCTTATTACTTTACTGAAATTAAGCTTGAAACAATCTGATGTCAGATACTGTATATCTACTTTTATTGCTAGCCTTGCTGGGCCTCTCCATATTGCTAGTGCTGCATCTCATTTTAGATAGGTTGAACCACATATATATTCTCCAGTTTATTGAAAGCGTGATAGATTGTTTTCCACATTCCACAACAGCAGGCCAGTCTTTTTCATGAACGTTGGAGATCAAATGTAAATTCACATGTATACAGCTGACCAAAATTCATAGTGTTTTTTCTTGGCATTACGAATAAATCCAGCATATCACTAGATATGAGTAAGAATAGTACAGTGAAGTTGGCTTCAGTTCAGCTTTTCTGATTCAGTGGCAGTTTCAAATGTTCATATTTGAAGAATCTGTAAAAGTTGATTATTATGATAGATTCGAAAAGATTTGCTCAGACAACAGAGTCGCAGCAGAATGAATTGTAAGGATTGAGTAAAATGCAAACTACCTTCAAACCGAGGCAAGCTTTTGCCGTCTATCCACCCCCCAGCTCCTTTCTCTCTCTCCCTATTACCGTATAAACTTAGCAGCTTCCTGCAGAGTTTCGCTGCAGTCAAATAAAATTCAATGATAAAAATCACTCAATAGCTCCATTAAAACACAACTAAAATTATTCTTAGGACCATGCCTAGGGACTAATATATCTAGAAGCTATCCAACATTTTCATAGCTTTTCCTCATGTTGAGCCTGATCCTGCTCTTTGAAAAATAGTCAAGACTCAGGCGGCATGAGAGGAAAAGATTTTTCTCTAGCAATCTAACCTCCTCCATATCCTTGCTGTACCAAACACCTCCTCCACATAGAGAAGGTTGGTCTCAAGGAAGGCTGATGAATCAAAGGAAAATGTCCCTCCAGCCACTGCAGATACAGGTTGACTGGGCACAAGGACCCAACCCTAGGCTGATTTCCAAGTACCCTGCAGGTGCTTAACCAATCCTCTTTGAACGGCTTGTTGGGTGGACCTATTGACTTCCACTGATATGGTGTGTGAATACCTACCAATGCCCTGTGGTGCCCTCTATCCATACCTAGAAGGAGAACCATTGTTCAAGGGGATGGAGCCTTCAGAAGAACTGCAAAATTTGGTGGTTGGGCCGACATTAGGAAGCCATCTGGGAGCTGTCAGGGTGCGATGTGACTCTGGCGGTGTTCTCGCTGCACTCAGCCAGCTCTGTTAGCACCATTGCGGGGAGCTGGATCAGGACCTTTCTTTAAATGAGGGCAGGGAAAGATCCTGGTTTTAAAAAATAGCTGCTGCTCACTTGTTTGTGCGGCCGAGAGCATCTGCTTGCTGAAAAGATCCACCCACACTCCCTTCAAACACACCTCCTTTCTCATGAGGCTTTCATGGTAGCAAAGCCAGGAAGCGTCGGGGTCAGGGGAGGTGTGAACACATGCTGAGCGAACTGTGTTTGATGCAACATACACTATCCCTGCCTGCTGAGACAGCGTGAACACCTGCTCTGGAGGCCAATTCCTTTACTTAGCTGCTTAAGCGCTGTTTGACCCTCTGCAGGACTTCTCTCATTGTGGCGTGTACTGAAAAATAAAAAAGGGCGCTGGTTTCAAAAAAATGCTTTCTGCAGTTCTGTCACATTGCAAAAGCCTCTTTTCCCTGTTTCCTCACACACCTAATTCTTCGCTCTGCTCTCGAGGGACAAGAATGGTAGAATGAAAAGGAAGTGTTTACTGATAAAAATAAACAAAACATACTGATTCATAAGAAATAATGCAGTCTCTGGAATACTGTGTGGTGCATCAGCAAAAGACAAGCCTCAGATTTTTAACCCTCTGCTTCAAGTACAAGAAACCCGTTCCTCTAAACAAAGGCACTTTCCCCCACTCTAGGTTTACCTACATTGATTTTTGTATCTTTCCAAGTGCAACAAAACATTATGTTTTCTTCTCCTTGAAAAACTGCCATGGTATAAAAAAGGGAGAGAGAACGTAACGGCACCTGACCGTTAGAGGAGATGGACTAGTTCGCAGCAAGGGGACTGGGCTCTACTGCGGGCTTTTTTCTTTCAGCCTGCTCTTCTGCTCTTCCTGAAGCCTGAGCTAGACCCTGTTTAGCTTCAAGGAATTAAGATGCTGCATGAATGCCTGCTTACAGGTAGATGATGGATTCACAGGAAGCCTTGTCCCAAACCAGCCATGTTACCCGGCTCTCTTACCTTTGAAATTTGCATCTGCAGAAGGCGACAATTTCGGAGGGCTGCCCTACAGTGACTCTACAGGACCCTAAAAGTGCACCTGGGAATTTCTCTGTTACTCGTGTGGCTAATTATTTTTGGGTAATCATCCATAAGAACACAGTAACATTTTAACATCAATATAGAATATAGATTTCTATTTACCAAAGGCAGTAAATATATTCAGTTTGATATGCCCAAACACCTGCTAAGTGAAATGGAATTGGACTACTTTCAGTCGTGTGTTAGATTTGCCTCATGCCTCATCTACATTTCATGAAAAAATCCGGTTAATGTTGTTATTTACACTTAAATATGTATATGTGTGCAACTTAAAAGGAGACTGAATGATAATGACTTCTGGGTTAAGCAAATGTATCCAGATCTGGGTTTATTTTGGACAGTCTAAACCTTGACATATACATGGAGCTGCTGGAACAAAGGGAGAGGCAGCAGTAACATAGCGGTCTTTAAAAGCACTTTCTGCCTCTTGCAATTTCGGTTATATCATCGTAAGCTTATCTCATTTACGGAAGCACAGTGGTGAAGAAAGTGAGACCCAAAGCCTGAAGATTTAATCAGTTATTAATTAACGTGTTGTACCAGTGGCTGTTGTGAAATGGAACGTAGCATATTCATCCTTGTAAATAGCTGATTAAATTTATAGCGTAACGTTAGGTATTGGGATATTTCTGTCATACTGTTACTGTTCTTTGCTATGCTGACTGCAAAATATAATAACTTCTAAGCAGTGTGTAAAACAAAGTGCTCAATTCACTTTATTAAAATATCCAATAATAATTGATTTAAAGGCAATAAAATGTGTTCATTAGAGGGTTTATATTCAAGAAATATTGAAAGTATACCTAAAACTGTCACTTTTATTGTGAATGAACAGGATAATATAATTTGAAAAGAGTGTGATCATACTAAAGATTTGTCCTGCAGCATTATCTGATAGCTCGTAAAGTGCTGAAATTTAATATGATGCTTTCAGTCAGTTTAATTGAAATTTAATTGCCACTTTGGGCAGAAGGTTTAGATCTGATCAATAAAATATTAAAGATTTTGTGCTTTCACTTGGAACAATTTCTTAGCCAATGCATCAAGTGTAACCTGTGTTTTAGGAAATATTTGTTTGTTATAATTCACATAATATTCAATATCACTTGCTAATCTGAGTGTTTTAACACGCTGCACAGATAAATAGTGGACATAATAAAGCTATAGTTGATCCATTTAATTACAACAAGATGAAAGAAATAACGGTCACCTTCAGATTCATGAGAAAGGCATTAATGTAAAAGAGCTATAAATATTTTGAAATGTCAAACCTCAGAAAGACAGAGTCCAACATGAGCCTAGCTGTAAATCAGGCACATAGAAGGACCTTGAAAAAAAGATGGTTCTTTGGTATTTTAGAAATAATTACTAATACAAAAAGGGTAATGATGAACCTATAAATTACATTAAAAAGGGCCATTAGAGGAGGATTAGTTTATAAAGCTGAGAGATGGTTCCTGAAAATTATCCCGCTAGTTATTTCTTCTTTTCATTTCATATTATTCACGATCCCCAAAATTATCTGATTAATGATAAACTAATTGATTGCTACTTTGCAATTCAAATGCAGTGGCCAACTTTGAGACTCCCTTTACTCTAATATATATTGTGCCTTCATTTTTATTCGTCTTTTTTTGGTGGCTGCGTAAAGACAACTATTTTAACTTGTTCTCTATAATGTGTAGGGACAACTTCAGTCTAAGGAGCACTGCCGCAAAATTCATCCCTGCAGTTGTCTCAGGCCCCTGAATGCCACCTCTGCATGTCTGTAGAGAGCCTGGTGCCCCTGCTCCTCCATCTTTCTCCCACCTAGGCACTCCTACAGAGCCTTCGTGAGGTCAGACATAGCTAGAGGTGACTGAAATGCCACTGTCTTAATTTTTCCCTGGTCTTCAGCAGTGCTCTTGAACTTAAAAGCCCACAGAGCATCTTACCAGACTGCGGTTTCCTGCATATTCAATGACTGGCTACCATTCGTAAGAGTTTTCATCCTTTCAGTTAATGAGCACTGCTTCGAACAGCAATGCCTGAGTTCAGCTCTGATCTGTCAGGAGGAGAGTAAGAGGCTGGGGGTGGATCTGAGGAAGAGAAAACTGTCTCATAGACATATACGCTATGATGGCAATTTCATTGCAAGTTATTGCTTGTTTGAATAAACTGTGATTTGCAGTATATGGTTTTTTACTTAAGGTGGATACAGGCATTCATGGGGCAGAGAACAGAACTTGACAGCATGAAAACCAGATGATTTACTCTGCTGCTGGTGACAGGAGCACAAACACAGCAGGATCAACTTTTTGGCCTGAAATCAACGGCACCTATAGTGCTGTGTCCCAAGGATCACGAGAAAAGATGAAGAAGTATAGTCATTCTCACTTCCTCTCCAACAGCACTGAACCATTAGCTGGAGGATTGATGAAATAGCCAGTTGGAAGCTCTCTGAACATTGCAGTGGTCTGTTTCCCCTTCTGTGGAATTTGAAGGGAGTTGAAGTTGTAAATGCAGATCTCTGAAGATCATTCAGTGATTGCCTACTTCTGCTGACAGTGGTATGTGAGCGCTGAGTGTTGGGACCAATTTAGGTCTTTGGGAATTTGATTAGCATGCAGAACAAAATATTGGCTGATCTGACAACTACTAGAACTCTCAGCCACATGACTGCTAAAGTGAAACATTTCCTGGCTTTTTGCCTTCAAACAGAATTTCAGGCCGTTGGTTATAAAATTAGTGGTTTTGGCTGATAAATTTGAATAACACTGCACTCAAGAATCTTGGGAGACAAAGTGGTTGGACGGGTAGAATTTGGAAGTGGAGAAGAAGACTAACATCTTAATCTATTCTTGTTGGACCATTTCCTCTATGCCTTTCTCCATCTATAGGTGTGAAGATGATTCTTCTTCATCAACACACCTGTCTGTCTAATTGTGGTTATTAGAAGAATGAAGAAAATAATACTCTCACAGACTGTGCAAGAGGTTAGGTGCTGCATAGAACAATTCTGCAGTGGCAGTAGATTTTTAATGGTCTTTTTTCAATCTTTTTTTCGATTTCTCCAGGTTGCTTTACTCTGGGCATATTTGTTTGGAACCTATAATTCCTTTCTGAGGCTACTGAAGAGTACTGAAGATGGGAAGCAGTAATTCCACATGTTGCAAATGGGACCTCTAAGCAGCAGAACTGACACTCCTCCTCACCAAAGCAGCAAGACGGTACAAGCTCCATTTCTATAGTACTGAGAGAAAACAGGGTTAAAACGCATGATACATTTTGTCCTTTCAAAACACCAAATTTCTTTCTTAACTTGCCATAAGTAACTTAAGTTTCATTAAAAAATACAAAGGATTTTTTTTTAAGAGTTGAGCTAAATTCAAGCAGAAACCCCCTAGATCTTTACTACAGAATCCTAAAAGTTTGGCAAAGACCAGATACTGGTTTGATTTGGATAACTAAAAAGGTAAAGGCTGAATCCAACATTCTGTTCAAATCATGATTTGGATCTTCAGCCTCCCAAAATACTTGCATTAGCCCCAGGGTTTTTTCCAGACCCTTTCTGATAAGTGCTTTGTTTCAGCTTGAATTTTATTCTCTCTTTTTTTTGCAGACTAAATCACAGTCCTTAATGGATTTAAAACTCGTCCTTTGGACAAAATAGTTTTGTATAGGCTCAAGTAGCATTACATTTCAGACAAAAGCGATTCCTTCATTTGTTCTTTAACTTCCTCACATTCTCACTTCAAAGGTACATTTTTCACCTGGAAGACACTAAAATTGGTGTCACCTTTCCTCTGCATTGACAGTAGAGGATTAAAATGGTTGTGCTGAAGCATCTTGTATTTTCTCTTCTTCTTTTAATTTATCACAACCACATATTCCATGGGAAGTTAAGGCAGAGGGAGAGAGGGGAGGAAAGATGCCCAGCTGATAGACAGCACCTCTACCTTGCAGAAGATTCATTCCACTGCACATTTTGAATCTGCTGACAAGAAACTTGCTGCACAAGTAATCAGAGCCTCCACAAGATTGATTTCGTCCCCTGCTGGTATATGGCATACAGGGGGAAAAGGTTCTCATCTCTCAGTGTAATCTTAACTATTTAGAAGCTATTATTGCAGGATTACAAATCATCTGAATACCTTTCTTGTGTAACTTAGTTATTTATTAGCAAGACCAGCAAATTAGTCAGGTAACATAATATAGTGTTCCAGTCCTGAAGCTCTTATTCAGTGCGCTGCTGGATTATTCCCTCAATTTGCAAGTGCTAGTAAATCTGTAAAGTTCTGTAAACAATAGTGCATAGCGCAGAGTGCAAATATTTAACTATTTTTTCTAATTGCGGAGAAGGGTTAGTAAAGTATATGTATAGGGTTCACTTTTCAAAGTGACTCAAACAAAACTGCAGATGTATTCTGTCCTAGGTTTGTAAGAAATGCTTAAAGTCAACTTGTCATAGAGACTAAATTGAATCTACTACCTATAAAGCTCTGGAAGGGAACATGTAGGAAAAAAAGGAGAAGCATGAGATTTATCTGATGTTTGGTTGATGTATGGCTATATAAAATCTTAAGTAATACAGATAATGTCACACAATATTGCAACATATATTTTCAGTTGAACATTATAAGACAATAAGGCATAAATGGAAATTAAAGGAAAAAATCTGAATGGTTGTCAGGGAACACTTTTTCATTCAGAGAATCATAAACATATGGAATGGTGTGTCAGGCAAAGTTTCTGAGATAAGAAGAAGGTAGTAATTACAAAATGGATTTATATCCTGAGGAATAAAGTACAGACAATGGAAAAGAGCTTTAAGTCAAATGATTTTTAACCCTCACTAGGAAGAATGCTCACTATAATCGTATTTAATAGGTTCCATCTAATTTTCTGAAGTTTGCCTTCGATTCTTTGGTCAGTAATGGAATATAAATAGACATATGTAAGTCATCCACCCATGCTTGGAACTACCATGTACTTTTAATACATATCAGTATATCAAAATGCAAACAGAGAAACTGAGATATGTTCCGTAGCTCTGTCCCTACTGAAATAAATTACTTTTTCATGTTAAGATATTGGATACTCAAAGCATACAAATTTTTGTTGTTAGAAAATATGGCACTCAGAGTGACTCCTCTGTAGTGATGTGTAAAAATAAATAATCTCAATAGATAAATGTATTAAAAGTCAGCCTCCAGGGCAAATAAAAGCAGCAAACATATTTTCATGTGTGAAACAAGTAATTAGAGGAAAAGTGATAGAAAAATGCAAACTAGAACATTTTCCCATTGCTATTCCACAGCAGGGTGGGAAGGGTGTCATTCAGCCTTTAGTCCACTTCAAGAGGTGCAGGTAGGACCAAAAAATTTTGTAGAACATTTATAGTCCTCAGTCTCAACAGAAATAGTGGGTTCACAGATTCCACTTTTCCTCATAATTACCCAGTCTATATACAAATTACACTGCCAAATCAGGTAAAGCACACTCTATTTACATTAAGACTCCAAAAAGCTATGGGAAGTCATGAGTTTGACTTAATTAGTTAAGAGAAGCCAAACTGTAACTCACATATCTAACTGACAAACCCCACTGGAGGTGTGTTCAGTGGACTGCCCGTTTCTCTCAGTCATTCCTCTACTTTCCAATATTCAGTGTCTTCACTGGGCTGAACTCATGATATTTACTGAATATTTTCTAACTTAGAAAAATAGAAACTAGAGGGAGTACAGTATCTAAATGAAAAGGGAAGGTGCACATCTAAATCTCCTGCAAAACATATTCAAGCTCCTATCATTTTTTCTAAGCTTTCCTGGACAGCAATATGTGTTTACAAGCTATACAGCTGCTGTACAATGAGGCTGCATCTTGCGGCGTCTTGGACATGGAAGACCTACCACCAAAGTGCTGCACAAATGGCTCATATATGGATAGTAAAGTCAATACAGACATTTTTCTACAATGCACGAACAGTGAGTACAGTGTACCAAAATTGTCATATGTGAACTACGGTCATCTCTCTAGGACTCTGGGGCACTGGGCAAAACCACTGGTATTATCCCTTGCCCACACAATGACTCCAGAAATCCTAGCCAAATAGACAACTTTGTAATTTTCTACCTAAAAAACAGTTATTGGGGTGAAATAAAGAAACAGAAGGAGAATACCAGACATTCAATGTCCTATTCTAAATAGTTCTCTATGCTGAGGATGAAGCAAGGTGAAGCCTAATAGAAGGCTACATGTCATGGTCATTGAGAAGAAAAATATTCCTTTCATACTTTTGAGGGGAAAGAAATTGTCCAGTAAGGCAAGTTAAACCATGCCACGATCCAAACCCTGTGGTTAGAGATAGGAAAAGCTAGATTTAACAAAGACAGCATGAACACTATCTGTACCTATCACTAAGAGATCATCAGTCATAGTTATCCTGTAACGGTAGCAAAATCCATGCTTAAAACAACATGGCAGAAATCAGAGACACCTATATTATCAAAATATGACCAAACTTACTCCAACATTACTTCTCAAATACCTCCAGCAAAGCAGGAGACAGATTTCAGCACTGCTTTTTTGCTACTAGTGAAGGGCAGGGGTCCAACTTGTAAGTCGTTGGATGTGATTCCCTTAGCATTTCTAAGACTTCATTAAGAAAAAGGATGAAACTCAACCAAGGAAGCAGCACAGTTCAAACCTGGCTTAACTCTGCTTCACTTCATCAGTCCAGATTGAGGTATTTAAAAAAAAAAAAAAAAAGAAAATAGATGTGAAATGTTTTGCAGGAAGAAAATATTAGCAGTAAAATCAGGTCAAGCAAGTCACATTGACTGCATCCTTCCCTCTGAATTGTTCTGCTGGACAAGAAATTGCTTTAGCAAAACATAGTCCTCTCACTTTCACAGTTATTGGATGGAGGGTAAAAATTTCCTAGGCAGCAATCTGAGGTTTTGACATCAATGGGAATTATGAGCACGAAGTGCCTTTAAAATTTTGCCAATAATCAATAAAGTTGCTGGTGCTTTTCTTGCATTTTTTTACAAATAAGTATTTTAGCATAAAGGCTAGTTTTCAGTTTTTCCATGAATATGCCATTTCTTATTTAGCAAATACAAATTAAATACTGTAATTGAAAATAAAAGTTATAATTTTAGCAACAAAAAAATGCAATTGTATCACTTAGACAAGAGGTACTAAAGGCAGAAGACGTGACCATAAATACAAATGGTCCAATAAGACCATCCACCCTCCTAGTGAATGTGGAAAGAGGAAGAGATTATGTGAATTTTGCTCTTCAGTAGAATTATCCTTCTTCAGATGGAAAGCAATGAGGCTAAATTTAGAGGGTACCAAACTCTACATTTTACCAACAAAATGACACCAATATTGCCAGGCTTCAAAGGTGGAGAACTGAAAGTTTTAAGTTGCTGAGAGGTGGATGTCCCTCACAATTCCAAGAGCAGTAGAGAATTTTCTCATATTTCAAATAAAGTGAAGGGAAAAGATGTGAGTCATCCAGAAACCGGGAACTAGAAATCAGAGCCCAGCCTCTAAATTTTGATTCAGCGTAAGACTACTCAAATGATGCCAAATTACAAATGGAGCTAAATGGGCATCCCGTTATCTTTGTCAGTCTCCAATAAGAATTTGGTATTTGAGTTGTTTCTTTAGAAATGATATCACCAAATCTCTCTCTTATTTAGCACCGTTTCCATACATTTTTGTAAAATTGTACCAAATGCTTACATTACTAATTTTGATTCCTTTAGAAGGTCTTTCTATCTTGGGGAGCTCATAGGAATGATAATTTCACATGTAAAGGTAGAACTTGCATATTGGCGCTGTCAGCTTCAATCTGCTCTAGGTCAGACTTCTATTACTGAGAGCTAAAATTTCACACATGCCTGTGAAAAAATATTTGGAAATCCTATTTCTGTTTGACAGTGGAAGTGCTTGAGTATACATCAAAAAGCAGCTGTAACAATTGACTCTACCTGCACCTGTCTTGGCTCTCAGATCTCTCGGTTCCCTCGGATGATCAAGCTGCCATCTTTCATGTGATTTCACTTAAAATAATACAAGAATATTTTCAGTTTTGATTTATCCAGAGAAGCATCAAAGCAAGCTGTAAAAATCGTGTCTGTATTCAGCACCGGAACGTTTTGTGACACACAGGACCAAGACACAGCACCAATGAGGCAAAACCCAGGAGACTGACATAGAGAATGAAGGGGTAGTTAATTTAAGGCTCTTTTCACAGCGACTTCCGCAGACATGCAGTATTTACTTTTCTGTTATTATCTCAAATGTGCCTCTAATTTTGAAAATCTCATTAATATGAAGAAACTAGGTTTCCATCAACTTCTGCATGGCTGCTTGACCAGCGCTCCGCAGTTCGGAATGAAAGATAGCGGACATCAGTAATGATCACTGCGTGGTCCATTTAAACTGCAGGCGGAACTGTGATGTGAATGGAGGCTAGGATTTACCCTTAGCAAATAGTTCCACTGAAGGAAAAAAAGCGATGAAACAAAGCGATATTTATTCCTGGGTTGCAAAAAGAGGGCTGTTTCTGCCAAACAAAATGAGTGCTTGCACAAGACATATTCAGGCTCTAATGCATATGAATGGCTTTGTACATGTTGCTTGATAGCACACCCGTGCGTGATGTTGTTAGTGTCACTCTAGGCATGTTATGGATTTACTGTATTACATACAATGCAATTATTGATTTACATAAGTATTGCTATTTTTCCCCAAATGTAACAGATTTTAGCTTGAAAGGACTATAAACTGAGAGACTTGCTATAGTTTAAAATTGGCAGCTGGTCGGGAGATGAATGCCAGGCAAAGTGAGTGTACAGGAGGTTCCTGCTGTTTCCTCAGGGAAGCGTCCCTGGGTGAGACATCTGCTGTTCAAACTTCACCACACATTTTATCAGGTGACACTGTGTTGATACCTAATCCAAATTTCTTCTGTCATAAAATGTTCCGTTTAACTGAAAATATAATAACTTTCTATTGTCTATTAAAAATGCTAAGTCCACTTGATTTGCCCCCTAAATGTTTTATTAATGAATGCATCTTTTCATTGGTATTGCAACTCTTATAAACAGCAACTTACTTTTCCATGCATATTCATAATTTTGTGGCATGAATCATAAAATTCAAACCCATACGTGCACATTCTGTTCGAAATACTTACGCTGCATGCACTACATCAGTATCTGAACTCTCAGTTTATTTATCTACGTGTCGGTTCTTTTAGGTAAATTATAATTGCAGCAGGTTCAATATGGGGCTTGCAAAGCTAAAATTGTCCTTGCCCTACCCTCCCTCCCCCCGACCCCAATGCCTAATGCTGAGAGATTTCCTCTGCTGCAGAATGGAGAACGGGATTCCCTAAAGCATATGTGGGAGTCGGGCATCCTTCTTCCCTTCCACAGGCGGTGGCTCTGAAATTTTTTCTGCATGGCAGCACTGCTTCTGCAGAAGAGGTGAAGAATGTTCCCACCCAAAATAAGCTCTAGCCAGGAGATTAAATGACTCTTGAGAGGTGGGAAATGAGAGGCTGAATTCCCTCAGGAAGAGAAAGAAACTAAATCTGTGTTTCACACGTCCTGACAAGAGCCCTCACCACCGGACTGTTGTATAAAGGGAGCGTGTCCCCTCTCTGTACAAGAAAATAGCAGCTGCAGCTGCATTTGGTGAGGATCGCTCTTCTGTCTGTGTACCAGATGCACTCTCAGAACCAGATGAAGCCTTCCAGTTGTCTTAGGTGGATGACTCCAGTTTCTGTATTCCAGCCAGCCTTAAATACAAGATCGGTGACAAGCTGCTTAGTCCTATTAATTTGGAAACACCATAAAATCACAAATCTAGGCACCAGGAAAACCTTTAAAGCCAGAAAGTAACATGCTCATGTGCCACAGGCACCTTGAGGGTTAAGAAGCAGCTAAGCTCGAGTGTTCAGCAACACTGTTTTTGAATTAGATGTTTCTGTTATCTCTGTGAGAACCGGGGAAGAAGGTGGCTAAGGTCACGAAGGGAGTCTGTGGCAAGGCACGGTACTGGATCCAGAAGTCTTAGGTTCAGCTACCGGACCGTTTTATTTTAATTGCTTAACTATTAAAAATGTTTCTGTGGAAGAAGTGTAGTTGCAAGAAGCAGTTGGTGATACATTCTACTCATTTTGGTGTGTTTTAGAAACACCGTTAGCATAAATCTTCTAGTGTGATTTGCACTTCACTTAATTTTATAAATATATAGACAAGCCTCAGTCTGCACATCAGAACCAGGAATGTTTTTGTATCAAGAACCTCAAATGAGAAAATCTGTAAATGAGTTGGCTGTTTTCTCATCTGTTCTGTGCCCCTCTTGCTGCCCCTTCTGCTGTATAAAAGGAAACTGCTTTTTTTTTCTTCCCTCCACCAGGTTCTGTCTCACAACTGCTACTGCTTGACTGATGGATGGAGGGACACAGTGGAAAGAAACACAACCTTAAATCTGTAACAGTCAGCAAATAAGCATACCGCAGCAAAACACTTGAAGAGAAAAAAAAACCCCAGCAGCTGAAATCGGAAAGTGATTTTACTCTATGAAAAAATTTCTTCACTCTGATCACGTCAGTTCCCTTTACAAAGCCTTCCAGTCGCTTTAGCTTGTATTTTGGGCATACCTCGGCTCCTCATCCCTAAGTCTTTCCTTGGCTCCAGCCAAGGCCTACTCCTCAATCTCATCATCTGCTCGGTTTGTGTGATGTAAGCCCTTCTCAGGGTGCTTGCTATTCTTATTTTTGAGGGTTTTTTTCCCAAGTCTCTCTCCAATTTCTTGAGTCGACTCACTCAGCCAACCTTTTCCAAGCCTTTTCTTAGTACATGTCTCACTACAGAATAGGAAGATACATCACAAAGGCAAAAGCCAGCATTTTTAGTTTAGGAGAGCAGCTTTATTGACTTAAGGGGCTAGCTGAGGATCTGATCCCTTCAATTAAAGCAAAAAAAGAGCCTCTCTCCCTCTGTCCCCCCAATGTTCTCTGTTCATTGAGAAGAGTACTTGTATCACTTCCTTTGTCACACACAGAGCTCAAAACACTAAGCCACCAGCAAGTGATAGATAAATATCATTTTCTGAATGAATTGTTTAAAAAGGATAAGAAATGCCTGTTGAAAGAAACCTTCTATGAATTCTAACTCTCAATGTTACGTTATGAGTTTGGTAGAACTAGAAGGGGATAACCGAACAAAGTGTCCTCTTCTCTGTTGGGCACTACAAAATATACTGCCTATTACTTCACAGATTCCACTTACTACCTCTTATACTTGGCATTGAACTTATGTCTCCAGCACTGCTTTACTATCCACTTCTATAGTCCCTGATTGCTGACACGTGGATGCGAGGAAGTGAATGAAGATATAGCATTCATGCTACATCTGCGACTCAAAAGCTTGGAGGCACTGACAGTGGACTCTTTGAGTAATCTGTTCAGTGTGCTCGTGATGGAAGGCAAACCCCAGCTTGGATATGAAGATGATAGGGTACACATGCAGCACATAACTGACTTCAGCTACCTTTAAGCACCTCAGGTCTTGAACTCTAATGTCTGCGGAAGTCACTTCAGACATACATTAACAAACTTATATTGCTTGATGGATTAAAGTAAATGAGGAAAGATCCTCATGTCTACAAAAATCAAAATGAAATTGAAATCAAATTCATTACCGACCTGATAATTAAGGTAACATCAGGAAGAAAAACATGTTTTCTAGCCTTTGTGCAAATAGACCTTTTTCCTGTTTTGGCTGGATAACTAAAACAGAGAGGGTCAAATCACTCCCAGATCTAGGTTGATATTACAGCTACGTCTTCAGTGCCTATCAGGCAGTTTGCCCAAATTATTGGTAATAAGACAATGGATAATCTTCTCTTCTTCAAATTATTAATGTTTAGGTGATAACTAGAATATCTCCCTCAATAACACAGGGCTTCATGAAATATTCAAATCCCATTCAAAATGGTACTGCTTGTTACATTAAAATAAAATAATTTTAATGATGATAATGTCACTTTTCTAGCTTAAACATTAAACTCCTCAACCAATAAAACACCCATATGATCATTTTAAGAGTAAGATTACTTAACCTAAGGCTTTTTAGGTGTTTGCAACACTATTCTTTTAGCGCTGTTCTCAAATAGATTATGTGGTTTTTATCAAACACACACCCACTCTCACCATCTGCTGGAAATTTATAAAAAGTATAAGAATGTTAAGGTAGATTTCCTCCATTTATAAAAACTGGGAGAATTTAAATAAAGAAAAAATATAGCTTTAGAAGGCTGTGTCAGTTCTGAGGGCTTCTTTCATTTAGTATGATGCTCATAACCATCTGAAGATACAACAGCATGCAGTTCTGACTCCAGCCAATGGCAAGTTGGAAAGGGTTAGTGAAAGACATGATGGTCTTCCCGGCTGTGACCCCACTGCAGGGCAAAACCTGCCAGTGTAAAAGATGTCAGCTCACCTTAAAGGAAGAGGTTGACTAGGATGACAGAACAGTTGTCCCTATTTCTCTAGTTTCTCAAGGTTCCTCTGAAGAGCAGCACACCACTCTGGCATATCAATCACTTCTCATCTGCAAACTTGCTCAAGGTTTGAACACCTCTGCCCCATCATCCAGGTCATTAATGAAGATTTTAAGCATTATTTGCCCCAGTACTGACCCCTGGGGTATGCCACTAGTTACTGTCCCCCAGCTGACCTCTGTAATGCTGATCACATCCCTTCAAGCCCAGCAATAAAGCCAGCTTTCGATCCACCTCACTGACCACTTCAGTCAGTCAATGAGGATGTTATGGGAAACAGTGTCAAAAGCTGCACTAGAGCTGAGATAAACAGCATCCACCACTCTCTGCTCACTCATTGGCAAAGTCATTGTACAGGGCAATTAGGCTGGTCAAGCATCAGTTCCCCTTCATAAATCCATACTGACTACTCCCAGCCATCTTCTCTTCCTTAATATGTTTGGCAACACCTTCCATGTGATTTGGTCCATGACCTTGCCATGGACTGAGGTGAGGCTGATCAGCCTGTGGTTCATACCTTTCTTGAAGACAGGATTGACATTTTCTCCCTTCCAGTCCTCAGGAACCTCTGCCAATTGCCATAAACTTTCAAGGATAGTGAAGAATGGCCTTACAATTACATCAGTCCGTTCCCTTAGCATTCGTGGGTGCATCCTATCAGGATCCATAGACCTGCGTACACCCAGCTTGTTAAAGTGTTCCCCACCCTGATCCTCCTTTACAAGGAAGAAATCTTTTAGCCAGAATTCCTTGACTTGGGATTCCTGGTAAAGAGAGAAGCAGAGAAAGCACCGAGGACCTCTGCTTTTTCCATGTCCTTTGTTGTCAGGTCCGCTATCCCATTCAGTAACAAGCATGTTTTTTGCCCTGGTCTTCCTTTCGCTGCTGTTGAACCTGAAGAAGCGCTTCTTGCTTCCCTTAGCATTCCTCACTAGATTCAACTTGCAGAGGGCTTTCACTTTCCAAACGCTATCCCTGCGTGCTCAGGGTCTCTATATTTCTCCTGTCCTTGGTTGCACCTCTTATATGGTATCGTTCTGCATGCCAGTTTTGTCAGGGTCTCTTGGTTCATCCATGAGCAGTCCTCTTATACCTGATTGGTGGTTGGCCAGCCTGTTGGCAAATATGCTTTTGCCCAACATGGGCAAGTGGTCCCATCTCTTCCTAGGGGTTCTCAATCCTCAAAGAAGGTCCTGACAGCTGTGAAAGCCAAATCACTGTTATCAGCAACACCTGAGCAACCTGTTTTTGGCTTCACACATTGTGCTCACTTCTGAAGTTCTTCACCCCTTCCAGCAGGATCAAGCACAAATTACCTGGGCCTCAATGGTTTTGATATATGATCACAGATCCTTGGGGCTATATTTGATATGCTCAAGGTCACTCCATAATACTGTTGGTGCTCATGCGGAAGAGCAGTGGTGGTAATATCTCAAGTGTCAGACAAGATTCAGCAGTCTTTGTAACATGCCAGATCTGAGCCCTTGACAAGCACCAAGCCTCCCTATAGAGCAGGTCGGGTAGGTGGACAGGGCCTTCATCACATGCAGTAGGAAGTTTTTCAATTCCATCACTCAATGACTTTCTGCTAGGGCTCCTGTGTGGCTCAGGCTCTACAGGTTCAGGTGCTTTGTGGGGCATTACTCCCAGCACCTTGCCTGCTACTTGGGCGTGAAACCTATTCTGTAGTTACAGATGGAGCAAAGGCCTTGTTCCTAGTGACAGAAGTCTGCCTGCCGTCACAGGACTCTCTGTTTCCCAATCTAGTAAGGACAGACCTTGCCTGTCCCACCCCCAGTGCACGCTGGAGGTTGATGATCTTTTATGTGTGGGGTCTCAGAGAAAATCTGACCAATTTTTTTTTCCTCATCTCTGATACAGTACATTCAGCCTCCTGATCTCCTACCACAGCTCCTTTACTTGGCAACAAACTCATCACCAACATCCACCTGCTGCAGGCAAGGACACCATCTCTCCCTTCCTCAGCCACTGTAGGAGGACATAGGCCTCCCCAGACCTGGAGATCTGCATCCTCCTGGAGCTCTGAATTCAGGCCCCTCATGTGCCAGCACCCAACAGATGCTGGGGACCATGCCTTATAGGGAAAAAAACCTCATACATCTTCATCAAGAAGCTGCTAGGCTTCCTTGAAGCGACAGCCCCCGTGCAGCTACCCTTTCCTGACAGCAGGAGGCACCCTTAGTTTCTTCAAAGGGTTCACTGGAGTCACTTATTGATCCCTGAAGATCTACAAGATCTAGAAGCAGAGCCTGGAAACTGCTGCACAATTTGATGTGTCTGTTGGCTGCCTTTCTTAGGTGTACTCAAGGTCCTGGGATGCTGGGGTAAGGACACTGTGAGAAAACACACTGACAGTTAAACAGGAAGTGTGAAGCACAGGAGTCCTCTGTTTTCCAGTACACTGTCTGGGCTGGTCTCTGAAGGAAAGAGTGGCGTTGTGCTTCCTGCTTGCTCTAATGTGTAAAGAGTAAGCAATGGCTTAGGAGATCAAAGACTGGGAGCTAGCAAGCAGCTACTAGAGGATGAAGATTTGATCTGGACAAATGTTTCTCTGGGTATGAGAATATGAGGTGGTCATAAAGGAAGGTGATCTGGTCAGTAGCTGAGGGTCTTGAGAGCTAAACTTGAGTTATGCTTGGATACCTAAGCCAAAGAAGAGTCCCTCAGGATTTCTGTGCGACAACTTATGTGCTGGAAAATACACTCATAACATGGCCTGAGCAGCTTGATGTCCATATTTTGCATAGATTAGTTTACATCCATAAACAAAGTGAGCCTTCACATTGATCGACTAAGAATTGATCTAATCTGTGCTTTCAAAATACCCAGTGAACTGATCTCTAGATGCTGCAGTGTTTAGTTTCCCCTTACATGTATCCCATTAGGACTCCAGAGATACAGCTCTTCCTATATTATCCTGAAACAGCAAGCTGAACATTTATTTAATTTTTTTAAAAAATCCCTTGGCTTCCTTGACATTTCCAGCAGATCACTTTTTAATTTTTTTCTATTCCCTCTCTCATTCATTCATATAAACATATGTACTTTGAGCACTTGTAGGATTCTGCTCTTCTGATTGTGCAGCATGCATAGAACCTTAATTATCATATGAATACTTCAGTTTATGAATAACATACATTATTTAACATCAAAATCATGCCCCACAGTTGTTCTGTCCATGCAACACAAAAAGAGATATTGACTTTGAGTTTCTTAGTAAAAATATAATGTAGATACCATTAGTTTATTTAAATATGTCTTTTCGGTATGGACTAAGCAGTTCCAAACATTAATAATGAATATTTACCTAGAAAAAAATTACAATGCAAGAACTCTATTGCCTGAAGGACAATATTAATTAGTAATAGTAGTCCATAACTTAGTTTCAGAAAATGCCTTCTGTCTTCTCTAAGTATGTATGGAGGCATAATTACACTACTGTTGGTCAAATTAGGTCACTTCCTTTGAGGCTTTGTAAATATCCAGATGTTCTCTCTTTCACCTGTGCAGCTAAAACTGATTTTAGGTGTTTTATTCCTTGTTGCAAGCCTCCTGTAAAGCCGCAGAATGATCCTTGTGATCCTCTAGGGTGTATTCTGCCCTCTGTATGCCAGCTCCACTGCAGAAGGTGGGAGCTGCACATCTGTATCTTAGCAGAGAATATAATCCCTAGGCACTGTGTTTTAAAATCAAGCAGTAAATATTCATCCCAGTTGGAAGCAGAATACATTTAAACTTGTTACAAAGACTGTTTACAGAAGCCGATGGAACGAGTAGGTAGTATTTATTTCAATTACTTATGCTTTCATTCATTTTCAAAGTGCTACTGAACACTTCCCCGTCTCCCCTGCCCCCCCCCAACCCCCCTGCAAACCTGTTTAAAAGCTTAGGTAGTTTAGGACAAAAGCAATATTGACAAAAGATGGATCAATATTTTTTTTTTGCTATTGTTGGGGTCTTGTGAAGGTAATTCTTTAGTGCCCCCCACAGTGCTGTGACTGTTGCCAGCATTTAAAACACTCACAGGTAAACCTCCATCTCCTTGATTTCAGAATAACCCTTGCAGAGCTTCCCTTTGTGCGTGAGAACACCTGGCCTGATGAGGTCCACAAGTGTAGATTCTAGCAACTGTGTATGCAGGTGAGAGTGTTCAAAACATATGCATACAGCTGCTTTAGAGTGAGCAAACAAAGGCTTTCCCATCTCAACCCTCAGTGCTTCACGCACTCGGAAGACCAGCGCGTAAATCCCCTGAAATTAAAGGCTAAAAAAATTCAGACAGAAGAGAGTGCTTAACTTCTTAGGGTGTATGTTGTGTATGGAGAAGAATTTTTGCTTCTTCCCAGTGTGGGACTCTGCTAACAGCAACACAGGGAGTAAACATATTTTTTCTAGTTATGCTGAAGTTTTCACTCTCAAGTTTTATTTGTAAACAACTTTTATCTTACTACTCAAATATCCATATACAATATATAGCATGTCAGTACTGGGAAACAGTTTTAGGGGTAAAATTCTAACCATTTTCTGAATTTGGATCAGCCTTGTAAAATAGACTCTTGTAGTTTAATCTTTTCTCGTTACAATTACCTTTTTCAGCATTCACAACCTTGTTCGTGTTTTGTACAATGTCAGATAGCAAGTGTCAAGAGAAATTTAAAATTATAGTTCATTTACTCTAGTTAAACATAAGGAAGCAAAAGCAATTACCAGAGCAAAATGATGGAATTAAAGATTCTTCTTGCAATCTAGTTAGGTATTTAGTGTTTGATGAGTGTTGCAAAAGATAAATATATTTTTCAGAGAGGACTGTATCAATCTGCAATCATGAATGAAAGCCACTGAATATGATTTAGATATCAAATATATGGTTCGCAATTATCAGTCTTGGACCAGCAGGCTGGAGTTAGCTGAGAGTATAATTTTTCTTTGTTCCTCAAAGTATTTTTTTTCTTTAAGTGGTAAATAATGTCTTATAAAGCAATTTGATATTTATTACTGAAAATATTCTTCAACAAAGATTAAATTTTAAGAGAAGCTACAGATGTTCTATAGAAGTTATATATATGTATATAACCCTCCATAAACAGGCTAAACACATCCGTACTATGAGGATAGAATGTTAATTAGTTGAGTTTAATTACAATCTTACTACGTGCTAGAAGTTGAAATTTAGTGGATTGGTGATTCATTTTGATTGATCATAAAAAGAGAGCATAGACTTATTGTTGTGGTGACTAGTCTAAACTGTATGCCGTGTTCATCTGTAACTTAATCTGTGATTCATACTATATGGCACATTACACATAACAAAATCTTTTTGATTGTTAAATATAGAGAACTTGAATTTGTCTAAGCCTTACTTGTAAATATCAGATGCTCTATAAGAATGAGTTGGAAATTCAATGTTGTCATTATTTTGAGATAGCTAACTGTGGTAGCTGATAACTGGATTCAGTTTAAGTTTACTGTGAGGTTATAGCAAAGCAAATAGTCATGCTGCCCTGGAAAAAGGCATTAGAGAAGAGCAGAGCCTCATAATTAAAATTCGGAAAGACTGGCATGGTAGGGGAGCAGAATGATTTCCTCACTGCTCTTTGAGTCACACATTCTGGCTAGTCCCCGTTCTCCCACCACAGCATGGGGAAGCAACCAGAGCCAGGTCTCCACATACTCCCTGTCCTACCCTTGTTGCTGACCACCAGTGGGACATTTCACATCCAGCCTCCGTACTTTGGGTCAGGAGAAGGGTAGGATACTCCTCACAGTGTTCTTATAAAGCAGAAGACCTCTTAGAAGTCAACATATTTTGACCCAGTTTGGGGAAGGATTTACACATGTAAATTTTAATGTTAGAATTCTTTTATAAAAATTAGAACCAACTCTCTAGATGCATCAAGAAATTAAGGGCAAGTAATACGCTGGTTAGAGTGTGTTGGGTAGTTGGGTATTTGAGAAAGATAATACCGGTATGAAGACTTTTTTATTTTTTTCTAGGCATGAAACTGATAAGCAAGTATTTTTTCAGCTTCCACCTTTTTTCAACATGTCTAAACTTATTTTATTTAAATAGCAGCCAAAACAAGTGTGGTTTTATTCCTTTTATTTGCCCATTTAGGGACAGATTTCTTGGTGCAGTGAGTTGTTACGACTCCTCATATCACTATCGTCTATTCAAGCCTGCGTACGGGTACCTCTGCTCCACCACCATCTCTGAACGTCTCCCTGTTTTTAAAATTAAGAAAAATATATAGAGAGTTTCTTAATATTTTGAAAGATTTAACTGCAGAGAAATGTAAGATCATTTTGAAATTGTGCGATAGTCATATTCTTACCTGTGTAACCAATTTATATTCTTTCAATATTTAAAACAATTGGGTTTGTAACATTGTAACTTACAGACTTGTTTTAAATTTAATTTTTGTTTTTGTATCAATGACAGGAAAAATTCCGACCAGCTACTTATACATATAGAATAGTGAAAGAAAGGGAGTGAAATGATAAAGACAGGGAAACATGGCAGAGCCAAAGCATTATAAGTTCTGAGTTGCATTAAATATACATAGCAGTATTATAAATGTCGTATCACTGATTAGAAAGTGCTTTGCAGCCACTACCATCTGCCCGTATTGTTGTTGTTCATAAGGTTTAGTATTTTTTTTCTGGGGTCTGGCCAGCTCGCTTGTGTTTAATAATCTGCTGTCCTTTTATACTTTACTCAGCAATCATTCACATTCTGTTGCAATACCAGCAAAACTTTAAACAACTACTTCTCATGTTTAATTCATGTTGGGGTTATTCTCAGATGGTCTTAGAATGCACCCATTCACTACAACCTTCTTAAAATAGCCTTTGGATATACAAACTTACAGACTCTTTGCTCATTTTCCCAGAAGGAAGCCTTCCACTGTACTGTATTTCCACTGCACATAATGCAAATTAGGGGAAAAGGAAAAAAAAGAGAGAGAGAGACCAGGTTCCCATGCAGATGTTCTGCACCTCTTTTCCATGGCCTTCAAAATTAGTCTTCTAGTGTACAGTGAAATGCATATTTAATGCATATTTAAGAGAAAGAAAGCTTTTTTTTTTGGTTGTTTTTTTTTTAAGAAACAAAAAAATTTTACATTTTCTCACCTCCTGTTGTTATACTAACATGAATCCTCTGGTATAGATTAGTCTTTCCTGGGACCAGTAGAGACATGCAAAACTGACTATTTTACCTTCAACAGTATTTTGTTGTGTTCGTTAAGATTAAGTAAAAAGCACCTTTCTTTCCCCTCCTTTCCTACTACTGAATTCAATCACATACTACAGATTATCAGATTAGGGCTTGAAGATTTTTTCTAAGATTCACCTCATTTTTTTTCAGTAAGTTTGATCAATGAAATAAAGAGGAGTTTGGTACCTAATTCTTACCTGTGAAATAAGAAAATTCCCAAGTGGTGTTTGTATAGGACATACACTTCCTCGTATGGAAAACTATTTCCACGGAAGCAAGTGTGGTACTGCAGAGAGTCTGGCACCAAGAGCCTCTGGTAGAAAACAGTAATGAAAGCTCAGATCTATTTTACACTTTCAGCTTTGTGACTCGGTGATTGTATTTAATAGAAGTTGGCAAGATCACTATCCGTGCGAACACTTTGAATATTTAGAATATAACATGGAGGTGCTCAGTGTCTCTGCTATAAAACATATATATATATACGAAAGACAAGTTCAATGGCCCACGAAATGATGTGCTAATCTCAAGAATTCACATGTGATTTGGGCCATATTTTCATCTTCATGCACCTGCAATTGTAAAAGCAATTTCACCCTGAAAGTAAAGTAAACCTACAAAATATATACATTTCAGCTACAGCCAGAAAAGTCTTACAGAAAAACAGCTTTTTTCATTTTGAGGTAAAATGGACACAATTCTTGCAAAATAACTTCTGTATCTTAACTTTGTTTCATTTCGTTTCCTCTCTGTGACTGCTGATGATTTCTTTATGTTAGCCACACAGAACTGTCGGGATATCCAGTCCTCTTTTTGTAGGCTATTGTTTTTAGTCAATTTCTGAATATGTTTCTGGATTTTCAAAAATAATTTTAAAATTTAAAAAGATATAAAATAAATATTTAAATATAGATGCTACAAATATAATAGCATATATGCAAAAATCGGATAGAACTGAATGTCTTCTGTGCTCTCCTTCCGAAGATCTGACGCTCTAGGGAAAGCATTGGTTACTTCACAAAGTGTCTGAGATTCACGTTGGTTAAATATTTATTTAGATTCATTTACTATCTAGAGATAGTTCTTTGAAAAGATGCATTTTGAAATTACTGGAAAAGAGGATTTAGAAGGGTGGAAAATGAGAAATGAAAATCGAAAAACATGGAGAAATAACTCGATCTGTATATCCCAGAACACACACCACTCGCACTGGAATAAGGGGTATTTTCCATGCTGGCAAATTGTTTTATCACATTCTACCACAGGATTTCTAATACCTCTCCTGAAGCACTTGGAAGTCTTATAAGTACTACTGCAGGTACCAACCCGGTGTTTCCTGGCTGTTAATAGCAACCTTGCTCTGAAAGGGTGAAAAGGTCAAAAACTATCAAACCCTAGGCTATAGTAAAGATGCAATTAATAACGTTGCAGAAATCTGCAGCGATGGCAAAGTTTTCCCGTAGACCTGTGGTGCAGGCAGGACCCATGAAACCTTGGAAAAAGGGTGGAAAGCACTCTGCTGTGGGCATCAACCTTTGTTGACATTCAAAACAATACCTCTCATCTGACTACTACTTACGGAGGTAATATTTAGGCAAGAAAATGCAGAGTTTCTGTGTGGAGAAATGCTAGATTTACTGACTCAGACATTTTAAGTGTTCAGCTGATACATGAATAAGGCAAGGACATAGTAGTAAAAATATTATGTGATTGGAACTTCCTTGTAATTAGTGATGTTAAACTATTCTGCTAACATTATGAAAGAGATTTTTGCCTGTTTTTCTTAAATATATCTGATTTCCTGTTAAAACACAAACACAATAAAATCCAGAGGATGAAAAGCAGAAACGTGAAAACCAAATTTTGTATCAGGAGTCTGTATTTGTTTTGTTTGTTGGTTTTCACTGAAAGCTCAAACACTTCAGGAAGTGTTCCGACACAAAACGAAGGCACGGACAGCTATTGATCCTGCAGTTTCCAACCGCAGTGTAGCTTCCTGTTCTCCCTCCTTACATGCAAGAGCTGTGGTTCCTTCTCTCCTGCATGTTGCCTCTGGACTCTGGGTGCTGAAGCCACGTGCTGGGTGTGCAGATATTCTTAGGAGAAGACCCTCCTTTTACCACTTATTCAGCTTTTCTACCTGCTCTTAGGAATCCCCAGCAATGTCTACTAGGAATTCTCTGCAACGCTCTTTTAGTGCCTGGGAAAACTTATTTAGGAAAATGGTGATTTTTTTTTTTTCCCTTTTTACCACTTCATATGTCAGCTAAAACTAAATTAAATTAAGCAGAACATAGGGGTGGCACTTCTGCAGCCTGAGGAGTTTCTCCCTGCCAAATATCATACGCCGGCTGCAAAGAGGAAACCCACAGAGGCTTTTGCTACTGAAAGTGATATCCGTTTCCTATCTAGATCATTTATAAGGTTCCCCTATACTGCATGTCTCATATCTCTTCCTTATGAGGAGAGCAAACTGACGTTGCTCTGTTGAAGTTAGCGTTATGAGTTGAAGCCTAATAAATGAAAACCTGGCCCTTAATGCTTAACACTGGAAACTAACCATGAGAGAAAAAAGAATTGAAAACCAGTCATGATGAGAAAACATCAAAAATCAGAATTAATGGGCATAAATGTATGTAACTGTCAATTTTATATAACAGAGTGGCCCCAGCTTCTGCTGTTCTGTTAAGGTGGCATAATAACCTGTGAGAAGTTGTCTTGGGGAATATAAACAGCGGAGGGTTGCAAAGGGCTGCTAACTGGTTGCCCCTTTTATGATCAGTTTCTAGGAAGCTGTTTCTTGTCATCTCACTGTTGATGCATTTCTGACAAAATTCTCTACGGGGTACCTTCTCTTACAGGTGAAATGCATCATGTTTATTACTTCATGCAGTCCTTCGGTGGCATTTATTCCTCATTTGTATGAAAGTGTTCTCAGCCTTGAGAGGGAACAGTGGGTAACATTAAAATTTATACCAGAAGACTGAATTGTATTTAAACAACTTTACATTTATAGTTAACTAAATAGAAGTTTTTGAATGTTATGATGTTACGGGCAGTTCTTTAGCTGGTGTAAACTGGCTTCTGTTTCTTACCAGCAGAGCATCTGACCCATTTTGTTCAGGCTGGTTAATGCAGCAGCAGGGAAATGCAGCCTTATATGTCAATTGAGAATAATTCAAGTGGATAGATGACTCAGAAGGACAATGCAACAGCCCTGTATAGCTATTAATAAGGCTCCTTCAGTTGATCATCTCTGAAAGAGTTAGAAACATGTTACTTTCATGTGAAGAGCTCTTGACTCTTAACAGCCAAGAGCTCTTCACATGGAATGTGAATGCGCGTTGAATGTTTATTCTTTCATTAAATCATTCTTTGCCATTATCAAACCATGCATTGTTACGGGATTTCCTTTCACTTTCAGCTATTTCTAGGTTTCAATACAAGTGTAGTTTGCTGTTAGTACTTGACTAATTATACTATTGTTGGTGTATTAGTTTAATCTAAGCCTGTCACCTTGGCTTTCTGTTGTCATGTACCCCATTCATTCAACAGATTCTTCAATGGATTGGGTAAAATAACAGATGTTGAAATTAGCTCAGTTGAAACTACTGTTTTAAAAATGTCTATGAAATGAATTGTAAACTAATGGAATTTCAGAGAGCACTCATTCAAAGAGCTGCTCCTGTTCATCACAATGAAATGTGAGTGAGTATTTGAGGAATAAATACTTCACAAACATACAGTAGTTGTTTGCTTGAGAGGTTTTTGGGGGGCAAGGAGGTGTTTAAAATCAAAGCAATTGCAATCAGGGTTTTTGACTTGACCATCAGATAGAGAAAACAAGTGTTTTACTTGGTTCCTGTGGATGTTGCTCTCTCTTAGACTGAAAAGCTCTATAATTGAACTGAAATGCCCATT
Organism: Bucorvus abyssinicus; assembly: GCA_009769605.1. Classification (NCBI taxonomy): domain Eukaryota; kingdom Metazoa; phylum Chordata; class Aves; order Bucerotiformes; family Bucorvidae; genus Bucorvus; species Bucorvus abyssinicus. The sequence goes on along the minus strand of CM020042.1, from coordinate 6,198,540 downwards.
ATTTTATATCTAAATATATGACATTGTGCAAAACCCTACCCTTTCCACACTAGGTTTTAATTTCAGAGCATTACATTTCTGCCTCTGTTAGTAGCAGTGGTAGAACGCCACATACAGGTGAGGTATATTTATTTTAAATACCAAAGGTGAAACGCAGCAAAAGACTTGAGTTCTTAAAAATTTAATACCACCACTGTATTCCAAATCAGCTACCTCCTAAGTATCAGCTTAGGTGGGGAAACAATTCAGAAATTCTATTTTTTCACTCAGCTTTGATACCAAAAACTCAGTAGCAGTACTTCATCACTCACCTGCAAAGATTTCCAGGTGCTGAAATGGAAGGGCTAAAGAAAAGAAAGAACAGAAATAACCACTTCCCACTTCTTTTAACATTGTGCTACAGCACTGCTTTCCTTCTTTCCCAGTTCTCTTGCGTGGGGCGTTTCTCAGCCACATTTCCTTAATCACTGAATTGAAATTCAAGGGGAAAGAGGGAATGTTCTCAGTTTTCTGTTAAGGACTGCTCTGCGTATGGAGTTGTTCCATCACCCACGCACATCTGTCTAACAGAGTGGACACAGAAATGGCATTCAACAGAGGTTAAGTTGGAGAGCAGTGCAAAGATAAAGATACCTGAAGAACTGGATTTGTAGAAATAAATGTGTGAGTTACTGTTGTCTAAAGTTAACCTTTCCTCTAGGGAAAATATTATCTTTATTGACTAGTATAGCAAGCCCAGGGAACATATTCGTTCAGTTGTGAAAGGGATGCCATGTTATAGTTTTACCTTTCCTATCCAGTTAGAAATGTCTGAGTGAAATTTGTGTGGAATTTGCTGAGGTCCAGCAGCCAAGTCAAAGCAGTGGCTCTGACCAAACTGCTTGGACGTGACAGAGAAGTAACCACAAGGCAGGCACAAAATGACTGTGAAGGTGCTGATGAAAGTATCAGATGCTTTATGCAAACATTGCTCGATGTGGATGCCGAGATTTCTGCTTTGCCTCTTGCAGAATAAAATACGAGCTTTAGCCGTAATAACTGTGCTTGAAATGTGGTTTTATATTTGAAAGATTAGGTGTTCTTACCATTGCTATCAACAGTACAGCTGAAACCAGAATATCAATGGCATTAGATTTTAGAGGAGAAAATAGTCCTCATGAACATGCAGCCTAGATTTCGGATAAGAATGACACCCCTGCTACTGGAGTATTACCATTTATTGGAATATGTTAGCCTGAGACACAGCTGAAGCTCCTGCTGTTATGCCTCTGTGGGAATGGCACCTAGATAAAAAGGACTGATTCTGGCAGCTAGATGCACATGATGTTGTAAGTTAAAGTAGCATGTGACACCATCCAGTAAACACTGGGCACAAATCTTTCTGCTGTGATAGCACTGTTGACATGCAAATACAATGAGACATATGCTTTGTTATGATTTTTCTTTTAAATACAAATCAAACATTGTAAACCTTTTAAAAATGTATGCTTATGAAAGCAGAGAGTAATGAAATAGAATATGAACATAGTTATGGTAAATCATTGTATAATATGCAATAGTTTCAAGCTACTCACACGTCACTTCACCATACCATTTGCAGCGTAATGAAATGGTGCACAAATGATTAATATTCTTAAGTGCTTTCCTTTTTCTCTTAAGTGCTTCCAGGCAGACAAAAGAAATATATTGCATTATCAGTGTTTGTGTGTAGTTAGTGTCACAGTGTCTATTGATTTTTACCTCCTGTTACAAATGCACATTAGGAGGTTTTATCTGTATATGATAAACAAATTGGGGAATGTATCTTAAGCTACAACTGTAGCTGGTATAAATGGTGGTAGTACCATTGACTTCATTTGAATTATGCTTATTTACATAGGTTGAGGATGTGGCCCTTGTCTTCCAAGTGAACGGAGAATGTTCGGTACAAGTAATACTTTATCTCCCTGTCATTTAGATGTCTCTGGGGATTCTGCTTCTGTTCTACTCCCATGGCTTTTTCTTGTATTTCTAATGATTAAAAATACTTTCTCTGAAATGAAAAATTATCAGACCTTGAATATTGAGAACATGCTACCTTTTTAAAAGCATCTGTGACTTATATGAAAAGGCTTGCATCTGAAAACACGGTGTGTCTTTCACAGTAACTCTTCACTTGGTCCCAGTCTATAGGTAGGCCCTGTATTTTCAGCACTGCTAAAATGCAGATGTTAAATATTAGCATGGTAAAACGTCAGAGTTCTGCCAAACCCACTGTCTCTGCAGTTACTGCAACTGAGCTCCAGTGTGGTGAGCATCATTTAAGCCTGAAAGATAGCCTGAAGAAGTGAATTTTTGGTTCAAGAAACAAAAGTTTCTAATTTTTATGACTGTTATGAAGAGCTTGAAACTGATCTGAAATATTTTCGAAGACAGAGAGATATTCAAAACCCAAAACTTGTACTTTTGGGGAGAAGGAGCAGGAGGGTGAATGAAAAAAAGGAAAACTTATGATAATTAAGCCAAATCTTAGCAAGGCTGAAGTGTCTTCCTTATGCTGCTTTTTCTGCATTTGTTCTCACCATAGATTCATGAAGAATTGGAAAAAGAATCAGGAAAATTCTGGCAGAGAAAATATAGCGAAGAAGCAAGCCAGTCTTGGCAGATTTCAGTTAGCAGTAGGAATGTGGAATTCTTGTCGGTGCCCTCTCATTAGGTAATGGTGTCTTTTCCAAAGCAGAGAGACTCAAAAAAAGTCTTGCTACTATTGCTGTGGAAAAGAAAGAGGGAAGTCTTTGCCATGACACTGAAACTCCATTCATAAGCACACTTTTTTTTTATTATTATTAAAGGTCCTCTTTTCACTATGAAAGGGTAAAAAATATTGACTAGCACTAATAAATAAAGTAGTAAGTTTTTTAGAATTATTTTTAGGTATGTACATATGTATGTGTATGGTTATTTCATGGAAGCAATTGCTGGGAATCTCTTTAGAGAATGAATGGAAAATCCTCCAATTTAGAAGAGAATTCTCTGAAGAGCAGTTTTTGAGAGCAACAGGACAGAAAAGACAGCAGAAGAAAAGGGCAGAAGGTGAGTTTTGCAAATGGGCTTGTGAAGAAATAGTTTTCTCAAGATGCATTGCTGGACCATGAAGGGTATCTATCTCCTGCTTTCCTTTACAGTGGAAGGAGACAGAAAAGGCCTTGGGAACAGCTTAGGGGAAGGCTAAAAAAGAGGGAGGCTTATCTTGGGGGATATATGAGGAAGCTCCTGTTTTTCAGTGCAAATATTCAAAGACTGGTTTAGATACTGCCCCAAACTTGCAAAAGTACAAAAAATATTCAGCTAGTCAGGTATTCTGAAGTCTCATGGAACAAATCAAGTGCAAGAAGCATACATCACGTCAGCCAAGGGGCAAATGTTATGCATAGGGATACTCCTGGAGAAACAAGAAACACAATTAAGAAAGCACGTATTTGCCTACATGACTAAAAATGGATAATGCTTGGTTTTTTAAATCCTCTTTGACACATAATGGAAGTAATACTGAGTGGAAGTTTCTCTGCTAGAAAGTGCTAGCTGATCCAATGGCTGAAGTGGAAGCTGTGGCCAGGCTTAGAAACGCCCATCGTCTGCGGTGTTTTGGTGATACATCTGGGAAGGAAAACAAGAAGCCCCTTCATCTAGTCCAGCATCAGAGGCTTTGAATGACAATATCACTTCAGTGTGAGCACAAATTGAAAACCCTTTTTTTTCCCCCAAAAAACTTAAAATTGTTTAAAAAATTCCCAGTATTGTTTGTATAAATTGTTGTAAGCAACACAGACATTGTAAAATACTTTTTCACGGAAGGTAGCAGAAATACTGCCCTCCCTACAGTGCTAAAGCAGAGAAGCACAGTGAATGTACAAACAGGGCAACTATATCACAAACCGCATGGAACAACGCGCTGTCAGACCCAGCATTTGTACTCCTAATGGGACTGCCACTACGTGTTTTCTTCTGTGATACCATGATAAGCCTTTGAATTGACAGAGCAGTGAGTGCAACATTGTCTAAAGATTAAATGCAATCTGATTTTCATGCACAATCAGATAATTTTGTTGATATTGTGCCCAACAATGTTCTATCAAAAGGAAGAAGAGATCTAAAACAAACTTGGCAACTAAATGCAGTTATTTTCTATTGCATTGGCACTAGACCTTTTTATTTTGGAGCTTCCAGAGATATATCTTACCAGAAGCTACTTTGAGAATGCGTGTTATTAGCCAAGAGCCCATAACATTGAAATGTTGTAATATAGCGCTATACAATTAATACATTAAAGATTATAAATAAACTTACATGAAGTGGGGACTCAACAACATCCCACTGTATATTGGCATCTTAAAACAAACAACCCACAATGCAGATTTGGTTATAGATGGTGAGCAAAGGACAAAGTGAGACACACATGTAAACATTAGCTTAAATATGAACGGATGCACAGTCAGATTACACACCTGCAAGGATGCTAATTCACACAGCATGTGAAGGTACACACATGTACCTTTGCAGAGAAGCTGCAGTGTGCATTACATTTAATTCCTTTCCGTGTGGCTTTAAATTGAGTAGGGTTTTTAACACGTAGTTGCAGTAGGAAAGAGTTGATTCTTGACTGTAGCTAATGCATGACTGCAAGAAGACTTTTTTTGCTTGGGTAAACCGTGTAGCAGTTAGCATATGAAACTAACTTACTAAAAACCATATGATAAAGGTTTGACTAGTTAAAGGTTTTTTCTAAAGCTCATGAAAATTGATAGAAATACAATTGATTTCAGCAATCTTTGAATCTGAGTTTATGCAAGAACGGCTACTACTCTGTAATAGTATAACAATGTCTAAAGGAAGTATAGTGTAGGTTTAGAAGGGTGTAATTCTTTTTCCCTAGCATCACTCAATATTAGATCAACACTGAGAGCTAACAAAGGTTTGAAAAGCTCGGAGTCATGGTCAATTTTTTATGGTCATCGATCAACAGTTTGGTACTTTTGATAGCATAAAATTGAGAAGGGATAAATAAAGAAGTTTAACCCATAGATCAATAACAGTTGCAGAATATCTAACACGACTCTGAGCACTTTATACATGGGGCAAACAAACTGCATGAGATGAAAAGGCAAACCCCACTTTCTTTCTGTTCTGTAGAATAAATGTTGAGAATTTTGAGATTTTTTTCAGTAGTAGGCTCTGGAATTATGAGCAGAATAATATAACTTCTGTATTGAGAAGACCACGGTTGTTGTTTCTTTCTGGGCATTGATCTCCTGTAAACATATTCATAGGTGCCATGAATTCTAACACTCAAGCTGCTAGAATTTGGTATTTTGCAGGCAATTAAACATAGTCACTCTTTCCTTCTGTTGACCCAGAAAAAAGATCTAATAAATGCGTAAAAAAGATACCTGATCACATGAATAGATCCTTCCCTTCTTATTTCCTCATTTTAAGTTTTTGTCTACATGAAAAAAAAAAAAAGAAAAGAAAAAAAGAGCTGTGGCACAGACCCAGAAGGAGTTCTGCAGCACATGTGAACAGTCTGTCGTGCCGAGGAGACCGGGCCAAATTTGTTCTTGCTGTAAATCCATTGAAGTCACTGAAGCTATTAACGGGGATGAATGTTGCCTTTTATCACTTTTGACTTTTTATGCTGTGAGAATTAGATTTCACAAATTTTTGAGATTTTACTGGCTGGGCTAAAAATAATGCAGTGCATGATTTTTTTCCCCCCCTCTGATTAGTATGCTAAATGTAACGCACCTTTCAGTGAGGAAGATATTAGACTTGATAGTATAACGTCTCCAGTGGCAGAATTTTTGGAAAAAGTAGTGATAGGCCATTTTCTATATATAAAAATAGGTGAAACGAATACCCCTGCTGGCTATTTGGAAAAACAGTCAAGTACCTGCTTTTTAAATTTGACCAGTGCCTGGGAACAGGTGATATCTACCCAGTAAATGTCCTGACTGGAAAATAAACACACCCATTTTGCCCACCTCTTCACTTCAATGAGATTTTAAACTGCCTAACCTTTAAAAGGGAAAGTGTGTTCCTTTAACAAAATATCCCATCTATTCAGTAACTCAAAGTTTTCAAATGCAGCTTTTCGGGTTGTAAAAAGCACCTGCAAAGTCTCCAACTATAGCTTTGAGACTTTCTTGGCCTAATTTGTGTGCTCGTGTTTTAATACCTGTAAGCTGACATTCTTTGCAAATTTGAGAGGTCTTTTGCATTTCTTTTATGGAACTGAATGTTGTCGCAGAGAGGAAGCCGTATAAACGCCAGCATTGTGGCTTTTACTCTATAAAAAGCCATCTTCTTTGCTTTCTTTTGCTGAATATTCTTATCAATCCACAGAAGACTTAGCTGATTTCAGGAAGCAGATGCTTAGTCTTGGGAACAGATTTTTTCCAACATCAACATCTGGAAGTGTAGCTGTTCTCCACTGGTGGTGAAACTGGTGGCTGTACAAAAGCCTTCAGGACTAATATCCTGGGTCAGGCTGCTTAGGGAATTGCTTGAAGTCTTTCTCAGGAATATTTCTTTGAGTTACTGCTGACTACAAGGAATCTGTTTCTACCCTCCAACCACCATTACATATGATGATTTAAAAAAAAAAAGGCAAATAATTTTCTCAGTAAAAGAAAGATATTCCCAGGGAGCAAGATACTATTTTCTCTGGTTTATTTAAAGATCTCCCATAAATAAAGTGACTCGAAGTCTGATGGATTGGTTCCGAGGGCCATTTACCGTCTCATTCCTATTAATTTCTGCATTCCTTAGCATTGGGATAATAACAACGATACAAGTTTCATTTCTGGTGAAAATAATGAAACAAGGAAGCTTGTTATCATGAGGAATTAGTAACTGTTTAAAGTTAAATATCACTGAAAAGATCTTTGTACTCAGTATTTTGGTGACAAGTTTTGAGCAATAAATTTTAAAATTTTATTTAAATATTACTGTACAGGTTTTAGTGCTAGCCAGAAGTTCCACAAAGGACAAATCCCGGGCAAAGGATGGTGTACTTTACTTTTGCAGTGGCTATACTGTCATCCTTGGGGAGTTCTACTATTTCACACAAATTGGAGTGCTCCAATACCTTGTATTAATAGATTACAGGGACTGTATTGCCACTGCCTGACTTGTTGATATATCTTTCAGCAAATGTGCATGTGTTGACTTTTAACCTTTAAAGGGAATGATAGTGCTTTAATTCTCATTGATGAAAATGGCTTGGGCAATATGTACTTCAGAGAAATGATGCGCCGAATCTTCCAGAGTATATGCTTCTTTCATGGCCACGATTCTACCACCTTTGAATCTGTATTTTAGAAGTATAGGTATATGATGTAGAGATAAAGATATATGACAAATACGTCATTTACATCTGAGACCTCTGCCCCACTTCTGCCTAGTGATTTCATTTTATCCCCCTGAAAGACTACAAAGGTTGCGTTAAGCCCCTTCCTGATACAATGACACTGTCTTCACTGTATGAATGTTAGGAAGAATTTAAACCGTTCTTCAGAAATAAACAAACTTTCTCTAACCTTGATTTCTGAAAGCGTTTTACACTTTGATATATCAAGTCAATTCTTACAAAGGAGGTTAATAACACGGTTCTGAAGTTTCAGTCTCTGAGCCTGCTGCTTTTTTAATCCTCCTCACATGGTTTCATTGCTATTCTAATTACTATCCTCATTATTATTATGTTTATTCTCTATAAGAATAAACAGCCAGAGTGACAAATATAAGACAATGACAACTCATTTCCAAACTTCTATGGGTACACAGTACTTGAGACATTCAGAACGAGTCCAATGAGCAAAAGTATCTTTGCAGAATTCATATATTACAACCATAAAAGTTGAAGTAATGTAACTTACAGAAACTGAGTTTACAGCAATACATCTATGATCACCCTGAAGACCAGCCAGCTTTAATTTCTTAATGAAATTAATGTCTGTCATAGAGCTTTCATTTGCTTTGCTTAACCTATAAACCTCTCCCATTAGGAAAAGCTCAGCTTCAACACTCCGTTTGAATCAGTTGATTTTTTTCTTGCATAAGAGTATCTGCAAAGCAATGCTGTTCCATATCCTCAGGTAGCTGAATGTTTCCTTAGCAAAAACAATCAGTTCCATGTACAAAAGGACACACAGTTCCTGCATGTGAAAAATTAACCCAATTCAACAGCAGTGAAGCAGCTGTATGAATGTCTATGGGGGGGTAGGCTGTGAAGTAGAAATAATCTCTAAGTGGCTTTTTGGAGCAATTGTATCATGTTGCCAAGTTTCTGTAAGACTCCATGATATTAATATTATTTGATTAATTGCTGCATAATGGATAAAAATTGCCAACCCTACTACGAGGTTGCAGTTAAAAAAATAATCTTTTATCATTGACAATAATTTTACTTTACATTGATAACATCCTCTAGAAAGTTACTTAAATGAACATTCTTATGATATTATTACCATTGACATGTGTCCTTTAAGAGTATGATTTCATTTGGAAATGGAGGCTCTACATTGCATTTGACCTCAGTGAGCTAATAGTACTTGTCCGTATTTCTAACTTTTGTGAATTCCCTGTATTAATTATTACGAGATGTAAAAGGGCATGCTGCATTTGTCTTCCATGTGACATTGAACATTAAAATGACCAAAGAATTATGGAACGCATTGCTAGAACTATTGCCTGCCGGATTACAGGGAGGAACAACATAAACTAAGGCATTGGCGCTACCAGCTGTTGTTCTGTTCACTGAGAACACTGTCATAGTGTCTATGTTCTTCAAACATACTTCTGAACATGTATGTTCTTCCTGTAAGGAGTCAGTGGTAAATCTCTTCTAGACTTTTGTATGACTGCAGTCTGTAACCCGCTAACCAGACTTAACTAAACGTTTTTGTACACAACGTGCTTCAAACTGTGAATCAATTAAGAGACATTCACTAACCACTGTTTTTCTAGGGATTTCTCCGAGACATTTGTCACATTCAGTGAATGCAGTGACGTTTAAAAGTATTAAATAACATTTTGTATATCTTCCTGTCAAGTCTGATAGAGCATGAGAGCTATATGAAAATAGGATATTCTATGTGATAACATTTTTGTTTAACTCTGTATTTATCTACTATTAACATATAAAGAAGTGCCAGTGTTCTCTCCATAAGTAATTGCTAGAAGGCTTATGAAAATTTTTGGTAGGTAGGGGAAGTCAGAAATATTTCTGTTCTTACAAGAAGCTGCAAAAAAATTTTCAAGAACAGTCCACACAAATACTATGCATGAGCTTGTGTACATCAGAAGGTCCACATTGATTTATACCTTATAATTGAGGTAAAGTATTCTTAAGCTTGTTGTACCATTTTTCTTTTTTAAGACACTGGAAAGCCCTTCTTTTTCTGTTTTCCTTTCTGACTTTGCAACCCAGGTGTATTACTTGTAGAAAGCACTGGGTTTAAGTAATAATTTACACTTGGGATGACACTAAGTCTAAATCTTACTGCAAAATGTTTGCATTAAATGAAGGGAAAGGAAAAAAAAACCAACAACCCCCCCCCAAACCCCAACCAAAAACCTACTAAGAGTATTAATAAAAACCCAGTAAAACAGATCTGAGTTAAATGCTTAATAACTCCCAAAACAAGTACTTTATATATTAGGCATCTCATTTAAAATATATGAAGAAGGTTAGCACCATTTCAATTTGCTCGGTGTTACTGGATATTAGGAAGGACAGAAAGAGAACTCATAAAGTATTTCCATTAATAATCTTTCCTTCCTGTATCCTTCACCTTTCTGTTATCCTTCACCAGAACACCCAATTCATGTGGGAAAAAAAAAAATATGAACAGAAATCAAAAGCTATACAACACAGATGCTACTCCAGGCATCAGAATCAGGTCAGTTTTTAACTTCATTAAATTGCTGTCATATGGTGTCTGCTGACATGCATCAGACTTTGGAGAGTCTTACTCATCAGGTATTCTCTAAGATTGTTAACAAGAACAGCAACTCTCATCAGGGGTCCCCAAAAAGCAGCTAATTAGGGGACAAAGGTTGCTCAGATTGTGACAATTACACCTGTAGGTCCCTGTAGAAACACCAAAATCTTGAACAAATGTATGTTTGGTTGCTTAGTGCAAGAAATAAAGAGCTAGTCCATTAAAAAAATGAGAGGCAGAAACTGTCAACCATTTGAAAAGCTTTACGAAAATGATCATCCAATTAGTGGCTATGATCAAATCAGGCATGAACTCTCTCTGGATGGCTCCATAATTTTCCTTCTTGCATGGTGTAATTTCATATAGCTCAAATGAACTCGTGAGAGGTAATTCAGTTCCAAACAGTTTTCTCATCACTGCTAATTATACTAATACATTGAAATGCCTCCTACAAAATGCATGAGCCCTTTAAGCCACCTCATTAATGTGATATAATTTTTGCCAGAATATATATCAAACCTATTATCACCACAGGTTTTCTTTAGCATTTTTTTCAAAACGTCTATCAAAACGCTGAAAAAAGTAGATTTCTTTCGTCTATTCTCAACATAATTAACTGTTTCTTTTGAACTGTGGTTGTCTATTGTGGTATTTTCTTTAAAGAGTACTGGCAAAATACGGTATGATAGGGGTATTCCTCATACCTACAGGTTCCTTTCCCTGAGTATTTGATTCTTTCAACCTTTTTTCAGTTGTAGCTGATTCTTTAAACGGCAAATGATGCATGCAATAATGTGCAAAAATGAGTTATACAAACTGAAAGCAGGGGTGTAAAAAGAAGCATCATCTGAGACTAAAATAAAGACAGATTTTATGGTATTTATGTCAGTTAATTTAACTGCTGGTAGGGGCTTTTGTTGAAACATGAGTTAGTTCCAGTGTTTAACCTTGCAGCATTAATTTATGCTTTATGGCATGAGTACTTCATCACTCCCTCCTTGGGAAGACAGTTATCTCATTAGCCAGAATTTAATGAAATGCAAGGATACACTTCTTAATTTCAAAGATTACTATAACACAAATCAGGTGTAAATCTCAGACCGACTGTCCCTTCCCTTCACCCGTCTGAAAAAATAGATTCATTTTGCAATCACATAACAGAAATTCATCTGGTGGGATAAATTCCGCTACTGCTATTCTTAAGGCATTTCTCATCCGTGAAAGCTGATTTAACTTTGTATTCAGAAATATTGGTGACATTTAAGGTCTGTACAAAGTTGAAGGTTTATAACCCGTTGTAACTACTACGAACAATTAAAAATGTGTCATGTTGGTTTCGTTGGGGAAGGATGTCTTGCACAAGAAGTATGTAGGGAGCAGAACCTGGTTTTGTTTTCACAGGGCTGTATCCAGATCCGTAAGAACAGGAGTGTGCACACCACGCTATGTAAGATTAACATGACTGACCAGTCTAATGTAGGTATGGTGCCTATCACCATATCCAGCTCCAGTAAACAGAGAACATATACTGCCCTGGAGTCCCGTTTCAGACGGAGTGCTCAGACATGGTTTTACCATGTTTTTCACACGCCTTTCCTTTATTACTTAACTGTTATCATAAAATTAACCTAGTTTCCTATTGAAATCTCCATCCTGCAGTTCTCTGCATGGGAGTGTACTTCACTGAACAATAGCAGAATCTAGAGAATGTGTTATGTAAAATGTTTTTTTCAGTGAAAAATGCAGGTGCTATGCCCTTGCGCATAAAAGCAATTCTTTGTTTCAGTATCAAAGCAGGCAAATTTATTACAAATTCTTGGTCTTATATAATGCTAATGCATATAATATTATGTTATCTAATATTTACTTACCAAATGCATCAGTATGAAGACATAAACAAGTATTTTCCCTAATGTTAACAACTAGTAATAGTAGCACTTTAGTCAGTTACAAATAATAACGCACAGTTGAAGATTAGGAAGTCTGTCCATGACCAGCTGGATATCTTACACAGAACATGAGCCAGAAAATACGAAGAAGTGCAGAGCGAGTCCCGTATACTGGTATCAGGCTGGTTTTTCAGACTATGCATATTGATGGAAGGAGGGAACATCCTTGTGTATGGTGTGTCTCTAAGTAGGGCAAGGCATATGCATATTAATTAAAGGTGGTTTTATAGCAGTTAATTTTTAAATTTTATTTCTATATAGTAGAAAATAGTAATCACAGTTTAAAGTCTACAGCAGTCTGAAATGTGATTATTTTTTCAGCAGACCAGGAAAGCACTGTCTGCTTCCAAACTAGAGTGTGACCTTTGGTTTCTGTAGCCGTAATTCCTGAATCTGTTTTCCAAAGGCAACCAAAAGTTTGGCATGACCAGGTCACATCTGTTTGTCATTAGACAGACTTTGAAACTGGACAACGCAGACAGCTTAGCTGTGAACTTCAGGAAGTGCCACTAAAGGTATAAAACCAGGCAAGTCAAATACTCCAAGAGTAAGTGTTTACACCACCTCACAGTATGTGGATCTATGTACTTGTCCATGAGACTTTCGTTTGGAAATCCATGCTGTCGGTCCGGCCCTGTACAGTGATCTCTATGAAATAAGCTACCTCATGTAGATTTGAGACAGTTAAGGGGGACATTCATACCGAGTCTAGGGTTTTCCATCTGTATTAACTACCTTCAGAATCTTGTCAGAAGAGATCATTTTTTTTTCCTTCACTGGATCTAGCTCTGTCAGGGCGAAGTCCATGTATTGTGGCAGGGTCTGTCGTGTCATTACGTTTGTTTAGCACTTTGGAGTGTAATCTGACTCTGCCAGTTAGGTGCCACTACATTGAATTGTAATAATAATAATAAGGCACTGTGGAGAAGGGACATACTGAACAAGAATGCCAAAGTTGAAACTCTCTGTGCAAAGTCCAGTAGAGTTATAGAGCAGACAGGACCTTAGTTTCCAAGAATTTACCTTCTACAATAAACTGCATTTCTGCATTGCCACCTAAAAAAGAAAACCAACCAAGGGTTGCTGCACTAGTCCTCCTAAGTTCATATCTGTTCCAAAAGGGTCTCGCTTGTTCACACTAGATACATAAACAATTTCAAACATTATTACTTTATACTGCGTTTAATATATTGTGTGACTACAAATATATTACTTGGTGTCAAAGGATGAATTGGCCCCTGGAGAACCTTGGTTTCAAGAACACCCTTTGCTATGCTCAGCTTGCCTTCAGGCAGAATCTGAGAAAGTGAGCTGTGGGGGAAAGTACTTGTAGGAAATCTCAGGTTAGGAAGGTGACCTGGGGGAAAGTTTGCTATACTAGTAAGAGAAAGGGGATTGTACTGCCACCCAGAGGGACTGTGGTAGGCTGGAGAAAGAGGCTGACAGGAACCTCATGCAGGAAAGCCCTGCGCCTGGAGAGGAATAATTCCATGCATCAGTACATGTTGGGGGCTGACCAGTTTAAAAGCAGCTTTGCAGGAAAGAACCTGGGGGCCCTGGTGGGCAGTGAGTTGAACATGAACCAGGAATGAGCCCTTGTGACAAAGAAGCTCAACAGCATCCTGAGCTGCATTAGAAGTGTTGCTGGCAGGTCAAGGGAAGTGATCCTTCTGCTCTACTCAACACTGGTTGATAGCACACCTGTAGTGCTGTGTCCAGTTCTGATTTCCCCAGTACAAGAGAGATATGGATCTACTGGGGGGAGTCCAGCAAAGGGCCACTAAGATAATTAAGGGACTAGAGCATCTCTTCTATGAGGGAAGACAGAGATATGGGACTGTTTGACTTGGAGAAGAGAAAGCTCAGGTAGGATCTTATCAATGTGTATAAATACCTGAAGGGAGGATGCAAAGAGGACAGAGCCAGGCTTTTCTTAGTGGTGTCCAGTGACAGAACCAGAAGCACAGCTCCTGTCATCAGGAAACAGTTTTTCACTGCGAGGGTGACTGAGTATGGACACAGGTTGCCCAAGGAGGTTGTGGAGATATTCAAAAGTCATCTGGACATGGTCCTGAGAACCTTGATCAGGAAGTGATTGGACAAGATAACCTCCAGAGGTTCCTTCCAACCTTGGCCGTTCTGTAATTCTGTGAAAGGCCTGATTGAGAACCTCTTACACATCTTCAGCTGTACAAGAAATCTACTGAATCAGAAACCAGGAGATGAAACGTGACTTTCAGTGTTGCTTTGGTGGTGATTTTGATAATCACGTGTCTAAAATTAGGGTTTGGAGTAGTAATTTAACAGTAGTTCCGTTGGCTCCTTGACTTTTTTAGGACTGTGCATAAATGAGGTGGACCTGATACCTAGTAATGGACTTTTTCAGACCTTCAGATATATAGAAACATTTCAAGTGAAATCAAGCAGCAACTTTTGCAATTTTTCAGATCAAGAAATTTTCTTTGAAAATTCTTTTATTTTCCTTTAAAAAATATTTTCTCATTCCTCCCTCTTGAAGGATATATGCTGGCAAGAAGGGTATTTTCCTCCAGAATTCTTGTCAGTTCTGGAGTATATTTAACCCATTTTTCTTCTATTTATCAGAAGGACTGCTGATAGCTTTCAAAGGGAAAATTTCATTCGATTGCTCTCCAGTTTATTTTATTTTTGCCTTTCTAGCCACCTCTTTTCACATATCACCTTGCAACCAGTACTGCCTCCCTTCCAGTGGCTTGTATACACAAGGCCCAATTGCCCTGGCTTTCAGAAGTTGTTTATTTTTATTTAAAGTCTAGACACGCATGTGAAGGTGAGTAAAGGCCCAGACCTCTATTTCTAAAGAAATATATAAAGGAGGAGACAATGATTATTCACTGTACTTAACAGATTGAATGAAGCTCACCGCTACTCAAACTTTTTGACAACGTATTTCCTTGCACGAATAAATATTGCCTTGAAATCTATGAATCTGAATTTTGTTTAATAACTACAATAGGCAGTGAGAAATTGGGGGGACTGGATTCTATTCTAATCTCTGTTATTTAGGGCTCAGCCATTCGAACAAGTTACCTTTGCTTTGGGAGGTACTGTGTGAACTCTTAGCCTTTGGCAAATCCAAAATAAAGTGCGTTAGCATAAGCTTCCATTAAAGTTTAACCTAATGTGTTTTACCTTGTGTTTGACACAACCAAAGAGAGAATAAACAGCCACTATGGCTCAGCTGATGCATAGTAGTAACTCATTAACCTGTATGGCTCAGAAGCATGACTGTTTCTGTCAGAATATATTGACTCAAATCATTTAAGTTTCAGCCAGTTTCATGAAGTGACTGGTTTGTGAGAATTTAAGACCCTTTTTTGAAGTCATGCTGGATAAAAGGGAGGTACAGATCTTTAGGAATTCAGGCAAGCCCAAATCAATCACCCTAAATATCTGCACACTATGGAAAAGGAGTGAACTACTTATTGTACCTTTTTTTAACATAGCTGTAAAATACAAATAACATTATTAATTGCACTTACATAACCAGAAATAACCTGGACTGCCAAAATACGCAGTTTTAAAAAAATACGTCAATATTCTTTGTATTGGCGGTCCAAATTTTAATTTTTAATATTAATGTTGTTTATTTTAAAAAAATTGGTTTGATTCTCATATATTAATCTCAGATTGAGAACCTTTAGGGAGAACACAATTTTTTTCTGAGGACTGGCAACATTTACGATATAATACTGTGATATTTGGCTATGCAAAATCATCAGATGTTTCACTGAGGCCAATGACTAAACTTAGATTTTGGCAAGTGGAAGAACAAGTCCTGTGTAGGTGAAATAAGTGGGGTAGGAAAATTGCTTTGGAAAATGGATTTTTAGAAATACAAAGCGAGCGTCTCTTCTCATACCTTCAGCCTTTACAGTGATGATCCAAGGGCTGTGCATTAAACTGATGGAGTAAGTTGGAAAAATTACTTTCTTTTACACAATATTCTGTTTGTGTAAAGCACAGGTATATGCTGAAAGGTTGTAGCAGTAGAGGTTGTGTGTCTTTAAGCCAATATAATTTCTTGTCCAATGTTTGAAGGATGTGACCCAGTTTATTTTAACACTGCAGATGATCATTTATAATATGTCTCAAAGAAATTAACATAGAACCAATCTGGACCTGCCTGCAAGAACAATTAAAAAACCAAATAGTCATGGCTTTTCCCTGTCTAATCTGACATAATGACAGACAAAGTGAGGAAACTGGCAGTTGGAAATTGAGGTCTTAGCTACCTTTTTTCAGATTTGATTCTCCTGTGTCTGTCTGAATATATTTGTTACTTTAACCTTCCTAATCAAATAATAAGGCTCTCTCTGACTTACTCTGTATGCCTACCTATTCTGTATTCCTATGGCTTCCAATTATGCTTGTTTTCTTTCCGCTAATCTTGTATTTTCTTGATAACCTAAGGCATCAGTTTTGCTTCTGTTAGGGGACTGCCACAAACAGAAGTTAAACATTACAATAATTATGTACCCAGCAACATGACTAAAACATGCATAGATCAACCAATGTTTAAAAAAACCTGAATTCACGTTAGCCCGTTCTGTTGGCGCACAGGCAAGGGTCTTGGTTTGTTTGGGTGGGCTACTGAGAAGTGTCAGCTGACCATTAAGACTATCTAAAAATTTAATTCTTTTAGAGGTCAGGGAGCAACACTTACTCTTGTAGAAATTAATTTTTAGATTTCCATTGTGACATAGATGAAAAAAAGCTGCAAGAGAAAACAGACCATTTTCGGGAATGTGATTCAGAACATTAACACCTTAATTTACATAAAATTAGTTACATACTGCTGCAGTAATTTAATTTATTTGACCAGGACTTTGCAACTGTGAAAAATAGGTTCAGAAAGGCAAATCGGGAGTCTTACATGTTTTCTCCAAGTGGCTGATTCCATGAGAATAGAAAATCAGAATGATTTAATTGCAAGGCATCAAAAAATACGATGTGTTGCCAAATTTGGAAGCCTTGGATTTGGAGCAAAAGGTTTTAAAATGGAGATTAAAAAAAATCTACAAACCCTGTACTTGAAATAATTGCTGTTTTTCTCATGTGTACTGAATAGGCGATAAAATCAAAAGTTGACTGTAAGACTTTGACATATGGCACTGAAAATCAGGCATGTAGGCAAAAGGCAAAAGCCTTTTTTTTTTGAACAAAGAAAAGACATATGAAAGAAATGACATAACTTTGGAGGAAAATAGAGCTTTTTTTTTTTTTGCAAAAAAAAAAAAAAAGGAAGAAAGAAGATTTATTTTTATGTCTCAGCTCTTCAGCTGAAAATAAGATACAAAGGAAGCTTCTGCATCCTGAGTGTTCAGCTCCTTGATTTGCAGAATTCACCCATCATCTTTCATCAGCAAAAATTAAAATCCATCCTTCTTTCTACTTTTAAAACCTGCCTTCAATTCAGTCACCCACCGGGATTAAGTTGCAGTTGTACTGTACTGGTCTAGTTAAAACAGTTAAAGCTATCTGGTGAGGATTCATTTAGATCAATATAATGATAATTTATACTATTTAGCTGCTCACATACATCAAAAAGTGGAGAATAAGATATGCTGAATATGCAGAAAAATACTAGATGCAAAGGGTGATATATTAATTGTGCCACAACTTCATTAACTTCTTTGAATTATACATCAGTAGTTTCTTCGGTATAACTCACAATTCTGAAACTATTTGGCCTCATAAAATCGAAAGGTGATTCCCCATGTCTAAGTGACCAGAAGGTTCTTCCTAGAACTCATCAGGTTCCTGGAAAAGACCCTACATATTAGCCGAAATATAAAATCTCTCTTTTGGAGAAGATCAGATCCTTGTCTCTGAGCAATCCAAGTTGACACTTTAGATAGGAAATTATAAATCATCCTTGTTTTGCATCTTTTGTTAATCCTTCAGCAGAAGCTGGCACAGTTTCTGCCACCTGTGAATGGAGCATCTTCTTACTGTCATGGTTCAGAACAGCACTCTGATCTGCAACTTGAGGTGGCCTGTGTACGGACAGGGACAGAGTAGCCATGTGCAGCCAGAGGCCACGTGCCCTTTTGTTCTCTGCATTTGTGAAGCTAAGATTTGGAGTGAGAGCTTCTGTCCCAAAGGCAATAAAGGATGATTTTATCCCTGTTTTTATCCCTCCCTCTCAGGTGATGCGTTCCTACTTCTGCAGATCACCAAAGAAAGCGCACTTCCAGGACAAAACCATTTAAAAAAAATATTCCCTGTTAGCACTAGGAAAACTTTTAAAGTTGTAGGAATTGGCACACTGATAAAATTACATCTGCGTTAGAACTTTCACTGGTATGAATGAATCACCAGGCAAAGCCCCCTACCCCCAGAGCTAGTGTACCTGCACTGCTGCGATGTGCAGGTAAAGAGCTGGCTCTCACAAAGTGAAATACTTGTAT
Organism: Bucorvus abyssinicus; assembly: GCA_009769605.1. NCBI lineage: Eukaryota > Metazoa > Chordata > Aves > Bucerotiformes > Bucorvidae > Bucorvus > Bucorvus abyssinicus. The sequence continues at coordinate 6,180,162 of CM020042.1, read as the reverse complement.
TTTACTAGTCACAATGACACGTGTTACAAATACCAAATCATTGACCGAACCACATATCCCAAAAGCCCAGAGCTCAGGACCCGTTCAAAGTCAGAAAAGACAGTTTCTTTGGTGACCTGTTACTGTGCAACTCCTTCATTATATCGTTCTATAGCAAAACCACAGATCTCCATGAAACTTGATCAGCTAAATTAAGAAGCATAAATTGCTGCATTATATATCAGTCTTGTCTGGATTCCATGCTATAAAATTTCCTTGATAGTGAATCTCGTATGTGTTTATTCTTCCTCAGGAAGAACATGGCCCTTTGGAACATTCTTATTCTGCCCATATATTCCTCATAAGCAAGAAAGACTTTTATATTTCAGAGCTATACCACCAAAATCACGGTAGTACTGAGCACAGATAGCTTAAATATGTTAATAGGTAAAGTGCTATTCAAATGATTTTTAGCTAATATTCATTATGTTATAAATAATGGGCCACATAATACTGATGAACCTTTAATGATTTTGAGCAAAGATTTGACCTTCTTACATCAGTGGTGGCTCTACCATGACCTTTACATGTGGAATAAGTATGCAGTAAGGGAGACTTAGATTTACAGCATGCAAACTACAGTATATTAAGTTCCTTTGGAGACGTCTTTAAAACATGCTGGAGACAATGCAACCAGCTTTTCAAATGGAGTGAGCTACAGAGGTGAACTTACTGCTCTTACGTGGGAATGCACAGAAGAATGGCTGCAGAGTAACTACTGTTTGGTGCATGTTCATCCTTCATAGGCAGGTGCCCAGGAAGTGTCCAAGATGTAAACTGCTTAAATTTAGAACAAAAAATTTATACAGTAAGGTAAATACAAATGAAAATGCTTCCTGAACCTTTATTAGTAGGAAATACCTTCTAATATACACAATTGTATAGATCTAGTCTTCATTTCTCTGTGATCATAGTTCAGTGTCATGACTATGAGCCGTTTGCGAAGAAGTGAACAGATTCTCTGCTACTTCTCTGACATGGTATGTCGACTCAAGAGGTTCTCAGAAGTCATAGTGAAGTCAGATATAGTCAGTGCTCTGTAAGATGTTAAAATGCTTTCATACCTCAGAAATCCACCTTCATGTGACCAGTCAGGCTGGCAGCCTGTTGGGCATTAGACTGCAACCGCTACTGTCCACAGAAGAAAACGACCGAACTATGTTACTGTCCCTGTTGTACCAGTGTCAGTCGTCTTGGCTGGATTCACTTGAAGGTGCTCATTCTCTCATTCTTCTACAAAGAAGCGCATCCCTTTTGAAGTAGGGAAGTGTGATGCGATCTCTGTTAAATAGGGATATTAAATAGTGATGGGTCCGTTCCCCACCGGAAAGTACATACCGTTAGTTCAGTTCACTGGAAGTCTGAAAAAATTTGTTCAGAGTACTTCTTAATTCTTAGCATGAGTAAGAGCATCTTGTCTCTTTCTAATTCTGAAGCCACCTTAATGAAAAAACATGAAGTTCTGCTCAGATATTTTTAACAAAATCTGTTATAAAATCAGGAGAGTAACAGTTCAGATACTCTGTGGCAGCGGCACACGTTTGAAAGTGCTGTGTGTACAAAGTTATCACTGGGGCCTGGATGAGTGTTGGGATAGTCGGCTTTTCAGTGTGATGAGAAAAAAATTGCGATATTTTTGTTTTTCATCAAATACTCTGAGCAGGCTTTATAATTAATAGATTTGCAAGAATAGCATAAGCAGTGAACTGAATCGTACAAGAATATATGGAAAACCTTTCGGAAGAATACCAGATGAAAGAGTACTCTTGATTAAAACCAATACATGTCCATTGTACCAAAAGATGAAAAAAGGGCAATAGAAATCTGAATGGCTAAAAATCTTAGTTTTAACGATCTTGTTTTCAGTGTACCAGATTAAAACTCCTTTCATAAACCAGCAGAGGCTCTAAGTGAATACCTGCTAAAAGAATAGATCTGTGAAAGTACTCTTGTATAATTTTTGTGCAACAAGGATATCCATTTAATAGATTTCCACACCAGCTTTGATCACATTTGGAATTATTCTGCTTTTTGTTACATTTTCTCAGTTATTTTTTAAACTTTTTTTATGCTTTCTTTGAAATATATGAACCTTTTAATGTATGGATAATTTATTCAGCTCCTAAATTTAAATGCCTGGTGGGTGTAATTTTCCTATTTTAGTTTACTTCTATGGCTGGCTTCACTTTGTCTGGAATGTATTATTCATTGTCTCCAAGTTATAACAGGACTGATGTGTTAGAGTATAACACCTTAAATTCGTTTCAATATTTTAACTATTTGCATTGCAATCCAGGGGGCTAGGAAGCTTCCCTGGCAACCTCTTTGTCTCAAAGAAAGCGTCAAAGACTTCTCGGCTTGTTAACTGTGTTTGCAGGAAAGTGCAACGTATTTCAATATGACCTTAAGAATATGAACATGAAGATGTTTGGGCCAGTATTGTGACTTTTTTTATTTGAAAAAATTCTCACAAACTAGGGATTATTAAGTCTATATAAAGACGCAAATCTTCAAGAAGGCCAAACTCTTCATGGGCATAACTGGAGGGTCTTGCCGGATTCAAAACTGATGGACTCCTTTTCCAGATTAAAACACATTTCTAAGTGGTTCTTAAAGGATATTCCGTTGGATCACAATGTTATTTCATCATAAAAGCAAGCGTTCTGCATTTAGCGAGTGAAATGCAAGCAACTGCACTGGGCTGGTTTTAAAACACAGCACCAACAGCGAAACAACAACCCCCGCCCCACTTTAAAGCTAGATTTTACTTTATCATAAACCTGAAGAACAAACCTAAAGAAAATTCAGAAGGAGACAGAGCCTGTAGAGAAATCTTCCTCCTGACAGAGGCAGGGGTTGGGTTGCCTCTATGACTTCTAGTCCAGTGTCTGCTTTTCGGTCTCTGCCTCTTCAAGGAAAGATTTTCTTTCAGTCCTGGGCTCCTTGAGCCACATGCTCTCACTTCTGTCAGCTCTCCTATCCCTCCCTGCTGCTCCACCAGCTGACACGGCGTCCTGGGCTGTGGGCAGCGTCGGGGAAGCCCCAGAGAAGGCCAGGCAGGGGCGGTCAGTGGTTGTTTCCAGCATGTGCAGGTTTCCTTTAGCTGCCCCAGGACACTTCTTAAGAGGAGCATAACAAAGACACGGAACTGATGCCAGCTGGAGTAAAGGAGAGAAGCCAAAGACCTTGCTTGGTGGGACCCGCCAGAGTGTTATGGGACTTGCCTCATGGATTTTGTTGTAAAATTTCATGCAAGACTCTGGAAAATGACTTGTTATTATTTATGGTGTAAAGCATGCTCACCGTTTACTCTAAAAATTAAATGTCGTGGCTGTGCCAAGACGCCCTGTTTATGCGCTAGTTCAGGAGACAGAGCACTTGACCAAGAGGTGGTAAGGCTGATGTAGCAGATCTCTCAAATCCAGTTTATCGTTTAGGACAATACTGTTGTTATTAAGCCTAGAAAAGGCTCCAAAATATTCTGCAACCTTTTGTGGTGAAACAGAGTCACTGCTCAGAGAGAAATCGAGGATTCAGAGAGCTAGGGGGAGGGAGCAACAGAGGCCACATATTTGCAGAAGTCCTGATGACATTCTCATGGAGACTTACTGCAGCATCAGCTTAGATCCTGCAACAACAACCGTATTTTTACAAGTTATCCTATGTGGCAATGCCTTTGTAGATCTAATCTGAAGTGTCTTTGGCACTGCAGGGAACTGAAGCTGGGGTCATCCAAGTCCTAGACTAGATCGTTAAATGTGCTTAATTTTTCATGTCTTACCATGAGGAACAGCAGGTCTTGAAAAGTACAATTTTCTACCATGCAAACAAAATCAAATTATATGTCTAATAGCTAAATATAGGTGTAGTAATGGATTTATAAACTTAAAATAGAAAAAAAAGTCTCTGTTTTGAGACATGACATAGCAGAGTGGGATCATGGTACGTAACTATTTTTCCTAGACACTGAACTAATCAAAATGACAGTAATCATGAAAGGAGTAATAGTTATCCTAAAATAGTGTTAAAATGAGTTACAATAGGAGGAGACATGGCTCTACTATAGTCTCATTGGAGAACAGTGGGAATTTGGTCTAGTTTCAATGGGGGCAATTACCATTAGTGCTTCTAAAAAGCTTGTCCAGGCTGTATATTCCTGTAGGCAAAACCTTTGTTGGTGATTTTACTACTGTCCTACTTCCTACGCTCATTGGATACTGGCTAAAACTCAGCTTTTCCTGGAATGACTTCTATTATAACTTTTCTTTGAATTTCTCAGAAAGCAGGTATTTGTCAGGGCAGAATGGGTGGCAATCGCGTAAGAAAGGGAGCTGTAGGCTATGCAGACATCTCCTTTGCCGTTCCTATCACCTCTTCATCCCGCTCTAGTCCCTCTCTCTCTTTGGCAGGATTCTGAAAATATCTATTTTTGGTTTTAAAGCAGATGAAGTTTTTAGAGCATAAAAAAATTTGTAGAGTTATATTGAGCTGAAACTTAATTTATGATTTGTAAGTTTGGGAGACTGCATTTAAGCTTCACCACCAAATAAAGGACTATAATTATTAAGCTATTTTTCATTGGAAGAAAAAATAGCTGAAAAACAGCTTAACCTCTATTTTCCAAGCAAAAGAATAAAATAGTTTAATTAAAAAATAAAATATTGCTTCTCCTGGTAATCTTATTAGGAACATTAGTTTTGAGGGTTTTATGAATAAATATTCTAAAATATGTTATAAAAATTTAAAGTATAACTATTGCCCACAGTGGTGGTGGAGGTTGTGCTTTTAATTTAGTCTCCTGCAAGGATCAAAATCCCTCCTCCATCTTCCAGTCCTGGTGATCCCTTTCTATTCCTCCCCAGTCTACGCAGAAGTTACACTTTCAGTGCTATAGATGCCTAGCCCATATAAAAATCTTTGATACAAAATTCATATTTTTTCATATTTTTTAAATGTCATAAAAGTCTATTAGTTTCAGAATATCATGTTAAACACAATTCCTGCAAGACCACTACTCCCAAACTCTTGATTCTTGGATCTCGTGATATTTGATGTGATTTGCATGAAGTAATCAACCCAAATCACATGTAATAGCAAGTGTGTGAAATTTGGGGATTCTGTATTTTGAAAATGTAGGTCTTCCATCTCATGTGCCTGTGAAGTAAAGCTTGAAAGTTGGAATTGAAGGCTTAGATTCCAGAAGAAAAATATAAAATCTTGCAACAGGCTAATATCCTTCTGAATATTGTGTGTTCTAAAGTCAATTTTGTGATTTGTGGGGCTTGACACTTACTTGATATATTGTGTTAAAGTTCCAATCTTGACATTGCTGCAGGAACAAAAGTTGATCTAAAGGGAATTTTGAGCAGATAGCTCCCAGATGCAAGGCATGGACAGCTACACCTCACTGTCTTTTAAGAAGTCTAACCAAACTCAGCATAGTAATACTAGGATGTCAAACAGTGCTTTGTCCTTTGTAACACAAGAAAACAGTTACTATTTGAGAAGCATTTTTACTTAGGGCTAGTAGGGGACATGGAATTAGGACTGTTGTGGACATGTTCCAGAGACAAATGCATCAAGTGATAAGATTGCTGGTGTTATTTGGTCCTTCAGGAGCAATGGTAAGCCTGTGAATGGCAGCAGATCAAGCAGCACATTTAGAATAAGTAGAACCAACTCCTGGATAGTGCTGAAGCCTGCCATGGGTGAGTGGCCCTTGAGCAACACGTAATTCAGACGCACATAGATCAAACATCGTCGTGAGTGTGAAGTAACTTGGGTGTGACTGTCTTTGCTAGTTGGTGAAGCACACTGCCCTGTGTTTTGTTGAGGAAGTTGAGACGTGGCAGCAGCAGCTCCGTTTCAAACAGCGAATGCGTCTCTCAAGCTTGAGGAAGCCTTTAGCAGGTAGAAGGGAGCGGGTCCTTACAGCAACGGGTCTTGCCGTTGTGACTCCTCCCTGGTTCACAAATGTGAGCAAGCCTGCAGATACAGCCTGTCGTTACATTAAGAGGACAGTGAGGAAGCGGTATCAGCCCTTAACATTTTCGTGCAGTTACGGTCTGTCCTCAGCCTGCTCCTCCATCTAGCTGTGCAACTTACCATGCAAACTTGGTGTAATCTGAAATGAGACGTGTTCATTCTGTGCTTTAGAAGAATTGCCGTGCATGACGGGAACAAAGTGAAGAGTTGGGGTGGTGAGTGCTCAGGAAACTCTGCCATTTCAGCGGAGTCGCGTATTTGTATGATCAAACAGGTTTGGTTTTTTTTTTTTAAATTAAAAACTGAAATGTAAAACTGATGTGTCATTGTTTCAGTCTCCGTACGTAGCCTATTCCCCCTGATTAAAACATGTAGACATGAAAGTGCATATTTGAGTCCCAAGTTTTGGGGAGCACAATTCATACCCTCAAAATTACAGGATGGCGGACGTGTGGTTAAGCCATTGGATTTGAGGGCTGGGCTCGCCTTATTCTTCTGTGTACCACTATAGAAATAGCTTACTCATTCTGTGCCTTAGTTTTCATCATTAAAAGGTAAATAATAATAATACCCTCTTGTCTTCTCTGCATCTTTGAACTGGTAGTGGGCTGTTTCTTATTTTGCACTTCTAAAAATACCAAAAAGCACATTATCTATTTGACTTTCTGGACAGTTCCATAAGGGAAAGAATAATAAAAGACTAAAACCACACTTTTAAATTAGTTATTAAGAAAAAAGGAGGAAACGAATATGTTGAAAATCAAACAAAAGCAATTAAGTGACAGAGCAAGATTCTTTAATTTTTATATTCTTTACACTTTTAAAAGCAAAAATAAATGAAAGCTAGGAATAATATTTGAGAAACAAACATCTTGCAAAAAGGTAGAAGCAAAAATTTGAAAAGAAACTGAGGAAGTGGTTATTTGCAGTAAGTCTTCTCTTTGTTTAACTCTAATACACATTAACTGTGTGATTTCAAATTACCTAAGAAGCGATGGTCACCAGAAGCACAGTAGCGCATTTAAATTAGACGCACTAATTATATTTTACTACAAATTATTGGTACACCAGTCTGGTTGGGTATGCTGTGCATTATTGATAGAAATATTGAGTGATCTATAACTAATATTCTAAGTGACACCAGACCTGTTGGTGATTTTGCAGGGAACATGTCCCCTGCTCTACAGCCGCTAACTAACGGCGGCTGGTTTGAAATGCCCTGGCAAGTCACGCTGTTGCAGCGGTTTTGTGTTGATCTGATCTACAGAGGCAGTGGGTCCAAGTTCTGTGGATTATTTGTCTTACTTAGCAGTAAGTTAAGCAGTGTGAAAAACTGTGCAAATGCTCTTTTGGGTCATTATGTTATTGTGCATCATCTACAATATATTAATATATTTTGAGCTTGTGTACATGTCTTCTTAAATTTATTTGTTTTTACCAAATCATTTTTGAAAACCTGCGCATTTTATCACAACTGCTTCTTAAATCTAACATATTTATCATAAAGTATTTTATTTATTGAATTTTATTTGCCATCAAGAGAGACAGACATGAATGTAATGTTTAAAAAGATGTCTATTGATGTGAGAAAAATGCAAGCCGTGTGGTAGAAGCTCAGTGAGTGGGAGAAATGTAAATGTTCTCTGCATTTTATCTCACATGACAGAATGCATTATGGTCAAAATAGTGTCTTCTCAGAGACACAGGTTTCTAACATCTGCATAATACACACTTTTATGTAAGCTCTTTATTCTGCATGCAATTGTTTAGTTAAATGCCCTACCGTCTCATTTATAAGACCCTCTTTTATGCCGTCACCTTGTATGGGTCCTGTACCTTGGATACATATAACCCAATTATAATTACCATGACAATATATAACACCTTTCTGAAGCCCTCCTCATGTGATATAGGGGTGTGGTACGTACTGATGTCAGAAACAAGCTATTTAATTAGTTGTCTTTGACACAGGCCTGCATTTCCCACCAATTAGTACAAACGGCAGGGTGCATTTCCAGAATTTTGCAGAGCCAGCAGCTCATGCTATTAAGTGGAATTTAGGATATTTAAATAAGTTCCAATACTTATTCTGGTTTTCTTAATTTGCTAAAATCAATAGCTGTTTTTTGTCTCTAAATCATTTCTGACTCGACACAATGCCCATCGATTAAAGGTCTCATGAGATTTATTTGTCCTGTCAACAAACAGTTTTAGTTTTAATTTTAGTCTTTCATGCCTGATAAGTGCTATTAACAGCCGTTGAACAAGAGCTCAAAGTTACAGTATCCCCTGTAGTAGCTCAGCTATTAAGCCAAGACACGTGATGTTAACAATTAAAACTGACGATTCTGGAGCGCTGCCTTCTAATCAAATATGCAAATACCAAACTAGCATGTTGGTCAGATTTTAATGAATCTCCGTATATTAGGAGTAGCTATAAAGAAGTTGGGCTCAGGTGTCCTCCTCTATTGTGCTATGAAATCATCGTAGAAACGTCTTCAGATGTTATGGATCTTAGTTGCACAGCCAGCAATATGAGTCAGAATAATTTAATGCGGCTGTGGTCAATTTTGCCACGGCGGCCGGCAGTGCTGAAGGGCTAGTGCCTGATCAAAAGCCATCAAAACTCAGCAGAGACGCCTGTTTGTGAAAACGGGCTTTCAGTTTGTCCCTGAAAAAAAAAGGGGGGGGATGGGGAGTGGTGTAAGAACATCCTACAGACTTCATCCCAGGGGTACTGTGGTCCACATTCAGGAGGGTTGTTAGGAGCTAAAATTGGCATGTTTAATTGTAGACTGAAAAGACTGAATAACAACTGTGCAGTTGCATGTGGCCATCTCTTTGATGGACCAAACCAACCACGCTTGTCAACATTGTGGATGTGTTCAGGTAGCATGTAGTGTTTTCTTACTGCTCTTTCCCTGCTTCTGCCTACCCCGACCTCGGTTTGTTACAGTGCTGTGGCTTGTTCGCTGTAGTCTCCTTATTTTTTGTTGCATATATTTTCTTGGCATGCTTTGGTTAATTAACTTGGGTTCACTTTTCCATGCACAGCCCCACCCCCCCCCCCTTCTCCCACACTTTCTTTAAGTGCCATTGAGGTGATAAAAGACAGCCCAGGCATACAATAGGGTTCCTAGCTGCTCGGAAACCTCGGTGCCCAGCTGGGCATAACTGAAGTCAGGAAATTCAGGCAGCATTCTTTGGAGCTCCCGGGGCTCGTTGGTATGTCCGTATTTTCTGTATAGCTGGGGAATGGACAGCATAGATGGAACCTGTGAAGGCTTGCCTGGCCGAAGCCATGACATGATAGCCCTGGCCTGCAGTTCTCCCCCATCATTCAGCCGCACAGGGGAAACCTCAGCTCAACATGTGCAGGACCTCCATTCTGCTGAACTGGCCCCTTGAATATGTATTGTCCCACTGACACATGGAGCACCTGGGCTCGTAACACCCCTCAGCAGCAGTGGGAACTAGGCACCTGAATTCCTTCAACGGCAATGAGAGAATAGGCCCCTTCTGATTTTAGAATTCTTTGCTACAAGGATTTCCCTTGTGCCTAGTATGAGCATATAAATGGCCATTTTATTGTATTAAATATGTATCACATCCATCATTTTAAATGCTGTGCTGTGATGAAGGCTTCTCAGTCCCAGGATCAGTTCTGAAAATATTTAAACTTGGCAAGCTAAACATGCTCAGCTGAATAAGCCTAAGGGTCCCATTCATGGAAATGTAATAAACCACTTACGCTTGTTTTTTTTAGTTAAATTACACAGAAAAAGTTGGTAGAATATTGTTTCAACATGAATTACAACATTTACATATTCAATAATCGAACTTCTTAACTGTCTTTAGTGGCGATTTTTCCATTGTTCAGCACAGTTGCTATGCAAACCTGAAAAAGAGAGGGGAAAAAAACCCCCAGTCTCAGGTAGCAATCCGCAACTGAAAACATGCAGATTGAAAAAAATTAAATCCTCTTCTGGACCAAACAGTGGATAATGATGGTTTAAATCAGCTCTTCAGCTAGTACGAGTAACGACTTATGCTTTAGCGTTCATTTGGTTTTGTTAAGTGCGAAGATCTCATTTTGAAAGCTTTCATTCATTAAACTTTCTATAGAATTGTATAAAAA
>CM020041.1:20232500-20536565 GCA_009769605.1 Bucorvus abyssinicus | reverse complement strand
ATATTCTAATGCCAGTCAAGTTACCGATCAGGGAAGAAGACGGGAGGCCACCTCAACTGAGGCCAAAGCCAAGTTTTAACTGCCAAGACAGAGAAAGAAATCAGAAAGCCTGAGGGGTCTCCACCAGTTACCAGATGAACCAGCATGTAGAACCACAGCCCAGCCACGAGATGTTTTAGTAGGCTGGTATCCCACGACTGGGAAACAGCAGAGACAACATCAATGTTCAGAGAGAAATAAACCACAGAAGCAACACAAGGCCTCTACCTCGACTCCCAGTTATGAATCCAAAGTCTTCAATGAGATTTTAGTACCAGAATAATTGTAACTCAGTGGGTACATTTCGATGTGGCTTCACCAAGCGTCCACAATAAATTGGGACAATGGAGGAAAGAGACGAGATCACATCAGTCAACCCCCAATCAGCTGAGTGCACGAAAGGCTGATGCAATCCCCGCAGAGGTTGGGTAAGGGCTGGTACTGTCAGGAAAGTGCCGCTGCACGTGGCACAGGTGAAATTGCACGGAAAAACCCAACCAAGGGCTGGTGAATTAGTTAAGATGTAGAAAAAGTGACTGGGCTGAAGAAAGCAGCATCTCCAGGGAGACAAGGTAACAGCTCGATTTACCTGGCCTAAGGAGGGGGAAGAGCTCTCTGAACAGTTCCCACGTGGGGAAAGGGGAAGGACCCGTGTCTAGGGCTGACAGCTCCCGATGGAAGAGCTGCACTGGCACAGGGAGAAGTGCACCATCGTCCACCAGCAAGTCCAGCCTGGAGATCAGAGAGGCCTCTCTATAAATATTTCCTGTCCTAGGAGCGACACCTTGGAACGGCCTCTCAGATGAGGCAGCAGGCAAAGACCCCAACTTGCCCGGACATGGGAATTCACCGAGCTGGAGCGTCTCCACAGGGGTTGTATAGCAGAACCGGGACATTCGCAAACAGGGATTCGTATGCAGTGTGAGGCCCTGGGGACTGTGTTAGCGCGGCAGGACAAAGTCATTCCTTGGGGCTGCCACTCCAAGAAAGCCACAAAGGAAATGGTTACCTGTTCTGTAATTTGGCCTCTGGGTTTTTCGCTTCCTTTGAAATACAGATTGACTAAGCACAGGACAGAAGTAGCACATGCTACAGCTGCATCACTTGCTCGCCTGGTCTGTGTGTCCTGCTAACACACGCAGGATCTCAGCTGGTGCCAGATCTGGGGTCAGAAGGAAATCCTTCCCTCCACCGGGCTGGCGAGCACTGCAGGATGGAACAGGGAGCTGCCCTCCCACAAGGAGTGAAGCAGAACAGGGACCGGGGGCTGGATCACAGTTCCCTGAGCACCCTGCGTCACAGCCATGTCTGCGATCTCAAGCTGTTTATCAGCCCCATAAGGAGAAGAACAGTGGGTCCTCCTGGGCTTTCCACAGCCACTGCAGGGTAACACAGCCTTTGGTCCTACATTTTTCTGGTGCTCCATCCCCATAAGCGCTGCCCAGCCTCTAGCCTCACTCAGCAGCATCCCTGTCACCAGCCAAACTCACACACTGGTAGAACTCCCTGTAGCGGCCCCTGGTCATGGCTGGGTTGTCCCGCCTGTAGACCTTCGCAATGTGGTAGCGCTTGATGTTGGTGATCTTGTTCATCGCCAAATAGCGGGCAAAGGGCACCTGAGACGGCAGCATTAAGGATGGCAACAGGGACTGCTCACCCCGCCCAGTTATCAGCCACAGGCAGTGCTGGGCCCCCACTATCTCCCTGGCACCCAGCACCTTGTGGCACATGCCCATGGGGCAAAGCGACTGCTAAGAGACAGCTGCACCTGCCACAGCTCCTCAAGGTCTCCACGACTGGCCAAGACACGGCCCATTAAGCGTTAATGCTGCTGTTAAGTGTCCCTACAGGCATATTCCTGTGTTAGGTTGGATGTCAGTCTCCTGTACGCTGTGCACCACAGTGGCCTCGTTTGGGCACCCCGCGGTAGCAGACACCCCACTCTACACAGATCTTCCTCACCTACCCATACAAGCATTACTTCATCCAACAGAAGCAACATACAGTGACTGAGCAAGGTTCTGACCCCTCTGAACCTATCACACACTCCCTGTCCATATGGAGTCAGAGCCACGAGACCGTCCTCCCGCCTCCTCCTTGCTCTCTGCACAGCGCTGCCCCAAAAGGAGGGTGGCAAAGGTGACGAGACCCCTCAGCACCGGCTGCAGCAGGATACAGTCAGGTCGTAGCACAGGGACAGCAGCTCTCCTCCTTGGTCCTTCAGATCGTAGACGAGCTTCGAGTCTTCGCCATATTTCCTCGTCAGCGTCTCCTACAACACAAGGACAGAGGAACAAACAGCATCTTCAGTGACAGGAGATCAGCCCCAGAGGACATAGGAAACAAGAAAGGGAGGAGCACCAGGAGATGGAAGAAGAAAACTCAACACAAGCCGCAAGCTTTCAGCTGCAGGATCCTCATCAGCAAAGCCAGCTCGCAGCGTTCTCACTCACCTTCAGCTCAAACACCCGCTTATCAATGACTTCTGCTCAGTGGCGCTTGAAGCAGGTGATGATGGCGCTGAAGACTCGCCAATGGCCATTTCTTTGGGGCTGTAGTCCCGCGTGCCCTGGGGGGAGAGTGGGAGAAGAGGGGCACAGGACACACTGGGTTAGAGGTGATGGGAAGAAGCTGTCACACTGCCAACAAAACCAGTGGGACTAGGTCCAGGCACCAGCTGTCAGGCAAGATGGCAAAAAGCAGCACCAAAATCTACTGGAAAACATCAGGACACAGCTCAGACGCGACTTCAGACACAACCAGAGCTGAGGCCAAGTCAGGACTTTCACAACGCAAGAAACAAAGGAGCTAATGCAAATCGAGCAGTCAGGAGGTCAGTGCTTTCAAGCATGACAGCACAGCTGGATCTGCCCGCAGCTCTGACACAGAGGGAGCAGCTGATCCCTACACAATGAGCCACCCAAGAGGGGGAATGAGAGGACCAGGCAACGCTTTGAAGCCGTGGAACAACCAAAAATTTCCAAACACTGGGAGAAAGAAACCATCTTCTCAAAGCGCAATACCTGTGCAGTGCCCATCAATGGGATGTGCTCCTCCTTAATGTCTCCACTGTTAAGCATCGCTGTATTATTTCCATGACCACCTTTAGGCTATTGCAACGCATAAATCCCTGTTAGCTAACTCGACGTCCCACTTTCCTTTCCCAGGGCCCAGCAGTTCAGCAGGAGGAAGCTGAGAGCAGGCGCCTTGTCACACCCCATCTGCAGGTCACAACGCACAGAGCAGCTTCGGGCACTGACATGGTGAGACAGGCTGGAAACCCACCCAGCTGCTGCGGCGCCCTGACAATCCCAGAGCTGCCAAATCCTCTCTCCACGTCTTTAAATGGGGGCAGACCCTCCTGCTTTCCAGCTCTCACTCCACAGCTGCATTTACCAAAGCGTACGATACAGGTAATGGACAAGGCAGACAGTTTTGAGACGTCTCCTGAGCCAGTGGCACTAACAAACATATTTGTGAGCAACATTCATAACTGCCTGCACGCCACAGCATGGAAGATCAGCTGGTCTCCGCTCAGCTGCCAGTGGTGAAACATTCAGGTCACAAAGAATTTCAGCACAAAGTGTGTTACAGACCCTGTTCTCAGGGGCCTGGAAAGTGGAAAGCTGCCCCTGAAGGAACAGTCCTTCTGCAAGAGGATGCAGAATTGTCAGCAGCCAGCCAGTCCAGTACAGTGAACAGGATTATCCACCCCATGGACTACGGCAAGACCAAACACCACAAGACCTTTCTTGCCCCACACATTTTGACATATGCTGAAGGTTCCTGGCACACGTTGACAGGCACTCGGTTTTTTTGCCTGACTTACGCTTTGCAGTTCCCCTGCAACAAGCCTCTCACCAGCAGAGCTGCACTTCCCAGCATTCTGTGCGCACCCAAACTACCAGCAGCTTCCTCCGCTCTGTCCAGGTTAACAGGGACCAGGACCAGGTTGAGGGGCCTCGATCCATGAGCACCGATGTCTGGAGATACTAACGGGGTCAGTGCTACAAGAGCTGAAGAGTCCTCACCCTAAACTCATTAGGGTGACACAAGGCATGACTTTACTTCAAACAGTGCGATCCCAGCAGACACGAGACCCTGTGCTGGGCAGCTACGGTAAAGCTTGACCAAAAGGGAATTTAATTTCCCACTGGGGAAAGTTACCGACTTTCCCACTGGGGAAAATCGGGGTCTTGAGCTCTTGAGCACAAACTTGTGTTCCGCCTCATCTACCCCCAGCTGCACCTTCATCTCCAGCAGTTTCGCCACCTCCTTCACAATCTGGGGAGGGAACAAGAGGGAGCTGGGCTGAGCCGACCTCCTAGGTCCAGCCCACAGGCCTCCCGGCGTACCTTCAGCCTCAGCACTTCCAGTACACCCAGACTCCTCAATCCCAATACATCCACTATTCCCAATTTCCCACAGCAACCACCGAAGCTGCTCTCCAGTACTCTCCACTTCTGCTACCAGCACCCCAATCTCAGCACCCCCAACACACCCGTGACCCCCATCACCCTCAACATCTGCCTCCCCCGTCTCCACACCTCCCGTCCTACCAGCCTCCACACCACCAGCTCCTGCTACGTGCACCCCAGCATCCTCCTCCCAACCCAAACACCCCAAGCATCCTCCTCTCCAATCTAGCACCAGTATCACCAATTCCTACTCCCAGTCTCCCCTGCAGCCTCTCCCCAGCCACCTCAGCCCCTCCAGTCCAGCCCAGTGCTCCCATCCTCCCCAACACCCCTCTTCCCAATGCCACCATCCCGAGCCCAGCACTCCCAGGTCCCCACAGCACTGTCCCCTATGCCCTGTAACCCCAAACGCACCTCACTCACCTCAGCAGCCCTCTCTCCACCCCAGCACCGGTACCCCCAGGTCCCCCCAAGCCCCTCCTCCCCATCCCAAGCCAGCTCCCCCCGCCGCCAGTCACACCAGTCTCCCAGCACCCCGCTCCCAGTCACACCGCTCCTCCGCCGCCAACCACCAAGCCCCGGCCAACCGCTTCCCAGCCCCGCTGGGACCAGCCACACCTCGTCGGGATCGGCCTTATCCTGCTTGAGCCGCCGCACCGTCTCCGCTTGCTCCCGCACCGCCACCTCCGCCGCCATTGCCGGAGCGCGCATGCGCGGCCAGCACCTCGCCGCGCCTGCGCACTGCCGTTCCCGCGCGTTGCCACAGCAACGGCTCCGCGCCTGCGCACTGCGCGCCCGCGCCTCCCCTCAGCGCCCGCAGCTCGAAAGAAAACGCCGAGGGCGCCGTTTTGCGCCGTTTATTTTCTTTTATTGGTCTGTAACAATAGTTTCTCCACGCTCGCCCCGGCCGCACCAGCCCCTCGTCGTGCCTCTCCCTGAGGCGGGGCCCAGGCTGGTCCTTACCCCCCCCAGCCCAGCCCTGCCCTGCCCCCCTCTCCCTATGGCCCGGGCCCGCGGGTGCCCCACACGCCACCACAGATTCTCCCCTCCACGGTCTGGAGCTCGGCCCGACGCTGCCGGAGCTGCTCCGCGTCCCCCGGTGCCCGCGCCGCTCCCACAAGCGCCTGTGCAGTGCCGTGTGGCCACAGGTACCGCAGTGTCAGGAGCCACCAGCTCGGCCCGTGCTTCAGGGCAGGGGCCCACACGGTCACAGCGGTGACGGCTCTGTCCACCACTTCTCACACCCGCTTGCTGCTTTCCGGCAGATCCCCCGTGCTGACACGGGCTCAGCCCGGGCAGACGAGCCGCGGGCTGGTGGACGCGGCCAGACTCCAGAGGGCAGTGAACGGCTCCGGGCGCTGGAGGGTTCCCGTCGCACAGCAGTTCAGTCAAGCAGCGCTGGCCAGAAGTGCTACGGCTCCAGCCGCCTTCTGATCTCATCCACAAGCTTTTCTCTTGGGACATCAACCTACAAAGCAAACGGAGCGGCGCTGGCAGCGCTGGAGCCCGGAGCAGAGCGTGGTTCAGTCCGGCCCTAAGGCCTTGCTGTGGATCCCAACGCAGGCGTCGGTCACCCGACCGATGCTTCTGTGCTACAGCTCCCCAGAGGAACGTCACCGAGGGAAACCCCAGAGCCCTCAGGAATCGCTAGATTTTAGAAGTACTTTTGAAACGTGATGTAAAAAGGCATTCTCACCTCCTCTCTTCTGGCGACATCTCGCAGCTTCACGACTCCATCCGTCAGCTCTTGGTCTCCTACGATGGCAGCGAGGGGGATGCCCGTGTCCTCGCAATACTGCAGCTGCCTCAGCAGTTTGGGATCCTTCTTGTACAGCATCTCTGCCTAGGAGGGAGCGGAGAAGGTGAATCGTTAACACCACATTTGCTCTGATGGATCTGGGAGCAAAACAGGCCAGCACCAAAATGTCACCGAAAACCCTGGCTCATTATTCCTGCAGCAGGCGGTTGCCTTTAGCGCTCTTGGCTGTTCTCTGCCTGCTAGATAGAGACAGGCCCAGATCTTGAAGAGACGCAGTTAATGGAGCTGGTCTGGCTGTGCTATGGCTCCCTTCAGGCCCTCCCTCCCTCACCTGCACCACTGCCAAGCCCAAGCCCATCCTTTACCTTGATCCCTGCGTCCCACAGCTCGGAGATGAGCTTCAGTCTCGCAGCCAGTAAGTGTTTCTGAGGTGTAGCCACCAGCACTTGCGTCTCTGTCGCTCAAACTTTCTCCCCAGAAGCCTGCGGGAACGGACATGCTCGTGGCAGCGACGGGCTCTGCAGGAATCTGCAGCTCACAACAGAACCTCATCTCACCTTATTGTCAGCCCTGAACTTGGCTCACAAAACAAGTTTATTTAAAGCCAGGCTGACCCTCCAGAAGCAAGAAGAGTGCACAGCTAAGACAACTGGGGCACGTTTAACGAGACCCCCAGAGAATCTGCGTTGTGGCACACTACTTATCGTGTGCTGCTGTTCCCACGGGACCTTGGCTTTCCTCCCGGAGGGCACCCAGGCAGCTTTCCAGCATCTCCTTTCATTCTCCAGGCACAAACCCGTTGCCTCAGCTTCGCTTGCTGTGAATCATGAGTTCGGAACTAAACACACGGATGAATTTCCTCACAGGCTTTCCCTGGGAGCTCGTTACGGAGAGGAGGCCAGAGCTGTTACCCAGTTCATCGCTCCGTAATCCCCAGGACAGCAGCATGTCACAGGCAAGAGGCAAGAGCCAAGCGGCTGGGGCACAGCATTCAGAGACAGGACCAGAGCTCAGGGCCCGTCCCTAACGCTTCCTTGGTGTCTGCTCTGGAACGCTGCCCTTGGCTCTCCATGCCTGCAGAAAAGTCATTTTCTGCATGGACATTAAGGCATGAGAGGAGCCAGCCTCTCCCCCAAAATAAAGACAGTGGAGCTCTAGAGCTCCCATGAATGATATCTGGCTTCCTAGAGCCCTCCGCCACACACCGCCCGCAGCTCCTACCTCCACTCTCTGCTTCAGGATGGAGAAGATCTGCTCGATCCCAATGCTGATCCTCACGCAGGGCACCTTCCACCCCTTGGGATCAAACATCCTCACCAGTCGTAGCAGCTGCCACCAGCCACGCTGCCCACACTGATGGGCTCCTCCATGTGGTCGTTCTCCTGCTGCAGCAGGACAGCCTCGAAGATCACCCCCGTGTAATAGTCCAGGCCCCGTGCCAGGCTCAGGTCGAAGGAGATCTGTAGCACACAGGGGAAGCCCCATCACTGGGTGCACGCAGGGGGCCCAGGCTGTCCAGCCATGAGGGCAGCACCTCCCGCCGCCCTCTGCATCTCCTCACCTTCCCCGTGATGCCAAACAGGGTCAGGTACTCAAAGAGCAGCTTCATGTCCCCCAGCCCCTCCTTGGCCAGCTTGTTCTGGGACAGCTTTGGCTCCTGGAGAAGCTGCTCGATCAGGTCCAGGCCACCTGCGGGAACCAGCCATGCCTCAGGTCTGCCCATGCAGCAACACCCACGGCGATGGGCCTGACCGGCCATGGCTGGGCCCAGCACCCCCCGTCGCTGGCCCTGCCTAGCCTGGGAGAACAAGGCCAAGGGCTGAAGCCTGCGGTGCTCACCGT
The DNA here is from genome assembly GCA_009769605.1 of Bucorvus abyssinicus. Classification (NCBI taxonomy): domain Eukaryota; kingdom Metazoa; phylum Chordata; class Aves; order Bucerotiformes; family Bucorvidae; genus Bucorvus; species Bucorvus abyssinicus. The sequence continues at coordinate 20,528,507 of CM020041.1, read as the reverse complement.
GCAGCTGGACATACTCCCCGATGCGATCGGCAGCCTTGGGAGAGAGACCCCTCTCTCCCACCATCTCGCTCCTCACCTCTGCCCACGGCACCTGCGAGGGAAGAGGAGAACAGCTGTTCACCCTGCGCAGCCGGAGCCATCCGCCCCAAGACCAAAGCGATCTCCCCACAAGCACAACGTTCACCTTGTCCAGCTTGTCCACTGTTGAGCACGTTGGTAAGAACTTGCTCTCTGGACGCCCTTCAGAACCCCCTGGTGATTGACCTGGGGGTGGCAGGGACACGGTCGGCTCAGGGGAGATCCCCTTGGTGCTGTTTCTCCTTGCCCCAGAGATGTGGCACGCTGCTCTGCTGGCATTTCTTCTCGCCTCTTCCTCAGCGCCTGGATCCCACGGGAGGGGAGGGAAAGCACAAAGGTGTGAAACCCCTCGGCTCTGAGCTCTCCTTAATGAGTAAGTCCCCGAGCTGCAAGTTGCTCAGGATCTCGTGCATGACCTTCATGCGCTCAGCATCGCGAATCATCGGGTAGAACTGGCCGGCGATGTCAAAATCCTGGGGGCACAAGAAGCAGCAGAAGCTCAGCTGAAGTGCTTTGACTTGTGGCCGGCACACCCACCCCTATAGCTCTCAACTGCTGAGAGGAAAGAGTTAAATCTGAAAGCTGTGGTTTGGAGGGCAAGCAGCCCAGTGTGGTGACTGGTCACCTTCAGTTGACAAACGAGGCCCTCAGCCAATGAAACGTGTCGGTTGAGAGGAGTTTCTGGACCGCTGGGCCACAGATCAGTGTGGGATATAAACAGAGCCCCGGAGCAGGGCAAATGGAGCCAGTTCTCCTCGGGCCCAAACAGAACCCAGCATTCGAGGGGCGGCCTCCCCAGTGCCCCCAGTACAGGGGGAGGTAGCAAAGGGACAAGAAGGTGCTTTGCCAGCTCATGGCTGTGCTCGCCCACCCCGCAGGGCTCCTCCACAGAAAAACGAGTCTGTTTTGTCATTGTTTTCACTGTGTTCTCAGTGAAACGCCAAGGAGGGAGCAGCAAAGCTCCTCTGTAAGGGCTTTGTTTTCTTCCTGAAGCCATCTGGGCTGGATAAAAATTTCTTTCAAACTTTCAAAGAGCCGTGTCCACACTTTAAGCACGAGTTTCCCAGTGCGAGCCCATGGGCCAGTGGAGCCTGCTGGGATATCGCCTCTTAGGGTATTATTTGTCTCCAGGCTGATGGAAAGGCTCTCCTGCTCATTTGGCCTCCTTTGCCATATTCCCAAGGAGGTACCTAAGCTGCGCAATGCCCCACTTCACAGACCCACTGGCATCCCTCGGAGACAGCAGCCCTCTTTTCCACTACCCTGACAGCCAAAAATACACTTTTCCGATGCTGAGGACTTGCCCGTTCATTCTTTGGTATTGGAATGGGTTTCTTTCTAGACAGAGGATCATACCCTTGCCCTCACACTCTCCAGCCCATCCCAAGCCCAGATAACACACCACAGACCGCTGAAATGGAGACCCCAGTTGTAGGCTTACCCACAGGCATTATAAAAATCAGGACACATCACATGTCAAATGACTCAGCCAGCAGACTGCCATGGTTGAAAGGGTTTTACCTTAGAGGCAGCTGAGTCTGGTGAACTGGAGGAATGGGGCATGGCCCATCCCTGGTTCTGCAGAGAGACTCCCAGGGAAACCTTGCCCAGGGTCTTCTTGCCTGTCCTGTGCACTGGCTTGTCGACCTGGGAGATGGTCAACTATCCATGCATGTGTGATGCACATGGATGGACTCAGCATGGGCTCTGGTGGCCTGCACCCAGACCCTCAGGTCCCTCAGACATGGCTTTGCCATACTGGGCATCAAGATCTCCTGTCTGACTGAGCAGCTGATTCACCAACAGTCTGAGGTTCACCAGCTGGTCAAAAACACAGGCTCAGAATGGGGTGCATAACTGCACAGAAGAAATGTGATTGAATTACAGGCCAGGCTGCAGTGGTGACTCCAGGTACTGAGGCAGACCACTGGCCACTGCTTACATGCCACTGAACCCTTTCCTCTCCCTTTTCTTTCTGTTTTCCCATGCTTGTTTCTTCCCTGATACCTCCCTTTCCCCTTCCTACATCTATTCCCCTACACATCCCATATGATATTTTATACAATCCCTAGGTTCTGCTCTGTGCCATCCCCAAATTCTTCTCCTTCTGCATCCCACTGTAAGTCTTGTATCTGTAGGTCATCATTGTCCTTAAGCTGCATAACATTGCCAGGAGCAAGAGCTGCCATCAGTAACTCACCTTGGTGGTCTCTGCTGAGCAGGAAGAGAAGTCGGAACAGTTTGTGATGGGATTACTGCCTCCTGTGTGATCAGCCAAGCTCGGTTTTTGGAAGTGAAATGCATGTTGAACTAAGGGCAAGGAGACGTGCAGCAGAGGATACCGTGGTGTTATAAGTCACCATAAGCTTGCCTCACTATGGGGCACTGGAAAAAGAGGAAGCATCGCTTGGTCTAGGCAAAGCAGGGGTTGAGGTAAGGCCTGTGACCCCCTCTGACTCCCACTACCTCAGAAACAACTAAACATTTGGAGTCATAAGCCCCCCTTGCTCCTGCTGTGTTGGGATGTGTTGGGTTGGGTTAAGGTTAGGCAAAACATGTCCCAAGGACACAGTGCTTGAATGGGGTCTCAGAAATCCCACTAGCTCTGGTCAGATGTAGAAGAAATAGCTGGCAGCCAAAAGAGCAGATGCTAACAGAAGACAGAGAAATTATTGTGGATGACTAAAAACTTGGGTTATGCAGCTGGTGTCTTTCTTGGACCAGCAGACATGAGCAAGGTTAAAAAGAGAGTAGGAGGGAGAGTGTCCCACAAAATTAGGGCATGTTAGTGCATGAATGAGGCTGAGCAGAGGCTGAAAACAAGGCAAAATTCATTTTACACATTCAAAAACTGCAAGGTCTGTGGACACCTGTGTGTGGAAAGAAGCAGGGCAGCTGAGGTGACATGGAAAGCTCTCAAGGACACAGGCTACATCAGGGCTTCTAGGCTTCTGGCTCTGAAGAATAGGTTAAGAGCCCAAGACGGACTGTCTGGACATGTAACAGATAGCAAACCATCTTGGAACGTCATCAGGCACCTGTAGCTTGGAAGGGCTTTGTCCCTAGCAGCACATGGGGGACCTCATGGGGGAATTGAGGTGTACAACAAATGTCTCCAGAGCTTCTGTCCCCAGGTACCGAGCATCAACCAGCTCAGGGTTCCATGGAAAACAGAAGTCTCAAACGGGCGAAGCAAAGCTCTCGGCCTCTGGTGAGAAGGGGAAGATGACCAGCATGCACTTTAGGTGTCTTCAGTACTGACTGAAGAAGGGGCATGGCAGCAGAGGGACATGGGAGGACCTGAGCATGCATGAGGATGAGGACACTGAACATGGAGTAAGCATGGATGGGGAGGAATAAGGGTGATCTGTGAGGAAAGGGAGCGGAATGGAGGAAACTGAGGGGTGCATGGAAGGGAAGAGATGAACCTCAGGGCACAAGGGGCTGACCCGGACCCGTTGCTGCGCTCAGAAACCTCCTTCCTGCCCCCAAAATGCCCTTCCCACACTCCAGTGTCCCATTTTCTGCACTGAAACACCCGAAGGGACCTTACCGCCCCTCCGGACTCCGGTAACCCGCCGGGCACTCAGACTCCCCCAGCCGCTTCCCGATCACCGCCGAGACGTTCTCTCCCCGCCGTAAGGCACCGGCTCACCCCCGCCCCCCGCCCCCGCCTCGATCCTTGCCGCGCCCGGGCATCTCCCTCCCCCGCCCGTCCGCTCGGTGCCCGCCCGCCCGCCCCTCCCGCCCCGCTCCTCTCGCCCCGCTCCTTCGCCCCGCTCCTCTCGCCGCAGCCGCCGCTAGGTCCGGCCTGGGAGGCGGCGGGCCAGGGGGGCCGCGCCGGGACGGGCGCCGTGGCCATGCTGGGCAAGGACTACATGCTGGCCATCGTCTCGTCAACTGCGACGGTCAGCCGCCGCTGGCTGACGGGGCGCGCTCCGGGGGCCGGGGCCGCTCTCCAGGGGTCGGGACTGGGGGCCGGGTCGTGGGGCCGGGGCCGGGGTGCGGAGACGGGGTGCGGGGCCGGGGGCCGCTCCAGCGGCCAGGGCTGGGGCCGGGCCGGGCCCGCTCCGGGAACGGGTCTGGGGGGCCGGGCCGCGCTCCGGGGGCCAGGGCTGGGGCCGGGCCGGGGCCCGCTCCGGGAACGGTTCTGGGGGCCGGCGTGCGGAGCCGGCGTGCGGGGCCGGGGCTGGGGGCCGGGGCTCGCGGGTCGGAGCGGCTGCCGCGGCCCGGCGCTGTCCGCGGTGCTGAACGGGGCCCAATGCGGCCTGTGCGGGGAGGGGGCCGGGCCCGGCCAGGCCCGGCCCGCGGCGCCTTCCCGCCCCTCCCAAGGTCGCGGGGGGCACCCCCTCCCCGTGCCCCCCTCCCCGTGTCGGGGGTCCCCGCGTGGTGAGCGCCGAGCCCAGAGGGTTTGAGCTGTGTTCCCAGGGGCAGAGCTCGCCGCTGCACCGCACCACGGGCTCAGGTTCATCACCTCCCCAGGGCCAGGGGGTGCAGGGAGGAGCGGGTTAATCTGCCCCTCCTAGCTGCAGCCCTTCAAGGGTGCTTTCCTCCTCGCAGACCCCACGGATCTGCCCCTAACCGCTTTCCTCAGCCAGGCTGGAAGGATGCCATCTCAGGCATCCTGGGGGTGTGGGCAGCTGGCTGGGAACCGCACGCTGTCAGGGGGGAGCTCTGGGCTGGCAGCCCCGGGCCCTGCCCGGGCACCTCTACAGGGTGCCTCCCCCGGCAGGCTCAGCCTGTCTGTGCCTCTGCCGGGGTCACCCCATTCCTCTGGGTGCCAATGAGGCAGCTGCCTGCACTGATCACTCGCCTGGGGTCCACCACTACTGCGGCCTCTCTGGTGTCCGTGCCAAGCTTTCCCTTGCCATGCTTCTCTCCTGGGCCATGTGCTCAGCTGATCACCCAGAGGCCACCGCAGGACCCTTTCACTGCTGGGTGAGCTGTTCGGGTCCTCAGGGCGCCTTGCACCTGGGGACCAATCCCCACCCTGCCTCACGCTCTCCCTCTGCACAGACAACCTCTGGAGTGACCAGAGCCTGGAGACAGATCCTGACCTCCCCCCAGGCTGAGGGAAAATCCATGACTCCCTGGCACCTACTACTGGCACGTGCCAACCGGCACAACGCAGTGGCAGCACCCCGCACGCACCACCAGCACGGGAGGGTGCCGGGAGGCTGATGGAGGAGGAGCCACCCCAGAGAATGGTAGGGGATGTGGGCAGGGATGGGGGGAGTCGACGAGGGCTGGTGGTTGAATCCCACCCCCCTGGCAGGAGCCTGCTGAAGAGCCCTCTGGGCACTGCTGGTCCAGCTTCCCCTTGGAGCAGGCCTGTCTCTGTCACCCCAAAGTCCTGCTCATCCATTCCTGGCCCGGGTTAAGCCCCTCAAAAGGCTCCAGCAGGCCCCGTGTTGGCATCATCCTGGATACATGGGATGCCCACAAGCTGAAGTGCTGCTCTCTTGAAGGGACGGCTCCTACGTGGTGCCTCCTAACAGCCTCTTGCTGCCCTCACCGTTTTCCTCTTTTCCTCTCCCAGGACTGCCAGGCCCCTGCAGGGAAGCATTTGGCAAAGGACAGGCCCATTCCCAGCCCCATGGCTTCGCTGTCCCGGAGGTAGGGCTGCCCATGTGCTCTGCTGGCTTATGGGGCACCTCTGACCCTTGACTACCACTAGCTGCTGGCACCCCGTGTCCCCCAGCAGAGCAGCCCTGCACGATGAAGCCAGCAGAACCATGCTGGTCACCTCCATGGAATGCTTCCCAGCTGGAGGCATGGGGGTCTGATGGTGCCAGGGACTCCTGGCGCATCCCTGGTGCCCCAGGTCCGTGCTGCTGAGTGGGAGCCCTCCCCTCACCAGCCCGTCCCTCTGCAGGACCTCCTTGCCCTGGCACGGAGATGAATTCCAGCACAGCGCAGAGGCCGGCTCCAAGGTACTGTGCCTGGGGGTTTCACTGCGGCATCGTGGGCTGGTGCTGGCAGAGGAGGGGCCAGGCAGGGACAGGGGTGGGAGCAAGAGCAGGAGTGATCATGCTGGCACAGCAAGGGGTGCGGGACAGGGGAGGCTGTGCTGACCGGGCACTGAAGGCCCATGGGTCTCTGCTCAGTGCTTTGCTGTGCGCTCGCTGGGCTGGGTGGAGATCCCTGAGGAGGACCTGGCACCTGGCAAGAGCAGCATTGCCGTCAACAACTGCATCCAGCAGCTCTCCAACAGCAAGGGCCAGGGCTCTGCGGAGAACCGGGGCGAGGTGAGAGCCTGAGATGGTGCTGCCAGGCGGGGTCCCACCCCCCAGGCCACCGCTGCTGAGGCTGGCTGGGGGCCAGAGAGCAGTGCCAGTGGCAGAGCCAACTCTCTCCACACAGGTCATCCAATGCAGTGGGCCCAAGTGTGGGCCAGATGGGTCTGACAGGGCTGTCCCCTGGGGACAGTGCCTGGGTGGGCTGTCTCCACACTTCAGACTGATAGGCTGGGGGCACAAGGATGTGCTTACATGTGGGCTGGGTGCTGGGGACAGCCAGGCCGCCTGCCAGGCTGAGGGAGCTGCTGACCCTCTGCAGGGCCAGGACCTGGTGATGATCCTGAAGAAGGACACCATGAGCCTGGTGGACCCCCTTGACCGCAGCCTCATCCACCACCAGCCATCCTCAACATCCGCGTCTGGGGTGTTGGCTGCAACAACGGCAGGTGCTGGGGGCTGGGGCAGAGCTGGGGGCTGGGGGGAGGCTCTGCCCACTGAGAGAGGAAGGGACCCCAGCAGTAACCTGTCCCCTCTCCTCCCTCCCCGACTGCTGCTGTGGCTGCAGGGACAGGTAAGGGGGTGTGGGACCGGGGCACTGCGTGGGGAGCGGGGGGCTGCCTCTACTGGGGTCTCACTGGCTTGCTTGCGGCCTTGCAGGGACTTTGCTTTCGTGGCCAGTGACAAGGACACCTGTGTCCTCAAGTGCCATGTCTTCCACTGCAACGTGCCCGCCAAGGGCATAGCCAAGGCCCTGCATGAGATGTGCTCCAAGGTGGGCTGCAGCAGTCCTGGTGGGTGTGGGCATGGCCTGGGGGTCTTGAGGGTGAGGGTGGCGCTGGGACACCCGCCTCTTGCAGATCGTGGCTGAGCGAGCTGTAGCAAAGCAGTGGGCTGCCACGCGCTGCCACGCTGGAGCCCATCTCCACCGAGGACCTGCCACTGCAAGGTACCATCCCCCTGTGCTGCCGGCGACTCCCCTGCCCACAGTCTGCCCTCGGGCAGTGGGGTGCCCAGTGGCCACAGCCCTTTGGCCTGCCTGGCTGTCCCTGGGTCTTTGGGGGCAGGTTGTGTCACCTCTCCTGTCCTGACAGTGGATCTCCTGGAAGCAGTGAGGCGGTCGATGCAGACCTACGAGGCACTGTACATCGGCAGCCTGCCTGTGCCCAGGGCTATGGGTGAGCACCGCTGGCCATGCCACAGCCCGGGAACCCCTCGCTGTGGGTGGCCGAGCGGCCGTGGCCCAGCGCCCGTGGGGCCGGCAGGCAGCACCCTGCCTGCGCCGTGCCCTCAGCTGGGGTGGGAACCAACGGAACGGGTTCTCCTGCTCCCCAGGGATGGATGTGCTGAACGAGGCGATCGAAAAGCTGACAAGGGGCCCCGGCCGGGAGCGGTGGACGCCCTCCCTCATCCGTGTGTCTGACACGGCCATGAGGGTGCACCCCGTGCAGGTGGGGAGGGAGATGGGGGGCTCCAGCCAAAGCAGGCACCCCGATGCCACAGAGTTGGGAGAGGCAACCCGCATGGTGGGGCCCAGCCTCCTGGCAGAGGGGAACTGGCAGGGGTGGCCAGGCTGCCTGGGCTGTGGCCAGGGGTGGATGAGCCCACTGGGTCCCCGCAGGAAGACGAGGAGGCGACGCACATCTGGGAGTGCCAGGTGCGGTACGTGACCTTCCTGGGGGTGGGCCGGGACGCCCACACCTTCGCCCTCATCGTGGACACGGGGCGACGCTTCCAGTGCGCGGCCTTCTGGTGCGAGCCTGATGCCGGCACCATCTCGGAGGCGGTGCAGGCAGCTTGCATGGTGAGCAGGAGCGGGGCGTCCCCCAACCCCGCAGCTTCCCAGCCCTCCGGGGACACCGGGAGGGGATGGGGGAGCTGGGGCGGATGAAGCTGGGGGCCTGGGTGGGTCGCCTAACCCCAGGGAGGGCAGCAGGGGCAGGAGTGACTTGACCCCACAGTGCTGTCTCCAGCCCACAGTCATGCCTGATGGGTTGCATCCAACCCCACGGCGACACCGCGTTGTGTCCCACCCCACGGCCACGCCACGTTGCATGTGACCCCCAGGGTGATGCCACGCACTGTCCCCCCTGTCCCCGCAGGTGCAGTACCAGAAGTGCCTGGTGGCCGCTGCACCGGGGGCTAAGGCGAAGAATGCGGCAGGCCGGGGCCGGGCCGGGCCGGCGGCCTCGGGGGACGCCGCCAGCGGGGCGGCCAAGGCGAGCGGGGGCAGCGGGGGGAGCGGCAGGGGCCGGTGCCCGCAAGATGGGCCTCTTCTCCTTCCTGGAGGCCTTCCGCCTCCGGCGAGCCCTCCTCCACAGCCCGTAGGGGGCCGGGGCGGGGGCCGGGGGCCGGGGTCGGGGCCGGAGGCTCCGACCCCGGCCCCCGGCCCCGACCCCGGCCCCGTTTCCCCGGCGGGGCGGGGACACGGGAAGCCCCGCCCCGCCCCGCCCCGCCTCGCCCCGCCCCGCCTCGCCCCGCCCCGCCCCGTCGGACGGAAAGGGCGGGGCCGGGCGTGACGTGGCGGGATGGCGGAGCTCTACGTGAAACCGGGTGAGGGGGCGCGGGTCGCGCTGGGGGGGAACTTCCGGTCCGCCGGGGCCGGTGCAGGGCCTTGGGGGGGCCGCGATTGGGTGTGGGGAGCCCCGGGAGGACGGGACCGGTGGGGAGGCCCCGGCGAAGCAGTGCCCGGGGCGGGCTGAGCCCTGCGGGTCTCTGTCCGGTGTGGTGGCCCGGGCGGGCCGCGTCCCACTGGGGTAAGCCTTGGGGCAGGGGGTGGTCCGTGTCCTGGGCGCGGGATCAGAGGCACCGCGTCTGGGGAGGGGGAGGCCCGGGATCCCGTGTCCGGGGGATCCCTGTGGTACCCCCCAGAGTCTCACCGCGCCCTTTGCTGCCGCAGGGAACCAGGAGCGTGGCTGGAACGACCCTCCCCAGTTCTCCTACGGGCTGCAGGCGCAGGCCGGGCGTCCCCGGCGAACCCCGCTCACCCGCCGGGCGCTGCCTCCGACGGCGGAGACCTCTCCAGGTCAGCACCCGCGAAGCCCTCGGCTCGCTCTGCTTCACCCCTGCTCGGCGGGGGCTGGGCCGGGGGAGCCCCCGGCTGCTGGCACCACAGGGGCTGCTCCGCTCCTCGCCTCTGCAGGCCCGGGCCCGGGTCTCTCTTTCCTCTTGGATCCGGTGGGAGTTTGAGCCCGGCCTGGCGTTGGGTCTGGATTCTTCTGCTCCGTCGCAGTGGCTGTGGGGGAGCGGGGCGGCAGCGCCTGCTCCTGCTGCCGGCCCTGGGAGTGCGGAGGCCGTGCCGTGCCGGCACAGCAGTGCAGGCAGAGGGACACCACGGGCAGGGGGCCAGGGGCCTGAGCCCCGCCCGCACCTGCTCGGCCAGTGTGATGCGGTGACAAACGTGGAGCGTGCAGCATCTGGTGGTGTCCAGGCAGTTGGGGCCAGGCTGATGGGTCTCCGTGACGGTGCCTCTTCCCTGCAGGTGCTCCAGCAGATCTGGCCAGTGCCGCGGCTGCCTCCACGCCACCCCCCCGAGCGCTGGGGCCACCCCCACTCAGGCCGGTCAGCTCCGTTCCGCGGGCAGAGAGCGGGAGGCTGAGCACGGCAGCGTGCCCAGAGGAGTGCAGGGTGCCAGCCGACACCGTCCTCGCCCCACTGAGGGAGGCCCTCAACACCTGCCGCCCCACAGTGCAGGTGAGGCCATGGCCCCTTCCTCTGCCTCTACCCCACATGCTGCAGGGGGGACAGCAGCCTGTGAGGTGAGGAGACCCCCACCCTGCCCCGGGGGCTTCCCAGAGCAGGGGGAGGGCAGGTCCCCCCTCCAGCTCACCTCTGCTTCCAGAAACAAGTGTGCGACGACATTGGGCGGCGGCTGACGTTGCTGGGGGATGCATGGGCTCAGGGGAAGCTGTCAGCCCCGGTGAGGAAGAGGATGAGCCTCCTGGTGCAAGGTGAGGGGGCCAGCACCGGGCCAACGGGCAGGGGGCACCTGCAGGGGGGCCGACCCCATGCCCCTGACAGGCTCCCCTTTTCCGGCAGAGCTCCAGCAGCAGCACTGGGACGCAGCTGACGAGATCCACCGCTCGCTCATGGTGGACCACGTGAACGAGGTGAGCCAGTGGCTGGTGGGCGTCAAGCGCCTGATCGCCGAGACAAGGAGCCTGCCTGCTGCGGAGCTGGCTAGGGCGGTGGACGGAAGCACCGAGGCCGGGCCTGGCCAGGAGAATCCCTGATGCCAGGGATGAGTCTGTGGACTGTGAGCAGGGCAGCCCATGCCCAGGGCCACTGGCAGGAGAAGGGCCCCCACTGCCCAAGGAGGTCTGGGCGCCTCCCTCTGCCTTCCAGTCCTCACCCAGGAAAAGGGGATTTTAATCATGGTGACAGTTTAGTGGTGATTCACTACACGATGTTTAATAAACAGCACTAACCTGCCCCTGGCTGCAGCCTGCCCGGGGTTCTGGTACCAGACGGGTCCTGGTTCTCTCCCAGAACAGCAGGAGATGGGATTACTAAGCCTCAGGCCTGGCCAAGGGGCTCTTGCCCATCCCACGAGACACAAAGGGGAAGGAACAGCCCTGGCTGGACCGCCAGCGCTACCCGGGTTGAGGGGGCTGCGTCTCCCGGCTGCACCAGCTGCAAAGCTGGGTCCCTCTGGCCTTGCCTTTGGCAGTGGCGGGGGGGATGGCCCACAGCAGCGGGCCCACGGCCCAGCGCTTCTGCAGGAGGAGAAGCTCCCCAGGGGGTCCCAGGCTGGCTGGGGAGGCCGAGAGCAGCCGGGCACGGCTCCCGTTTGTGCAGCAGCTACACTCCCATCTGGGCTTGTGAGTCTGAGCTGTGCCAGGACGAGCAAGTTTGGGACCCCAGGGACAGGGAGATCCAGGGGGAAACATCATGGTGCTAGTGATGCCCACCCGGGCAGGTGAGCCCAGGGTGCAGCTTTGACCCTGGACAGCAAGAGTGCACTGTGCTGCTCCCCGCCAAGCCTGGGCCCTGTGCCCCCCACCCACAGGGTCTCTGTGCAGGTGGGAGGATCCTCTGCACTCTTAAAGGGCTCCCCCCTCTTGGCTCCCCTCCCTGGGGCTCTGAGGACCCAGCTGAGCCCCACCACAGAGATGCACCAGGTCAGCCCAGGGGTTTCATGGTGTTTATTGATCAAGCATGAGCTCCTAGGCAATGGCACCAGCCAGTTGTGCTAGAGCCTGAGGTGTCACACATCCATCCCCAGCATCAGAGAGGGCGGCAGCCAGCTGGTCGCGGTGCCAGCACCTCCACGAGGCCCAGGAACAGGCCCGGCCGTGGCTTGGAGACAGGGAGCTGGAAACTCAGATGTCCATCTCAAACTGGTCTTGATCTGCAAGGAGGGATACAGGGCCAGGGTTAGGAGGGGGGCTGCCTTGGGAGGAACATGCAGGCCAAGGGGGCAGAAGCTGGAACAGGGGCTGACCCAGGATTGCCCTTGGGGCCAGGCAGGAGCCCTGTGCCCCGGCAGCACATAGGCAGGGGCTGTGTGCAGGGGCTGCTCACCTGGCAGGGCTTCTTCGCTCTCATTCCGCTCCTTGAGCTCCTCCAGCTTGACGAGGCTGGACTGGGCCAGGGATGTGACACCGGGGATCTGGGGCAGGCAGCAGGGAGGGGTCCTGGCCACGGGTGAATTCTTGCACTCCAGCAGGAACTTGCGGTCGTAGATGATGCGGGTACCTGTCAAAAGCAGGGGCTGTCAGGCACTGCTGGCCCTGGCCATCCCCGTCTCTGAGCACTGAGCCCAGAGCAGGGGGTGGGACGCAGCTGGCTCTAGAGCCACTGTGGGGCTTCCCCCATGGCAGACTCTGACACCCATCCTGCCCCGCAGCTCTTCCCCTCAGGCTTCCTCCCCTTGAGGCTCCTGGACTTCTGCCCAGGCACAGTGTGGGGTGGGGGGCAGCCTTGAAGCAGGTGCCCTGTGCCACACCGACCCCGCAGCCACTCCTGCGCTGCCTCGAAGGCAGAGCCAGCCCTGGGGTACCTGGCACACAGCCCCAGCCTCGCATGCAGCAGGTCGCCGGCACACCCTGCCTGGAGCGGATGGCTTGCGGGTGGCTCCCTGCAGTCGTCAAACAGCAAAGGCTGTGTGCCCACCTGTTGGCACCACAGGGAGCTGTAGCCGGGGCCCTGGTTCCCACCAGCACTGCACCCTGCTGTGCCCCGCACGAGGGCAGAGTGCTGGGTGCCATGAGATGCCTCCTCCGGTGTGTTGCTCTGTGCCCCAAGCACCTGCCAGTGGCCCCCGAGACCATGCCAGCCTGGTGCCACATCTGCTGTCCTGCGCCACGCCCAGGCTGCCCTCCCCTGCCTGACTGTCCCTGCAGCCCAGCACCGGTTTCCTGCCAGGCTCCACGGCCAGCCCAGAGCTCCTGCAGAGGCCGGGCCCTTCCTGGCGCTACAAACACGTTGCACAACCCACGCCAGCACCGCATCTGGCTCCCCAGTCCCAGATAAGCTTATCAGAGGCACAGCATGGAGCCAGCACCCATGGGGTGGGCACCTGTGGCTCAGCTGGCACATGCCCAGCTCAGGGACAGGGCACAGGCTGCCCTGAGGAGAGACAGCAAAGAAAAGGACCTGCTCGAGAGCTGGACCAGGGGCTTTGGTGAAGGGTGGAAGGGGGCCGACAGGGCAGGCCTAGGGTACCCCTGGAGGGAGCCATCACCCAGAACCTTCCCCCAGGGCTGCTGAACTCAGGTGGGAGCAGACACCCCCGCCCCTCCTCCAGCTGCAGCCAGCTGTGCCCAGGCATGACCCACCCCCGCAGGACCAGCACTGCATCCATCACCCCCGCAACAGTGCCAGCAGCTCGTTCCCCAGCGGTGCAAGCACCAGGCCCTGCCTGCTTCCCCTGGACCATGGGGCAATGGTGGCCCTAACCTCGAGCAATACCTTCCTACACAGCCCTGGGCTGCCAGGGAAGCCAGTGCGCCGTGGGCCTGCCTGGGGCTGGTACCCAGAGCAGGGCACCAGGCTGCAAGGTGGGGAGCCCAGGCAGGGACCCGCTAGGAAGTTGCGGCTCAGTGAGGCCGGGCTGGGGCGGCTGAGGCCACTGCTCCGTTCGAGAGACAACCCCACCGCCGCGCTGGGCCCTACCCCAGCGTGGAGCCATAGCCCTCTGGGACGGGGAGATGGTGGCTCCCCAGGATGGGGCAGGAGGAGGTGGCCGTGCACGCTGTGGCCATGGGGCCCACATGGGTGGGGTGGGGGAGGAGCTGCCCCGGGAGCAAACACCCATTGCCCAGCAGCAGCCTTCTGGTCGACACAATAGCCATTAACTGCCGCCTCTCTCCTTCGTGCTGCCATGGGCAGCAGCAGGTCAATGTTTTCTGCATTTCCTCCTCAAATACCAGGAAAAACCTCCAAATGAACCGTCCAGTTGCATTTCTGCTGGCCTGGGGGACTCGGGTATCGCTTGTGCTCTTTGGGTTTTTGGTCCTCCTTCCTTGTGCTTTTCCTGAGGACCCTCTGCTGCTGCACAGAAGGATTTGTCTGGAGAAGGGGGAGAGTCCCCAGCTGCTCCGAGTGACCACCAAAAGCTGTCCAAGAGATTGGACACTACTAGGTGCACTGCAGTCACCTGCTCGAGGAACGCACCAGTGGAGTTACTGCGTGGCCACTGAGCAAAGGCAGAAACCGTCCCAGGGCAGAAAGTGGAGAACTTCTGCACCAGGGTGGAGAGTGAATGGAAAAATCTGTGGCTGCCTCACAACAGGACCGAATTTAAAGGCTTACAAGAAGCTGAGAACTGGACAGATTGTGGTTTTGTCTAGCAGGAAGCGCTCTCTGCTTTCCTGAGCCCTGCTGCGAGGCAGCTGCTCCCAGCGAGTCAGGTGAAGAAGCCCTGCCCCTACCTGCGAGCTGCCTATTCTCCTTCTGCAAATTACGATGCCGTCAGGTGCCACGTTGTCAACTTGGCCCTTACTTCCAGCCCCTGAACAAAACCCAATCTCTCAGGCAACCCCCCTGGAAATGGAGTGCTAGAAGCAGCAGGACTAATCCAGAATGAACAAAAAACCAACGCACAACCACGTCTGCACAAAAACCCAAAGGGCTGACGACTGGCGGGGGGAAGGAGCCGGCAGAATCACAGACCTGTCCTATCACAGACGAGTGTGGACCAGACCGCCCCCAGACCCTGACTGCAGCCACCTGCTAGTTAGGCAACCCTGGAAAGATGCATCGCTGGGCACAGCAGCAGCTACCCATGCCACCATGTGCAGCCTCTTCCAAAATTCTCACACACAACCTACACACACTGTTCGCCGTTTATTGAGCATTAGGTAAATGTTTCACATCGATACAGGCTACGTAAAGTAGAGCCACTACACGACACGGAGTTTACCCAGCTGTTCCTTTGGAGTACGTGAACAATCATACAGGTATTTCCCACCCTAAAAGGTTGGGATCGTGTCACCAGCCAGTCCTCTGCCGCGTACAGTAGCGCGCAGTGGTGTTCAGCCAAAAGCACTACTTTTGTCTGATTTTTAAGTCAATATGGCTAAACTCACTGGAGAACAGAATCGGTTAAATCCCTGTGTCCTTACACAGCGGGCAATCGAGCTTCCATTGTGACAGCCCACAGAAAACTGCTTAGTGAGGCACGTGAAAAAAATCCCCAGGGTTCTTCAAGATCATAAAGATTCCCAAGCAAGGCTAAAGAAGGACAGACCCCCTTAAATCAGTTGACGTACTTGAGATGCATGTTTCCAATGTGAGGTGCCCAGGTGCCAGGCCAAATCTACAGCAAGAAATAAAAAGACAAGTCTATTATGAAAACAAATAAAGGTTCCTTTAACAGAGCGTTTAACCTCGAGAGGCCAAGCTTAGGCTTCGCCCTAGAATACAACCAGACTGTCCAAAGGCTGGGAGCCCTCCTCAGCTCCGGCCAAGGTCTGAATGACCACCTGCAAGGTGCCGAGTATGGATGCAAACCCTCTCACGCACAACAAAGGCGAGGACTTGGCTGAGCAGTCTGGAAATGCTGCTTATTTTTACCAGAAAGGTTAGGTACAGAGAGTGCCACATATTTTTTTTTTTATAACCACACACACATATGCTGTAGGGAAAAAGTCATGCAAAGGATCTCAGTAGGTCTCTTCCAACCAGATGAATCTGCGATTCTGTAATTCCAGCATCAAAGAAATGAAAAGTGTCACCTATAAAATAAAGAACACCAAAGCAAAGCACCCCACCGTGAAAAGCCCCAGGTAAGCGAGGTGAGGAAGGCAGCCACTCTACCTGCTGAGCGTCAGGACACTCTGTGGAGTTCTGGACAACTTTGATCATGGGATTCCAGGCAGGATCTGGAGTATGGAGCCCATTGAAGAGGGGCCCCCCTGGGCCATCCGCGAGCTGAGGGTGCGAGGGTATCAGAGTGCCGCCGTACATGGAAATCGGTAGGCCCTGAGGGACCAAGAGAAAGCCCCGTTGGGGAGGGCATCAGCGGTTGGGAAGGGAGACCGTAGCACCACGTTTGCCAAGATGACCCAGACAGGTCATGTCCATACCCACCACTCACCTGCTGGCAAATCGCTCAGCACTGCGAGGAACTGGGGCACCGCTGCACACCCAGGCAGAGCATGGACTCCAGCGGCTCTCCTGAGCCTGAGGCTTAAGCCAGTTTACCCATTTTTCTGCAATCCCACCTTGCCAATACGCAGAGCCTCTGCACAGCGCTTTCAGATGGCCTCAGGCAGCCAGACACAGCCGCTGTGCAGAGAGATCTCACTGCTCCCTCCTCTCACCTCTGCAGCACCCGATCACCTTGGGGCCCGTGGGGCTGCAGCCAGGGGCTGCACCTCAGCAAAGCCCATAAACAGCTGAAGCCTGCAAAACTCTGAGTTGGAGATTTTCTGTTACTAATGGCCACCTAAAATATTCTACCAGTTCAGAAAGAGCAAGTTACAGAGCAGCCTTCTGCAATTACAAGCTTTCTTCTCTGCATTTGAATGCTGCTGCTCTGCAGTTCAGGAGATGCCAAGAGCACAGGCTGTGGCTGCTTCTGAAACGCTCTGTGGGCACGTCTGCTGCTAAGCATATCATCCTGGACATTCCAGCAGTGGTGGCTATGGCTTGGCTACACCTGTCTGCCTCGAGCTTCTTTCCAGCACTAACACACAGGGCATGGACTCACAAGCGGTTCTCCCAGCCCGCCGCTTCCTTAAGAAAGACATGTAGTATTTACAGGCAGGATTTGTACTGAAAGCATTAAGCAAACATTAAATCAGCCTCCAGCAATTCAATGAAACATTTCAGAGCGACCGAGCATCTGAAAAAGCAACCACTGGAGAGCAAAGGAGTTGTTCAGCTACTTGACAAGGGAACATTTGCAATCTACAAACTCTGGGTTTGATAAATGCGCCATCAGACTCGGGCAGCTTTTCTAGTCAGTACTGGGATGAAAGGAGGTTCGGGACAAGGTGCGGCCGGCAACGGTGAAGAGGCACACACATAGACAGGCGGAGCAGGAGATAAACAAAGAAGGGTTCGTGGTCATTTTAGAGCCTAAATCCAACCCCCCGGTAACTTACTTTAGAAAAATCCACAAAACTATTTGGCATAGGTTGGTGGAAAATATTCGAGGGAGCCACTATTCCAGAATCATCTCTCTCCATTGGCTGATGCTGGGAAAACGTGCCCGGCTCCGACAGCTGCTGATGCATTGGATGATTTCCCACAACAGGCTGAGACCAACCTGACAAGCCTTCTGGAAAGGAAGAGATCGAAAATGTCTGATTACAATTCACTGAAGACACTTTGGAGTGGAATTCAGCAGCTGCACACACCTACAGGCATCCAAAGGCTCCCCGGAAACCTGCAGCCGCAGAGGTGTCTCCAGGCTTTGCTCTGAGCAGAGACAGACCTTCCCCAGGCTGCACGAAGTGAGAAGATACCTGCAGTGCTCAGGCTAATAACCCAGTACAGACGGGGCAAACACAGGTCCTCCCAAGGCCTCTCCCAGGAAGCTGCAGCAGGCAGCACTGCCCAGGGCTGGCGGTACCCACGTGCACTTTCCTTCCCTCCAGCACCCCCATCCACTCGTGCACCGCAGCAACACAGACGAAAGGTACACTTATGACAGGGGCAAAAATAGGGAGAGAGGGACTGGAGAGGCCGGGGAGGTTTGGCCACGAACTGCAAGTTTCAGGTGTCCACAGCAGAACCACGATGATCCAAACCTGCGCCCCGCATTGTCTGTAAGCACACCCAGGCTTTTCTTGAAAACCACCCAGCAATGCTGAGACATGAAGTACCCACGGTACGGGGGGCCGCACTGAAACATGGAACAAATACCGGGTACGAAACATCTGTCTTTGAAGTTACCAGCGGAAACACTTTACACCTCAAAGCTGCAGCTGCTCCTCTCCGCAAGAACCCCAAACTATCAGGAAACCAAATGTAAAACTTCAGCTGTTTCAAAGTCATTCTTTGGAAACTGGGGCTGCCGGGGACAGAAGGTACCCCCCACTATGCAAGAGTCATGGGCAGATGAATGTGGAAATCGGCGTCACAGCTATGTGTCGCTGGGTGCGCCGGCTGCAGCACAGCTAACGGTTTACGATGCCAATGGGAAGCCAGCTGGAAATTCAGACAGAGGTGGTGATCCTCTGAGGCCAAGGCTCAGATACAAGTTGTTCACTTAAATCCTGTATCATGTGATAACCTCCACATGAAATGTCTCAACTGTTCTCAGGGTTTACGAGCGTCCGCTGACAGATAATCCAGGCTGGGTGAGAACCACCCACACCAGGAGAGAACAACCACAGCGCTTTCACCCATACGCGCTCTCCCACCACTGACACCGGTCGTACTACGTGACAGTTGATTACAGACTGCAGAACTTTTTCCCTGCCTCCCCACCTTTCTTCTCCGAGGCAGCACTTCCCAGAAGTCTCTCCAGGCCACCCCGGGCTGTCCAAGAGACTTACCAGACACACTGTTCACGCCAAAGGACCAGATGCCGCTGTGACCAACGGGGGCTGTGAAGTTGGTTCCCAAGGGCGTGGGAGTGACCGACCCTCCCTGACGGATCCTCGCCAGCCTCTCTGTCCCGATGGGAGGGGGCACCTTCCGATCTTGACTGGCATTACCCGGTTTTGGCTGGCCCAAGTTAGAAGGTGCAGAAGCAGCTGAAAGGGGCGAAGATGATCCTGAGGAAACTGATGGAATAGGAGATTCACCTGCTGGAAGAATATTTCTCTTGCTTAATGACACACAAAGCACACAAGCGAGCGACCATAAGTGCTACCCGCTCTATCCCCCCAGCACTGTCTCAAAGCATATGCTAAAAAGGTTTTAAAGGCTTTTTTTGGCAAGCACTCCAAGTCTTTCACAGAAATTCTGTCTAGAGTTTATTTTAACTCTAAAACCAACATTATAACACAAATGCTTTCAGCCATCAGAATCGTGTGATATTCTCATGACATAACAGTACAGGTAAATTAATTACAAGAAAGAATAAGAAACATGGAAGAGTTTCAGGAAGAGGTGAGAACATCAGCCAAAATACCATAAATATCTAAACAGCCTGGTTTTGGTATCCACCACTTCCAGCAGAAGAGAAATTAGAGCTTCCCAAAGCCACGTGTGTAACGTAAAAGCCCAAGTCCCACCAGCTTCAGCAGCGTCACTTGGGAAATCCAACTTCCTTTGAGCACTCATTAAAACGATTTGGGTCTTAAGCTCAGAGTGGCAATGAAGTTGCATGCAGTCATGTGAAAAGCCTCTTCATTTAAGATTCTGAATCAAAGATCTGTATTTTCTGTAAAGCTACTTCCATGTTCTTCCCATTAGAAGGAAAACCCACTGTTAACTCAGATGATGCTTAAAGATTTTGGACCATTTTAAATAACATGATTAATTCCAGAATCCCAATTAAGAAAAAGACAAGTGTGACTTCAAACCATGGCAAACATGACATTTTCACCTAGTACTGCACTCGTACTATTTAGAGGGGACTCTTTAGCTTTATCTAATCACCTCCACTCCCCCACCGCTCCATGTCCTCTCCTCTCAGAGCCTACGATGACTTACTGTTTCGCCCAAATATGCCTTTAGTAATGCTACCAGAACTAGCGGCATTTAACATGGGAAACACACACAATAGAACAGCTTGGGATTTCCACACCACCCTCACAGCTGCTAAAAGCAACTGGAAAGCATTTTGTGCATCACTGGGCAATTTCCCCTCAAATTACAAATCTAAAGACAACAGCTATGAATTTATAGTTAACTAAGACAGACCCATGAAGTTCCTACATGAATTTGTTGCGCTTGTCCAAGGATGTGGTGAAAAATGCTGTCTGTTAAAGCTGGGAGTCCCAACAGGCGCTGGCCCTTGAAGGTAAACCCGTGCTCCTTGTATGTTTGCTGAAAAGCCTGTCAAAGGACCTGAAGAAGAAGTTGTAGAGCTGTTGGATGGATCTAGAGAGGGTAAGCCTGAAATAAACATAAATTTGATTAAATATCTCTCTTTGGGAACCTGCTTCAAAGCACCAGAAAGAGCTAGTGCTGCAAATATAGTTAAAGCACCTCATCACCTTCGGGGGTATCTGCACATGGTAAGTTCGTTCTACAGGTGAAGGATTCTCCCTTAAAAACCGAGAAGCCAGCTCTGCACGCTCTCCGTTTTGGCCTGACGTTTTAAACAAACCAGCCATCCCTCTGGTCACTGAAAGGAAATGATCTTAGCAGGGAGGGCAGAGGAGGAAGGCTGGGGGTGGCAGAGATCTCTGCTTACAAAAACGCCACGCAAGTCAAACAGGGATACAGGGCTCTGTGAAAGCCCCAGGGGAATCCGGCACCAGGGAAGCGGTTCACTGCAGGGTTTGCCATCCTATAGGTACGTTCACAATAGACCGGTCAGAGCAGGCTGTGTCCAGAGAAACAGGGCTGACGATGCACAGCACAACAGGGGAGGGGACTGCTTTCTCCAGGCATGAGGGAGAGGAAGGGAGAGATGGAGAGAAAGTTCAACGTCCCACAAAAATTATTAGCAAGGGGGAATTACGTTTTTTTTAAGCCAGAGCCTTTAAGTACTTTCCCAAAATGTTGTAAAAGCTCTTTTCACACGTTATTACCTGAAAGCAGAAACGGGCATGGCCATACGTTCACCTGAGTGTTGGGTTTAGTTTCAAGGGCCTATTAAACAAGACTAGTTTCAAAACCATTCAAATGTTTTAAAATGACCACAACCAGGACCAGCCTCTATGGCGGCAGAGCGAGGTTGAAGGTTGTACCTTCTTTGACCACCGCAGTCTGCAACAGCAGTGGTGACAGGCAACCCCTCAGGGCATAGGCTAGAGGTGCACCTTTCATCCCCTGGGTACGCTCTTGAAAGCCAGGTGGTTTTCCCCCCAGTATTATCAACCAAGTCAACCTGATGGACTGTGGCTTCCAGAAGGGCCAGATCAGAGCTGCTCACACCGACAGGAATGACTCACTGTGTTACAAGGAGGTATCTTTCTCACTAGCCCTACCACTAAGGTTAAAAAAAGAAAAGTCTCTGTTACAGACAAGGAGAAACAAATCACCACCACCACAGAACGTGGGGTGCTCAGATGAGGGAACCTGAGCGGCGCAGGACAATCTTCTGGGGTGTGCCATGGCACGAAGTGCAGGACTCCATGGCTGTGAGGAAGATGCTGATGCCTGTGCCGGCTGCCCATGAGCCCACATTGCCCCGCATTTGTCTGGAGCTGCAGGCTGGCCTCAGCATGGAGCCTGCCCGTAGGCAGATGGCAGCACCTGCAGCTGAGGGACCTCCCTGTGCATCTGCCACCGACGGAGCCACCGATGGGACACTCTAGCTAACCCTCCATCCACAGAAGTCGACTCAGCAGTAGTCAAAATGCCCCTGTGGTGACCGGTTGCACCACACATCCAAACCAAGTTTCCGGCTGGCTGACAAGCCACCGAAGAACCCAAGTCTCTGCCCCACACAGAAGGGAAACAGAGCTGCTGCTGCCCCTGGGGATTGCTGGTTTCCTGAACAGAGAGAAAGGCAGCGATTATGACAAAAACAGCTCTTCTGCAGAAGAGAGACGCGCAGCCCTGTCTTTTGAAGGCAGGATGGGTACTCAGCTTTCAACGTGAATGTCTGCACGGCCAAAACCATTGCAGCGCTGCTGCGTGTGTTCTGCAGATTGAAGGAAGTGTCACAGCCAGAGATGCACAAATTCAAAGTCAGTCAGTTTTCAGGCTGCAAAGAACGCTTTTTATCATTACCTTGCCTTTCATAAAAGTGGATTTAAAAAAACCTTTGCATTAAAAATGGCTGCTATGAACAATGACTTAGAGAATCCAGATTTCAGTGATGAGCTTCCTATTTACGTACTTACCGACAACATCAGGTTTTGTAATGCTACAACCTTTTGCAATACCATACTCTGCAGTTACTTGGGCCGTGGATTCAAACTCTTTGTCATGCTCTGAAAGCACAACTGAGCCTTCAAGACTGGTCTATCAATCTCACACAAACTCTGCTCAAAATTCTGTTGCTCAAAGCCTCCAGGCACCTCTGCAGAAACTGGTTATTGCAAGGGCTCCTCCACCTTTAGGGAAACAGCTGCAACACTTGGTCACTTCCCGTAAAACAGGGAGCACTTCATCCTCATGTGCTGCTTCCTAAGTGGGCGTATTTCAAGTCTGTGATACCTTTAAATGCCGTCTGAGCAAGGTCTCAAACCCCTTAAAATGCAGACGGAAGAAGTAACAGACAGACTTCTTTTGGTCTTCTCCACAGGCTCCCCAAATGGTTGGGGTGCAAGCTGCTCAGACAAGAGGTCTAAAGACAGAGACAAAAGGCCGTTTCCCGGACAGATCCAGGACTGGTGAGATCTGCACCTGTACCTGTGCCTTGAAGGAACCTGTGAATCAGTGACAACTCCAGCTTCAACTGAGCTTACACACACATCGGAAAAGCAGCGTACCCAAACTCCACCCTGGGGCGACAACGTGTTAAGAAACAGCTGGTTTGGTGCACAATGAAGCGATATTAAATCTCCAACAAATCAGCTTAGAGGTGATCACCAAGAGGTGCTGATTTGTGGAAAAGGCCCAACTGCGTAAGACAGGCACAAAAGACAAACCTCTGCTCGGCAGGTGTGGAGTCACAGCTGAGATCAGCGGCGTTCGGTGGCTGTCACTGCTCCCTCTCAGCACACAAGCGTGCACTGAATTGCCAGGCACGGCCAGACTGCTCCTCGGCCATCGCACTGCTGTTGGCCGAAGCGTACGACAGCAGTGACCGGCCCTTTTCCTCTCTTCTTGAAACCTCACGGCACCTGCTGCTGATCCGAATGGGGACAGCCAAGGCACTCCCCAGCTCAACCCGCCTCAGAGGCTGAGCTGAGAGGTCTGTTCCCCTGGGAGGAGCCAGTGAATGAGATGGGCGGACAGACCACAGGAACACACTCACGCTCCAAGGGGAGGCACTGGAGAGGTCCTCAGCCTACTGTCCCCACTCCTTTCTTCACACCTTCAACACACCATCTTCTCCCCAGGCTCCCCTAACCTCCCTCTCTTCCTGTGTGACAGACGATTTATATTCTGAAATGAAGGTGATCAAAAGGAGAATTAAATAGAACAACATGAGAGGCCTAACCTGTCACCTCCTGCCAGGCAGCATTTTAGCGGCACTTCTACCTCTTTGCAGTTTTCCTTCACTTTGCAATATCCTAATCCAATTCCAGCTCAGAATAAGCAGGTTCTGTCCCCATATTTTTGTGCTTCAGTTAAAAACTTCACACTTCTCTCCCCGAAGTCAACCAGGTGAGCTCTCCTTGAGTATCCACCTAACCTTCCTAACTCAGGGAAGACACAGCTTACACTACCTTTTAAATACTTACAGTCATTTAACGATATATAAAGGACCAAGAATTCTTTCCCCATGACAAACAGATGACCTCAGCAAAGGGAACAGCAGAACTTGCTGCTATGGCAAGTCTCGGTGAGCCGTCTTTGTACACGCAGGATGTGATCAGCAGAAACATCAGCAGATCCCGTTGACATAAGCTTCCTTCCCCAGAGGTTATTCCAGCAATAGCCAACTCTCAGTTTAGACCGCTGTAAAGGAAAAGCTCAGCCAACGGAAAGTGTTCCTGGAGTCTGCTGAGGAGGGTCTGGCAGTTCCTTCGTTAGCGGCCTGGCCGACAGGCTCCGGTTACTTTACCTGCCACAGCCGTAGTTATGTCTGGTTCTGCTTCCTGCGCTGGGACTGGATGTGGCACCAGAGCTCTAGGCACTCCCTCTCTCTGCAGAGCTATACAGCCCAAACCAAACTAATAAAACTACAGACAGAGCAAACACCCCCATTCCGCGGTTAACACGAGTCAGAGAAAAGCATCCTGATTTTCAGAAGCCCTGCACGTTTGTGAATCAACCAAGAAGAATGGGAATGCTGAAATTCTTCCTTCCTCACCACCACAACTTCCAAATGCCCCCTTCTCCTTTAGTCTGAAAGTCAGACTACTTGACTTGTCCCAGGCCAGCTCCCAAGCCCTGAAGCATTAGCCCAAACACCTAACACATGCTGCAGAGGTAAGCACAACTTCAGAGCAAGGCTCTAGCTACCCAGCTTCAGGGCACTATAAAGCCGTTATGGCAAAAAAAGAGGAGGAAAACAGAGTGGCACAGACTAGATCTCTTGAGAGTCCGTTCCAGCCAAATGGGCGCAGCCAGTTGCCTGCAGCATAGTTTGAACACTGAGATGACGATAATCCTTCAAGGCAGAGCACAGCAAGGTCAGGGAGCTCACTGGGACTGTTCCCAACCCATTCCAAATAAATGCAGATGCGCTTGAACTGCCGTCCTTAACAGGAGGACAGTAACTCCTCAGAAAGCACACCATGCAGCAGCACAAGGTAAGCTCACTAAAATCCCAAAGCCATACCAAGAGACAAAAAGTACAGAGCATTTACCATGAGTCAAGCTGGAGTCTCAGGGAAAATACTGACCAACCACATGCAGCCACTCCTGCAGCTGGAACCTGTCCAAAGCCCTGGCTCTGCTGTTTCAGGTTTGGTATCATCCAAACCTATGTTCCATTCCAACCCAAAAGCTAAAATCGATGCCACGCTGAACTCTACGAGCAGATGGAAGCACTCCTATGTCTTCCAGAGCACAAGTAACGTCTGCAATGACCTCAACCACTAACACCCTAGAAGAGCTGAAGGGGAAAAAAAACACACAATCATCTACATTTTAAAGAGCATTTAGAAAAAACAGGCCATTCTCATTACATTAGCATTCTCTAACTGTCATTGGTAAACTACTTCTCAATCACTTTCAGAAGATCAAAGAATTCTGTCCAGAGCATGATCGTAATGACTTACCTACAGGACTAGTCGAAACCCGTTGGGAAGGTGGCCTGAAACCAGGAGCCTTGGAGTTGTCGGGATGCACGTTTTCCACGTGTCCGAGCACAGAGTTATTCAGAAAGGTAGACTGAACAGTGAAGGATGGGTCAGCGGCTGCTCGGGTAGAGAGCGGACAGTCTCCCCATCCTTGGTTAGCTGGCACCTGGCTGCTATCAAAAAGACTACTAAAGTGATTGAAGAGTGTTGCTGGCCCAAAGGTAGGAGGCAACGATTTGTTTGCTGGGTTAACGTGCATCTGAGAACCATTCATAACGTTCATGGCTGATGAGAGCTGCACTGCAGCAGGTGGACCTTGAGAAGGTGTTAAAGGAACTTGATTCGTAACAAAAATAGACTGAGGATCTTGATGGAGGTTTGCATTTGGTACCACTGAATAGAAAGAACCTCTGGACTGCATCCTGTGAGTAACTCGAGGTGCTGGTACAGCTACTTGAGGTAAGTTACTGTTGTCCTGATTATCTGCAACAACTGACCTGGGTGATGCTAAGCTTAAAGGAGCACTTTCTGAGCTGGATGAGAAGGGCATTGACATGGAAGGATTGATCTCTGACACGCTGGTTGGCAGTATTTCCTCTTGGACGTTGTTCAGCGGTGCAGGGCTGCTTGGCGGGCGAGCTTCGGTGACTCCCGAGGTGCTGCTAGCTGGCACACTGCAACTACTTGCCACCGACGATGGGGCACATGCATTTGCAGCGGGCTGGTCTGGTGCCGACCCCTTCTCTTTGGGTGCCGAGACAGCCGAGAAAGAGTCCGCTTTAAGTGTCGAATGCTGCGCTTGTGGAGCATTAGACGGCAGAAATGCCGTGGGCACTTGCCCGTTGTTTGGGGGGGCAGAGGAAGCGGAAGGCAGAGTGCTACAGGTGCTTGTCACAGTTGAGATCGCTGTGGCTGCAGCACTCGTCTTGGGAACACAGGCAAACAGCTGCTTTCTGACCGAAGAGGGAGTCCGATTACTGGTTACGCACAGCGGTTGGGTGGAAGCAGCTACGGAAGAGACAGTAATGGGACAACTAGAAGTAGCTAATCCGGGCGACTCTGTCTGTAAAATATTCCCATTCTGACTACCTACGCGACTCGAGCTATTATGCTTTGGAGAGCTGTTGGTGCTGCCGGGGTTAACTGGTCTCACTGGGAATGGTCCCCAAGTGTTCGGTGAAGGTGAAAAAGTTCCTCCAAACTGGGCCATAGGTAAGCGAGGGTGCCGGATCTGTTGCATAGTTTGGGCAGCCAGCAAGGCGAAATGAGGGTGAGAATAAGCTAGAGGAAGAGACACTGGAAAGGATGAGCGGACGTTCGCTGGGACATTCTTGTTTAATTTGTTAGTAGGCTGAAAAGTCGATAGTGTTGATGACTGCGATGTGACGAGGGGCGGTGCTCCGAGAGGAAAGGAGTTCTTGTTCGAGGCAGTCGCAGTGCTGACTCCAGAGGAAAAGTTGGCATGGATCGACTTGGTGCTTGAAGCGGGTGTTCTTATGTGAGTTTTGGGAATCAAGTCTTCCAGTTCCTTGGCAGGATCTTGAATAAGGGCATTGATGAGCTGCACTGCGTATCGCGTTGACTCTGTACCACCCCTAGATTAAACACAGACAGATTTAGCTTTTGCAAAAGGAAACTCCGCTTTGTGCCACATTCCGTAGCCTCAGTTTTATACTGATCTGCAAGCCTACTGCATGTTTCCTCCAGTAAGTTATTTCTTGACTTATCCATATCTGAAGAATTACCTCTGAAGGAGACCTCCAGCACATCTTGGCAGCACTAACACGTGCTCTGTTCTAGTACAAAGAAGCTAAATATGTCCCATTTTAAAAAGCAAACTTCTTAATACGTGACATTGTGGACAAACTCAAGACTTTAGTTCCTCCATACTGTACCTTATAGTGATCATTCTCTCTCCATTCTTATCTTTTTGCTTATCAACGTCAATATGGGCACCAGTGACATCTTGAATCGCTGTGATGTTGCACCCACCTCTTCCCATTATTCTAGACACAACAGAAGCTGGGACAGATAATTTCTTCGACCTGTATCACAAAGATCACAAATCCGTGAGATGGTCTCAAGCTTTAAAGGCATACACAAGTCTCTTGCTGTCTGGCAGGTAGCTGAATCAATATTCTTACATTCCAGGGCAGCAAGGGGTTTTCTGCTGATGTTTTCTTCACCCTTTGGAGCCTCTCTAAAACTCCCCCAGTCAGATTACTCATCATCCTCAGTACCTGGTGAGGATTCTCCAGAAGCAGCTGTTGTAACACAGCTGTATGTGCCTCACACTGCTTCAGAAACATTTTTGGCTCTTATCTTGCATGCCTTCAAAGTGAGGCAAATCCTCAGCTTATCAAATATACATAAATGGTGCTGCTTCAACTACAGAAGCCCATGGCTTAACTACCTGGATTGCTTATGGCCATGGTTTATAGCAAGTTTTCCAATGTCTTCCCAGTGACCAGCTCTGTAGTACCACTTGCATTCACACCCCTTTTAGTAACCACCTCCCTCAGACCTTGAGATCTGAAAGTTTATTGGTGACACTACAGTGGATGCACGACTGTGCAGTTTGGTGATTTAAAATGCTGTTGGAAGCCACTGTGAAGGCAGCACGGATTTTCAGAAGCAGCCTCACTGTCAGGTCACAACACTGGAACCTGTGTGTTCAGCAGAATAAGTCAATTTAGGATTTTTCCAACTCGCAGGGTATTGGTGGGTCAGTGCAGGCATACAGTACTGTGAAGTCTTTGAATACAAGCTATGTTTGCATCCAGATCCCAGTCAAGGTCTCTCTGGGCCACTCTTGTCCCCAGACTTGAACGGCTGGACCTCTCAAGCCCATACACCGCTTTCAGGCTTTTCGGTGATGAGCAATGGTTCAACACTGAAGAGTTAGAGGGGATTCAAAGGGTTTTCAGAAACCACTGTGATCACATCGCAGGCGCCTCTCACCACCAGCCCTTGAAAAGGCTACCAGCTGCACCCAGCTATTCCAGTCTCGGAAACCTTTCAGTAACTTCATCCTCAGCAGAAGGTTTCTCACATAATAGGACTCAAAGGAAACCCATTTTATTCTAAACACATCTAAAGACATGGAAATGCCAAGTTGTATTTTCTTCCCCCCTCCCCAGCCAGGAGAGCATGCTACAACCCTTCCCACCCCCAGAAACCAGGTCCTCAGAGCATGCACCCAGTTCTCCTCCCACCTGTTTCACACTTTGGATTTTCTTCCTCCCTCCACCCCCGAGGCTCCTCTCTTAACACAGACACCCCAGTCACTCCCTTCCCGAACCAGTGCTTCTGTCATCACCTAACTTTCAGGATACTCCCACATTACTCAGGAGGGTTCCTAACGGCATCTCGGTCTGCTTCCACCTCACCCATTAGGAATCCCATGCCACCACCCACCGAGACAGTTCTCCTCCAGAAAAGCTCACCCCAGTGCCCATACCCCCACCCACCCATCACCCACAGCTGTTTCCCTCCCTACCCACCAAGCTCGATGGTTTTTACCTGGAAAAGTGCCCAGACAGTACCTTTTTGCTCCCGAACAGCAGCGCCCTCCTCTCTGCAGCTGAAATTGCTCAATTGGTGTTGGCTGCAGAGTGTTGCTAGGGGGAGGGTCTTTCAAAACTCTGCCTACTTGCCTGTCAAGGGCAGAAGGGATGTTTTCATTGGTTACTTCTTTGATAGACATCCCTTCTAGCCAGGGGGAGGGGGAGAAGAATTCTTGAGGCCAGGAGAGGCTTTAGGAGAGGAAGGCATGCAGCTCCCAGGCATTGTGCATATGCATCTAGTATCGCCAAAAAGCTCTTTGGCAGGACACATGCTTCAATCAGGCAGGGCACGGCAAACACCAGTGCAGAACACTTTATGGACACATTCTTTATGGCCCAGTTCCTCAGGGGCGAGGAAAGGTTGGGTTTTGGATGCCATCCCGAGATCCCTACCATCTCCAGCAGACAAGCAGATAATACCCAACCAAGCAGTTGAGTTGAGCCTATGAGACTCGAGAGACCCAGGAGGAGAGATGGAGCAGCTCCAGGGTCAATGGCGGGGTCTGTGTGCAGCCCTGGAAAAGTCAGCTGCCACCACCAAGTGGTGAGCAGTCTGCAAACACATGCTCAGCAAGGCCACGGCACAGTGGAGAACCCCATTTGCAAACACCACAAAAGGCAGAGACTGAACCAGCTCTCTAAGGGGTCAAATGCTTACACTTCCAGATTAAACTGCCCTGTGAACCTCTGTTAAGAAAGGCTGTGGCTTCCGCTAATCTGAATGCGTTACATCCTCCACACAATTACACAGCCTAAAATTCTCCAGAAGGAGCATACACGGTCCCTACCACTGCAGAACACAAAAGCAGGAGGGCACTGGAAGTGCATCCAAAGCATCTGACACTTGCATGTTGGTGCTGTATTCCTTTTTGATAGAGGCAACAAAACAAGGAAAGCCAGGTGACCGTTTTCTCCTGCCAAGGGCTAAACATCATAAAGCTGGCAGAGAAGGTACTGGGGTGTTAATGGCCACATAATTAACCCCAGGACATTTCCAAAGGGAAGGTTTGCTTTACAGAAAGTTACCTGGCACTCAACTTCAGGTGACAAAATTTTCCATGGAATCAGCGATCAAGGTCACCGCCCAAAGCATAATGAATTTTGGTCTTGAAGAGATCATCCACCTCTCCTCTGCTCTAACATCCACCCAGCCTTTACCTCCCGGGGAAGTGACCCTCTGCTGCGGGGGCTTTTTGCTGCCACCTGCTCCTCCCCCTCCTATCGTACCCCCATATCCTTTACACAGCTAAAGAAAACCCTCGTGCCGCATAAAACGTTCGCATTGTACTGATGTTGAGTCAGTGAGGAGTCACTACAAATTAGGACTGAAATCTGTTTTTGCAGCACTGCGAGAGTAAGAGGGGCAGGTTTTTTAGAAATTAATTATACAATTGAATAATTAAGTAAGCTTGTTGGACATTCTATATTTGAAAATAATTTACAGGCTAAAAAGCTCACAGTTTTTAAACATAAAGTCTTTACCTTCTAACCACTTCTTTCCAGCCTTCTTCTCTCTTCTGGCCTCTTTTTGGACTAGTCAGATTCAGCTTTACATTTGGAGAGGTCAGAGGCAGGGAAACGGACTTATAAGCAGTTGACAAAGAATTTGAATGACCTTCACCGTCAAGTCTGGGAACAGAAAGGTGCTGATTACAAATTACAGAATAAAATGCCAGCATTACAGTAAACATTTCCACAGCTTAAAGCTACTAGCACAAACTGTTTTCATTCTTATTTTCTACCTGGAACAACTGTTGCAGACTTCATAGGTAGTTTTTTACCTTTAGTCCACAGCCTTCCTCCAAAGAGTGGAGTGCTAAACTGAATGAAGTAACACCAGAAGCGCTAAGGACATCAGATTATTTTACAGAGTTTGTAGTGGGTGGTACACAGCCCCTTGGGCTCATCCCCATGACCTGTCACAGAATGGTCTGGTTGGAAGAGACCTTTAAGATCATCGAGTCCAACCGTTCCCCCTGCACTGCTGGGGTCCCTAAACCAGGTCCCTCAGCACCACATCCACAGGTCTGTGAAACACCTCCAGGGATGGGGACTCCACCACCTCCCTGGGCAGCCCGTTCCGATGCTTCACAACCCTCTCTGTAAAGAAGCTTTTCCTGATATCTAACCCAGATCTCCCCTGGCGCAACTTAAGGCCATTTCCTCTAGTCCTGTCACTTGTCACATGGGAGAAGAGACCAACCCCCACCTCTCTACAACCTCCTGTCAGGTAGTTGCAGAGAGCAATAAGGTCCCCCCTCAGCTCCTCTTCTGCAGGCGAACCAACCCCAGGTCCCTCAGCTGCTCCTCATAAGGCTTTGCTCTCCAGACCCTGCACCACCTTTGTTGCCCTTCTCTGAACCCGCTCCAGCACCTCAACGTCCTGCTTGAAGTGAGGGGCCCAAAACTGGGCACAGTGCTCAAGGTGTGGCCTCACCAGCGCCGAGTACAGGGGGACAATCGCTTCCCTGCTCCTGCTGGCCACACCAGTGCTGGTACAAGCCAGGATGCCGTTGACCTTCTTGGCCACCTGGGCACACTGCTGGCTCCTATCCAATCGGCTGTTGACCAGCACCCCCAGGTCCTTTTCTGCTGGGCAGTTTCCAGCCACTCCTCCCCAAGCCCGTAACGCTGCAGAGGGTTGTTGTGGCCCAAGTGCAGGACCCGGCACTTGGTCTTGCTGAATTTCATAGAGCTGACCTCAGATCCAGCCTGTCCAGATCCCTCTGTGGAGCCTCCTGACCTTCAAGCAGATCGACTCACCCACCCAGCTTGGTGTCATCTGCAAACTGACTGAGGGTGCCCTCAATCTCCTCATCCAGATCATTGATAAAGATGTTGAAGAGGACAGGCTCCAATACTGAGCCCTGGGGAACACCACTGGTGACCGGCCAACAACTGGATTTAGCTCCTTTCACCACCACTCTCTGGGCCCAGCCATCCAGCCAGTTTTTTATCCAGCAGAGAGTACACTCATCCAAGCCATAGGCAGCCAGTTTCGCCAGGAGAATACTGCGGGAAACGGTGTCAAAGGCCTTACGAAAGTTCAAGTAGACAACATCCACAGCTCTTTCCACATCCACCAAGCGGGTCACCTTGTCATAGAAGGAGATCAAGTTGGTCAAACAGGACCTGCCCTTCATAACCCCATGCTGACTGGGCCTGTCTACCTGGTTGTCTTGTACATGCCATGTGATGGCACTCAGGATGATCTGCTCCATGGCTTTCCCTGGCACCGAGGTCAGACTGACAGGCCTGTAGTTCCCTGGGTCCTACTCTGGCCTTCTTGTAGATGGGCGTTACATGGCCTAACCTCCATTCGATTGGCACCTCCCCCCATTAGCCAGGACTGTTGGTAGATCATGGAAAGTGGCTTGGTGAGCACTTCCGCCAGCTCCCGCAGAACCTTGGGTGGATCCCATCTGGCCCCATAGACTTGGGCACATCTAAGTGGTGCAGTAGGTCATTTACTGTTCCCTCGTGGATTATGGGGCCTTGATTCGGCTCCCTACTTCTGCTTTCTGGTTTAAGAGGCCAAGCACTCAGTGAGTTGGTCTGACCATTAAAGACTGAAGCAAAGGCAGCATTCAGTACCTCAGCCTTATCCTCACCCTTGCTCACTATGTTTCCCCCCGCATCCAGTCAGTGCTGTGTTCTCTGTTTTGAATAGCTTTGTAAAGAAAAGGTACTTGGTAATAATGTCTCTTTCTTATCAAGTACTGGAAAATTTCTGCTTTTCAGCTCCTGCTGATACAGATTTCCTGGAATGTGCTTCTACCCCTGACCCCCCAGTTTATGAACGGGTAACTGGGGGACAGATATTTGAGCATATCGATGTAGTTAAGTCCCAGTGACCTCAGTTTGAAAACTGGTGCCCAAATGTCATTACCCGCACTCATACGGCTGCAGTGATTTGGTCTAGCGAAACAAACAGTGCAAAGTTTGGGTGAGAGAGAAAAGCAGAGGCAGAGAGAACAGGCAGTCGCTTGTTAGGCTCACTGATCTATGTGGAAGGGAAGAGCAGCAGCCCTGGGAGCTTACACACTCATCTGCAGCACTGAAACAGGCAGCGATCTCCACAAGTCACTGAAAAACCGGCCTTATGAGATCTGACCCAGCAAATCTATGGCAAGCTGGAGAATGAGCAGAGGGTCTCACACGCCAGCTACCCCCTAAGCACCACTCCTCCTCTTATTACAGGCAAATTTTTATTCACCCATTTTATTCCCCGTTCTTCACAGCATTTGATGTAAACTGCATCTTCTTGCAGGCAAACCGTTTGTTTATGCCACACTTTATAGAAGCTGTGCAAAGATATGTCCACACTGAAGTAACCTCAGCGCACTGAGGATATAAAAAGCAACGCTTAGACAGCATGCCTTTTAAAACGGCAGCATTTTCTCTCTTTACCTTCATAAGTTCTAGCTCCAATAATACACTTGCCCAAGGCATTTGAAAGTTCTATGGAGAACTTTAATTGTCCTCAGATAACTGGCAGACTGACATAAAGAGAACAAGAAAACACATATGAAAGAAAAGAACAAAGCCCATTGTGGAATATTGATTCCAGAGCAGATTTTAAAAGCTTTTTTCTGCTTTGTCTAAAAATGTCCAGGTACGTTTTCAGAAAAGCATCGTTACAAAGTGTGAGCCTAAGTTTCAATTACAGCACCCTTGTCACTGGCATATCTACGACTAAAGCGAAGAGGCATTTGGGAAGGGCAAATTTAGAAATGATTTTCAGACAAAGTGCCTAGTGCAAGAGCAAAGAGCACCCGCAGAAGTTGGTAACATACACTCCCCCGTTTTGGTGCATACACACTGTCTTGTTTCTCAGCTGCACTGTATCTAACGGGAGCACCGCTTCCCACAAGAACTTACAAGTAACTTCTGGAGTTACAAGTAACTGCTGGAGTGAACTGCACAGGATTCCAAGGCTTCTGTAGGAGACCTTGGACGAAAGGTCCAAGGCAGAAACAATTTATGTTCATAAACCAGAGCACAGACAAGATCCCATCTGTAACATTCCTACGGGTAATCCAAAACAACCCCCAACCACAAGGGCTGACAAATCCACTCATTCTGCACCTAACTTTAATCTGGGGAAACAAGAAAAGAAAAAAGGAAATCCTGACTCTCTTCCCACTGCCAGACAAGTGCTTCAATCAGTCTGGCCACAGCCCTCTCATTTGCTGCCCTTTCTAAGCCCGTAACATTTGTGTTTCTATAGACGCTGAGTTCTCAGTCAGTTCGGTATCCTGCAGATCAACTCCCGTACCCTCTCCCCTCCCTTAATGATGGAAAATAAAAAAGAAAACTATGGAGGATCAGACTTATACTACTTACACGTAGAAATAAGTAGAGACTACAGATTCAGATGAGATATAAGCTTTTTGATTCAGACCAAGGACCTGTTCAGAAACTGGTGGTGTAACAGATTCCCTGGCAACTGAATCATCTTCCAAACCATTCATATGGCCCCAGTACATTCACCAAATTCTTTTGACTCTCACCTCTGGCTCGACAAGGTTAAATCGAACTGACCATCAACCTGGCAGGCGAAATGCTCAGAGTCATCAACTTCTTCCCTCCTTAAAACAGAGAGATTGCAATTCAAATGGGTTAATGATGAAACCATAAAATAATCAAGAGGTATTGAAACCACCTTGGTAAAGAGGTTGTAAGTAAAGCTGGCACTTCCTCTCTAGATTCCCAGCATATTCACCTTTAAAATCTAGTCTAATAGAGTTGACAATGCAACATGGATGCTTAAATAGCAGAGAGA
Source organism: Bucorvus abyssinicus (assembly GCA_009769605.1). Lineage (NCBI taxonomy): Eukaryota > Metazoa > Chordata > Aves > Bucerotiformes > Bucorvidae > Bucorvus > Bucorvus abyssinicus. The sequence continues at coordinate 20,494,465 of CM020041.1, read as the reverse complement.
AAAAACAGGCTGTTTTGCAGAAGTAGTATTAAAAACCAGCCAGCAATGCAAAACCAAAAAATTCTTATCTTTACCATTGCAAAGAGGTCGAGTTCAACAAATGTGACAGTGTTAATTTAACAAAGAAAGCAAACTCAGTCTCTCCAGACTTTGGGAATAGACCAGCTGGTGTAAAGCTTAAACTACGGAAGGTTTCCATGGGCCTGTGTAAAACCCTGTGAAACAACAGGGAAGCCCTAGGGCAGTCTCACCTCGCCGGTGTTTTTGAAGCCGAGGCGCCCGTTTTCTCTTCCTGAGAGGGGATGAGCAGTGAGGAGTAGCGCCGCTCTGAGGAGTTGGTGTCCATCGTGAAGTTCAGCTCTTGGCTCTTGCCTCCACTGCTGCTTTCACTATTGCAATCTGTGCTATCCAAGTTATCGGAATCGCTGTTCCCACTTGCGCCACCACCTCTTGGCTCTCCATTTATTTTATTTTTATCTGCTTTTTGCTGTGCTAGAGATATATGCTGATCTGGCAAAATTATCTGCATATTCTGAGGCGTCTCTTTTGTTTTGTTTTTCTTATTTTTTCTGTTTGTGCTGGGGGTAGTCACCACATTAGCTCTCTTCTTCCCAAAGGCATTTGTGAAAGTAGTTGAAGTCGCAGAAATTCCAATTGTAGTTGTAGTAGTTGCACTAGGGGGCTCTATAGGAACTTCCTGCTCCACTGAAAGACACAAAATACGGAAATCAGTGCCCTGACTGAAGACACTGCAGCTGAAGTCATGCTCCTTGCTGAGCTGTCTGGCTATCTGCACCACATTCAGCTGTAAATCCTCCAAGAGTGAAACGCTTTTGGGAACAAAGAAGGAAAAAACGTGAACGAAGGAGTTTTGCCAGGACCTCTGCAGAGTGAACAGGGGCAGAAGCTATGCAATGCTGTCACAGTCCCAGAGAACCCAGCTCTCAAATGGATTCCCTTACCTAGAGGGTTAAAAAAAGGCACCCCCACAACTACACTGTTCATAGAAACACTTGTTCTTTACCTTCATCATCATTTTCTTCATCATCATCATCTTCCTGCAGCTCCAGAGTTTCTTTAGGCTTGTTTTCTTCATCTTCTTCTTGTTTTCTTTTTTGTTCCTCTTTCTTCTTCTTTCTCTTTTCCTTTCTTTTCTCCCTTTTCGCTGCAAGAGCTTGTTTTCTACTCTCCTCTCTTGACTATGTAGGAGAAAAGGATCCATATTTTAAAATATAATTAAAATTCTCACACAGACTAGATTATACTTACAATTCAGATCTTCCCTAGAAATCTGGAGGGAGGGAGAAAGGAGAGACCTTATGGAACAACAGGACTAGCTGGTCCCAAAGCTTCTAAGAAATGACAATAACATAACAACCAAAATGGGGGTATTACAAAAATACAATTTTACTCGAAAACCAGCAAAATTTCTCATCATCTCAGTCCTCTTAAAAAAAAAAATCTCATTGATATTTTTTGCAGCAATGTTCATTCACATCTTTGACTGGAAAAGATCTCCCAGAGGTTTTACAGAAAACATTGCTACAATTTTAACCACTTTTTTTAACTATATGGAATCGGACAAGTCACCTGTGCTCCACTGCAGCTTTGCACAGCAAGGGACAGGTGTTTAACCTGTCACCAACGCAGAAAACTTGGAACTCATACGGAACTTGTTTGTCAAAAATGGTAAGAGCTGCCCTTAAGAGAGCCCAGTACAGAGCGCTTCAGAGGTAGCTCTGTGACTCTGGGACACTTCGCAGTGTTCTCAGTGTGGGAGGTGTTGATTTTCCCTGCTCTCTGCTCAGCTCCGCACAGCCCATCGGGCAGCTGTGGGCTCTGTTTGTAAGACAAGTCCGTGAAACGCTTGTGGGCTATGGGCACAGTAAGAAACATACCATGCACCACAGCACCCAAACTGCAGACTCCCCATACTCGCACATCATCCGCACTGAAGGAGAGCTACTACCTAAGGGAACTATGGCCAAGCCCAAGCCTTCCTGAAGACGACGCAGTGGCTAAAGCAGAAGTCAGTTCTAACTTGCCTCCGTCAGTATACACTTCACATTCTGTATATTGGAGGAAGGAGAACACATAACAGTCCAGCATGAAGAACAACTGCCCCAAGAAGCACCAACAGGAACAGCCGACAGACTAATACATAGCTCAAACCGTGACGCTACACCACAGCCGTTCTCTACTCACCTTCTCCAGGTCTAGCTCCTTCAGCAGTATAGTTGCATTCTTATTTGCTTCCGCAGCCTGCTGGTCTTTAGCTTTCACAATTGTCTCCACACACTGGTGACACTTTTTCAACAGGTCCTGGAATGCAAATGTGTCTTACACCCTCCGTAATAAACTAAAATTGAGGAGTGAGGCTTGCTCTACAAACATGAGATAAGCTTCCCGCTATTCATAAACACACAAATTTATTCAACTGAATAGGACTCCAAATGGTGATTTACTTTACATGTAAAAGGAGACACGCACAAACCTCTGAGTCAAATGGACGTGAGCAAACACGTCCATTCAGCTTTTGACTGTTAAAGAATTTCTCATGTATATTTTTGCTGAAAATAAGGGACAGGGTCTTTTCCCGAAGTTAACTCACCTTGTCAGTAATCGTTGCTATGTATCGCATGCATTCGATGTCCGAAGGGAACTGGTTAACTTCTTTCACCAGGAACTGAACTACTTTCACATGCCCCTAGAATAGCAAAGAAAATTCTCATCTCTTGCACCCAACAATCTCTGTTCACCATCAGAATACGAGTTTGATTTCTTAGTCCAACAGAAAAGACTCAAACCAAGCAGGAGCATTTCTGGTAAGCTGCTGTTTGGGCAGAGAGGTGGTTCCTGTTTGCTCAGTGTTGACAGCATGTCTGCTGTTCTACATCACGGCCGCAAACAACAGCTCTGCCACGAGTCATTTTTTATTTTAAACTAGGACCACACCAGGCCCAAGGGCAGAGGCAGCTATTTATGTCTTGAGTAATGGCCAAGAAGATCCTCTTTAGACCCTGCCTGTCAGCCCAGCCCACTTCCTGCCGCTCACACCATGGAGCTAACTTAGCCTGTTCAGTCCCAAGGTACTTCTGATCAGGGAAGTGAGCTGCCTGAGGATGACCCTGGCACACACCTTCCTCTGCTGCTGGGTCCATCCTTGCTGTTTGCCAAAAAAGCCGTACACTTATCTAATTTGATATTTTGTTCAAGGCAAAGGAGCTAGAGTTAATGAATTCCTCTGCTATAGCTCTGTCCTCGCATCCAACAACAAAACTGATGAAGCTACCACAAACCAATGCTCTTCCTGCAAGAAAAGGTGGTGGCAAAAGAGTCAACTACACAAAGTAGTAGTCCCACTCAACAGCAAATGAGGAACGGAACAGAAGAAGCCCAAAGGACTCAGGACAGCTTATTACAGACTGCTATTGTGTTTGTTGCAAAAGCAGGACCGAAAAAACCACTATAGTTTGTAGAAATGTAAAGGGGACTCTGGTCATCTCGAGGCAGTGAAATCTCCAACAGTGAAAGGTTTTGGACAGTGTATAACTGGAAACAATAAAGTTAACAGGGTTTATGGAACAAAGTTATTCACCTCTCAGAAATTAGATCTGTATGAAGTACACAGATAAGACTACTTTAAAGCAGGGGTTTTATCAAAATAGCCATTTTGCTGTGTTCTGATTCTTCCAAAACTGAGCATCCAGATTTAAGACCAAATGAGAAACCCTGGTTTTGAAAACATTTAGCGTTGAAACATAAAATTAAGTGGGTCTCCTACCTTGCGAAATGCTGACATAAGAGGTGTAATTTTCCGATTATCTGCAGCATCCACATCTGCTCCCGCTTGCACCAGCAGCTGAACCACATCGTAGTGACCACCATTAGCTGCCAACCACAGAGGCGTGTTTCCCTTCTTGTTACGAACATCAATATGTGCGCCTCTGAAAAGGGACAAGCGTAACTGATGACACAAAGTACGAGTAGAAGTGGAAGTCAGGAAGTAAGATCACAAATGATCAGCCTACAATTGGATCTATAATTACTGAAATCTAGTGGCTAGGTAGAGAAATTCTGACCCTGAAATCTGCTGGTTAAGTTGCAACGAAGTGACACGGATTATTTCAACTTTCCTTACAGAACCAAGCACTCACCTACTGTAGCCTGCTGCACCACAGCCGTGCAGCTAGCAACCACAGGCCCTTTAAACTGTCATTAAGGAGGGGACCACTCACAGGACAGAGGGTTGTGAGCAGCACAGAGGGTTATGCTTGAAGAGCTCAAGAGCTGCTTCCAGGCTTTGCCCCCCAAGTGACGGCAGAGAAATGCTCATGTGGGAATTGCTGGATTGACAGCCAGCCAGCTGCCATGCCAGATACCGTTTGCTTACCTCCAGTCCCAGCTGCCTGCTTGGCTTAGCTAACACTGGAGTAGCAGGATACTCCAGGATAACACTGCACAGCAGGGAACAGACACAACATCACACACCCAAAGCTCCCAGTTTCCTTCGCTCTCGGTTGCAGAGGCAATGTAAACAAGGGCACCCTTGCCACAGAGGAATACACCTACAGCACAAACATAGCGCTAACGAGAAGAAATAACTCACCGATTAATCAGGAGCTCACAGAACTTGTAGTGACCCTTATCTGCTGCAATGGTTAAAGCTGTATCTCTTGAGGAAGGCACAGGTGGAGCATTAACATCGGCTCCTTTATCCAGGAGAACCCTTCCAACCTCTGCATATCCTCCTGAAGCTGCTTCCATCAGAGGTGTGAGACCAGTCTGCACAAAGAAAATGAGTTACACAGTGTGAAACACGTTCAATACTCTTTGGATAAGACATAAATGATTTCTACACAGGGAAATCAGATTTTTAATTTAGCTGCTTATATTTAGTTTAGGAACCTAACTTCAAGCAGTCTCTTTCTCAAAAAAAACCCAACCCCAAATAAAACAAAAGAAAAACCACAAAACAAAACCCAAATGCTCTTGGGCTTTGATTTATACAAACCCAAGCAACTGTTGACTAAGTACCACCAGATACCTGTCTCAACAGCAAAACCAAAGTTTACAATGGGATCTCTAAAATAGAGGTTAGAACAGATTCAAATGAAGACACAAGTGTTTCTAAGAAAATGCTCAGACACTGGCTTTCCAGCTTTTCTCTAGCCTCCCTTAGCACTGAGATTGATCTGGGCCCAACTTAGTTGCCAGGCTAGACTGTTCAATAAACTTATACCAGCTGCTAACATGCCCAACTGACCATTTGAGAGCTGGCTTTTATCCATATCCCCTTTTCTCCAGCCACAGTCATTCCAGAAGCAGGCGGGGTAGACAGACACAGCAATTATTTCAGCAGCCTTAGGAGTTACCAAAAATTCCTTTGTGCTGGGGAAATCAGTCTGGCTGTCTACACAAGCTTTAAGCTTGCTCTATGGCAGGAGACACAAAGCTGTCCCAGAGCACCAAAGGATGGGACCTGTGGAGCATTTCAGAGGCACAGAAAGTCACAGTACTGAAGCCACGGGTTCTACAGCAATGTAAAAGCTTTACAAAGTTTGACTGTACTACTTCTGTTGTAGACAAGAAATCTGTTCTATATGAGAATCACTAAAAGCAACACTGTTCTATTCCTGCCTAGACTTCACTCATATGTAAAAATATGTTGGTTGCCAGCAGCTGAAGAGGAGCCAGCAGTGTGCCCAGGGGGCCAAGAAGGTCAACATCATCCTGAATTGTACCAGCAGGACCAGGGCAGGGATCATCCCCCTGTACTGGGGGCACTGGGGAGGCCGCCCCTCAAATGCTGGGTTCAGTTTGGGCCCCTCCCTCCCAGAAGGACATGGAGGGGCTGGAGTGTGTCCAGAGAAGGGCAACGAAGCTGGTGCAGGGTCTGGAGCACAAGTGCACTGAGGATCAGCTGAGGGACCTGGAGTGGTTGAGCCTGGAGAAAAGGAGGCTCAGGGGAGACCTTCTGGCTCTTGACAGCTCCCTGACAGGAGGTTGGAGCGAGGTGGGGATCGGTCTATTCTCCCCAGGAACAAGCTACAGGACGAGAGGAAACGGTCTCAAGTTGGGCCAGGGGAGGTTTAGGTTGGAGATTAAGAAAAATTTCTTTACAGGAAGGGTTGTCCCGGCCTGTCCCAGGCTGCCCAGGGCAGTGGTGGAGTCCCCATCCCCAGAGGGGTTTCCCAGCCATGTGGAGGTGGTGCTGAGGGACAGGGGTCAGTGGGGACCTGGCAGTGCTGGGGGAACGGTTGGACTTGAGGAGCTTAGAGGTCTTGTCCAACCAAAATGATTCTGTGATTCTGCAATCTGTGTTTCTATATGTTCTGTTAACAAGTATCATGACAAGCTTAAACCTGAAAAGTTTAATACTGCAGTACAAGAGTCAGTCTAACTTTCATCAGGAACGCAGAACCACCAGTCAGGTTTTCTCTAATGCAAAAAATTCATCATCGTTGATGCTTTTATCTTTTGTTTCAAAAGAGACAAACTTATTTTAGAACATTTAATAACCCCTCTGATTTAACAAGTCCTCTGAGCCCAGAGAGGCTCAAAGTAACTGAAAATTTGTAGAAACTTGATGATTCAGAAACCACCTCTTAGAAGTAAGTCATAAGGAAAGTGACTCACACACTTACCTTTGCCCTGTGCTCGACATTGGCCTTCCTGTCCAAGAGCAGGCTGACCACCTCCGCTCGGCCCTGGAAGCAGGCCAGGGTGAGGGCCGTGTTCCGGTTGGTCTCGATTTGGGCGTTAATATCAGAACCCATATCAAGCAGCAGTTTGACGGCAGGTACGTGGCCATTCATAGCAGCCAGCATCAGCGGGGAAATACCAAGCTTACTGCCGGTCCTAAAGGGAGAGGAACGAACTGCAGTGCCCAGACACGGAGGAGTGCGCTGGGCAACGTCAGTGTATCCAAGAGGAACACAGCGTTTTGTTGTAAGCCAGAAAGGAACACACAACGTACACAGTGATCTAAAATACCCGCATTTTGTAATTGATTAGGAGAAACCATCAGAGTAACTACACACCACAGACAATCGCACTTTATAAACAAGGAAAATACTTCTAGATTTTTATGTTCAGGTGGGTGAAGCACACACAAACCTTAAACTACATATACTAAAAATCAAGGCTGCACCTCATTCATTCAGAAAAAACATGCTTCTACTAGCACAGCTGCAGTTTTAACCTTCTCTAGTGATAGAATATATGTAAATAAAGAGGACGCTTAAGAGACAGAGCTGTGTAAACTTGCTCGTCGTACTGAAAAAGACATCTTCAAAGGCACAGAGCTGCTCAAGTGCTTTGGCTGGTTCCATTTGCCTGGTTCTACTGGAAATAGTTTAACTTCTAGATCCCAGAATGGTGGAAAAGGGTAAGGGGAGGAATAGCTTTGCAAACTATGATAATCTCTTAACATTTTGGTAATAGGGAGATGAAGCTTGTGATAGTTAAAGGCAATTTAAAAGCACTAAGATAACCTCAACATAAGGGATAACATCAGTGTAGGAAGGCTGCAAGGAGGTCTGGAAGCACTTCAGATTCCAAACTGCACCTCAGGATGGAGCCATCAATGAGGGCCTCTGCCCCACTGCAGTTCATCTGCTGTACAGAGCACATTACCTCGAATTAATCTCTGCCCCAGCGTTGAGAAGAATCTTGATGATATTGACATAGCCACCGGATGCAGCAAGGCTTAATGGTGTATAATCAGACACATTCCTGTGTTCTTTATTTGCTCCCCGGGCCAACAGCAAATCAACAACCTGAGAAGATAACAAGCATATTGAAAGACATGTTGTGGCCTTCTCTATTACCCAGAAAGTAAAAGGATGTTATCAGATGCTCAAACTTTCCAGTGTGCTACCAGTTTCCATCATCAATAGATGAGACTCTACAGGAAAACCTCAATCCTCTTTTGCTGTATGTTTACATATGCGCTGTGCAGACTTATCAGCTGCGGAGCACACCAGCTAATCCGGGTGGGCTGTAGCCGTGTGGCACTGGTCTTCCAGAAAGACTACTGTACTTCATCAAAAATACAAGGCTTTAAAGTGAAGCTCTTCCTGTGAATCTCAAGTTTGCCAACAAGGGATCTAGCCCTCTCCCATAACGTCTCAGACTGTTTGAGCATCTCTTTCAGAAACTCCCACAACTCAATCCAAGTGACACTTGAGCCAAGTTTGACCATCTGTATTACATGGTGTTTCCAACAAACCACATGGTAAAAATCAGACTGACTGATGCTAATGGAACAAGGATGAGGACGAGCTTCTCTATCAGAATCTGCTTAAGAGACATAAAAGGGGGAAAAATGAAAACATTTCTGGTGGCATACTGCACTTCAGTGGGCTTCATTTGACTACTGACACAGGCTGGGTGATTTTCAAATAAGCCAGAAAAAAGGCTGCCTCACAAGTTGCTAAGCCAGAACCGTAAGAGGTAGATTCTGGCATAAGGAAAAACAATAAAGAGGAAGAACAAAAGACTGAAGTAGTTGAATAAGCAATGCTATCAAGGGCCACACTGATCTCTCCTCTTGTTTGTGAGCAGCTCTTTTACTGTTAAGGATCTGCAATTCAAAACTCAAAAGTGGAAACCTTCCAGTTTTGGCCAACTGTTTGAATCCTTACAAGGTCCAAAACGTACCGCTCCTGTATCTGGCACAGAGCCCTCTGACATCTCCATGCCACCTTCTAGGCTAGTACGCCCATGGCTAAGGTAGTAAGGGTTTCACAAATCTTACTTGGGGGGCACAGGGAGAAAAACACGATAAAACACCAACCTGAAAGAAAATGGAATTATCCTTAAAAGACTAGCGTAACGTGCCCTGCACTGCATCTGCATCTTCCAGCACTGCACGTCACCACTAAACCCAGGTACTGCCATACAAAATTCCCGTTTCTGTCCTTGTGTGCTTGCACCAGCTGTTTCAGTGTTGAGCACGGGGGGAATGCATAGCAGAAGTGTTTGGAGAATGAAGTTATTCATTTAACATCTCCTCCTCCCTCACAGAACTACTTGTCTTGCAAGGATACATCACCAGAAGAATGACCACAAGTTCTAACAACCATGAGCTAACACATCAGGTAGCCAAAGAAGAAAGGAATAAATTCCCTTTCCTTTTGGAAGGAGAAAGACTTAAATTTAGCCAGATTTATACAGGTTAAAAATCTTCCAGAAAAAGGATGACTTATTTTACCACCACCACCACCAAAAAAACACTGTACAAAAAACCACCTACAAAAACCAATTCAAAGTCATTGAGGACAAACATGTCTGTACCTCTTGGCGTCCACCGGAGCATGCCAACGACAGCGGAGTATCCTTTGTGCGCTCAGACTGTGCTTCGATATCCCCACCCTTGTCTAGAAGAATTTCCACTACACCAACATGTCCAGCAGTTGCAGCCAGAATCAAAGGCGTAAAACCTAGCAACAAGAGATCATGTTAAAAGCCACCTTGGGAATCCCAAAAGAATTATTAAGAAGCAGAAAGGCACAGAAGGGTTAAATTCGCAATGAATTCTATTGCCCAGACAGGTCTTCCTCAGTCTGGGGGTTTCCTGGTACAGGCCACCATCTCAGACCCTCTTCTGACCCTGACACATCTGGGCTTTAATTCCAGCCAACATAATTCAAGGCTTTTCAAAAGAAATCTCAACAGGGCTTGTGCTCATCAGTTTGGATGAAGTTCTGACCAACTCATCTCTTCAGAGAACTCAAGGGTTTCCACTGAATTCCTATTTAATAAAGCTCCAACACATGGGGAGCACCAAATCTGCACTGTGCATGTTGCTTATGTCCAGCGGTTTGTCTGAGTTCCAAGGTGGTTCTGTTCTCTCAGCTTCCAAAGATCTGAGATTTTCTATTACTGGGAACAATGATGCCCAACCCGACAACTACTCCCCAGTAGCTTTGTCAGCCAAGATTTGATCTTTACCCCCTTTAGCCTTTCTGTCTAGTCTGCGAAGACCTTTTGTAGAGGGTGAATCATAAAGACAAAAATGCTTCATGTTTCACAAATCTGCCTAAGATACGCCTCAGATGCGCTTCCTTTCCAAACTACAGGTAGAAAGGCACGTGATGTCCCCGGCTTTATATGGCCAGTAACTCGACATGAAGCGCAGGAATGCAATTCTGTGGTTTTTTGCAAGCTTTGGTTATTTTCTGAGGCAAAGAATCCCAAATCCCAATGTGAAATTCATGGTTTCAAGCTGCAGTTCATGGTTAAAGAGTTTTACTGCTTTAGCTTACCCTTCTTGTCTCTGTGTTCAATGTTGGCACCACGTGCTATCAGCACAGACACAAGTTCTTCATGACCTCCCGCACACGCAAGGGTCAGAGCAGTGTCGTGATTGCTTTCAGTCTTCATAGTAGGGAAGAAAAAGAAGCAGATATTCAGAAATTAAAAATACTTTAAGAGCACTGTAACATTTTCAAGACAGTATTACATTAATTTTTTTCTCTCTAGAACTTCTCAGAAAGCAAATCCACTCCAAACCAACTGCAATTACTCACATGGGCATCGATGTCAACTGAAGGATACACAGGGAGCACTGACTGCGAGGGCACGTTGCTCGGTGCCTGGGAGCATGGCTCAGGCGTGGGGGATTCGGCAGCATGCGAGGAGCTGGTGGAGCCGCTGGGCACTCTGCTATTCACAGCTGAAAGGTAACACCGTGCTATTAATCCACTCTGAGGAATGCCACAATCTGTATGAAAATACTGAGCCCCGTAAAACTGCATCGGTCTAAGATCAAAACAGTAACAGGGGGAAACAAATTCAGCGTTCTTAAAAACAAACAAGCTGATGTCTCGCGCAAAGCAGCTTTCCAGCAGTTAAACAATGTAAGCATCACCTCCAAACTGTGTCAAGTTAGAAAATAATTTTATGAATTAGTCTCTCTTCATTACAAGTGTGAATGAAGATTAATTAGTTATACTTTTCCAGCTGTAACCTTCGCAGTTAGGGTTCGACCATAGGCTCCATCTGAGCAGGCAAACGAGTCATCACTAAACCACAAACCTAGTGTTCGGAAACCCAGGCTAATTCCGGAGCTCAGAAGCTTTTCACGTACAGGTTAGTGCACACCTAGGCTCCAGAGGTGTTCAAAGCGAGATGGCTGACAGCGACACACACCATCAACTGTGTCTGAGCCACCACAACCCGGGAAGGGTGGAAGAGAAGCAGACAGGAGGGAGCGGTCAACAAAAATAAGAAAGCTGAAAACTATCTGTGCTCCCTAAAATTTATTCTGATTGACCTACTGCCTGTGAAAAAGATTTCGTCTGGAAGATCTAGAACAGCTCATGGGCTCACGGAATGCAACTTTAGCTGCTTCTTTTCAGAAAAACAGCAATTTTTAAAAACCAGAAATTTACTCAACTAGTTTTAAATGAAGCTTCAGTAGAACAAGCAGAGAAATATCCTTGCACATACACACTGTGGGGCCAAGACCTCTGCCAGCCTTTGTAACCACATGGGAGCCCAAGGGGAGCCCAAAGGAACCTAAGGCTCAGCTAGGATTTCTTGGCATGAAGGTCTAACACCCTCTGCACAAGCTACCAGCACACCTTCACTGCCGTTAGCCACGAAACATGACAAGTGCTGTCTCTGCTGCTGGGCTGTGCAGCCCCACTGCACTGCTTAGCTTCAAGTATTCCAAACGCACTCTTGGTAGGATTCCTGGAACAAGCAGCTGATGTCAAACAACCGCAAGGAAGTACTTTTGCTTTTTGAGCTTTAAGCAACTAGAGAAGATGAAAGATGAACTCAAACCTGCACATGACTTAAAAATTTTTGCAAACCTTTCCAATCCCATTGACAAATTACACCCCAGCAATTACTCATAGGAAACCTGTGCAGATGGAAGAGTCTCAGAAAAATCTTCAACGTGACCACTAATACCACTGACTCAGCCTAGAGGACAGCACACATGTGACTGGAGCAAGGTGAGATGGGTCACTTCAGCTGGGTTCTGGAAACTCGGAGCAGGGTTGTCCCTGTAATTCTGGGAGGTCAGAGTTTGACCGCTTTCTGCTTGGCACACAGGCAAAACGCAGCACTAACATCGGCTACCACAGTTAAGCAACAGCGTATCTGAAGTCAGAGCTGACTTGCTTCACACCACAACCTTCACAAGCAAACCAGGTTTGTATTAAAAGCTTCAAAAACATTAAAACTCCCACACTTCATCTGCTTACTATGGATTACCGCTTAGGAGCAGATGAGCATTCATTAATGCAATACAGGTCTTTTCTTTCTCACTGCACTCGAGTGCCAGATACTAATGGGGTTTCTAAAGATCATTCCTTCTGAAATACACCAAAACAGCCTGTTAAGGACTTTCGTTAAATCCAACTGGTCCTGCCTCGTGAAAGACGCTGACTCAACGCTTTCAGATCCTGCAACTATAGACAGACGTGAAAACACGTGCCTGTGCTGTGCATCCAAAGCAGGGGTGAGCAGAGGAACTCCCCCTGAGCCAGTTTAAGGGTCCTTGGTGTAATATATTCAGTGTTGCTGTTACAGGTTCCATAAATTCTCTACATTTCACAACCATGACTGAAAATGTCCAAGTATTTCTTGCATACTTTAGATTTTCATCATGTGCTTGAAACAGGAGCATGCAGTAAGCACTTCACATGTACAGTAACAACGACGTCAAACGTGAGAGAACACCAAAGGCAGCAGAAACGCAGATAAACCCTGTACTGATACCTCAAACTCTTGTTTAAAATAAAATCTAACAACAAATAGTCCTACAACACCCATGATTAACCACCCCCTCTAGGATTACTGAGTTTACAAAACTGCAGGACTTTCTGAATGTAATTCTTTTATTTCCTTAGCATGGCTGGGAAGCTGACCGAATGGAGCAGCAACCTAATTCCGAGCAAAATACTCCTGAGAACTTCCTCCTCGAGCTTCACGGAGCTGATGAAGCTCAGACTAAGTCACACAACACCACACAGAGTTTTAATTCAAAGACGACCTCGCAACAATGGTTCCAACGTTCCTTCGCGTATGTTTGTGTGAAATTGGAGTTAACTCATATTTCCCCAAGTCTGTATCTGGATTATCAACCTCGATCACAGGAAGCAGGACAGGTACTGGTCCTGCACACCCCATCCAGGCAAATGAGGTCATCCTACAGATGTGACATAAGGTGAGGGCCACCTCTCTGCTTCTACCTCCTGCTGCGATCTCAGGGATGGCTTCATCCATCTGACACCGGCCCAGGGAAGTCGAGGAGGTCTTGCTGATCACTAGTCTTTAGCAGGTCATACTGACAGTGCCAGAAGCTCCCCAGGGAGGAACACCACCATACACACTCCAGACTTCCATCTCAATAACCGGCATTAACGCAAGGACCACCCCACTTTCATCCTCTGAGAAGCCAAGGGGGAAAACTTTGCAGCATGCAGATTGCTTCCTAGTAAACAGGCGTTTTGTCTTTTCACTAGGAAGAATAAACACACTGATAGTCAGGCATTGGAAAAAAAAAAAACAAAAATCTATTTTCACAATGTGTGCCTCAGATCTTTATAAAATACCTGTTTGTGACATGGGTTTTGTATGTTTCCATATACGTGACAAAATCCAGGTTCCCCAGATTTTAAAGAAGGGCTTACAACTTTCCAAAGGGACCGTCTTCGAATCAGTGCAAAGTTGAAGACAGGTCTCCAAAGACATGGATGACTATTTTCCAAAGTCATGAAAAAATACCACAAGAAAAGTGAGCAAAACTAAAGGAAGCAAGAACTTGGTATTTTATTTAAGTACGCTCTGGAGGCATTGGCAGAACCTCGAGCAAGCAGCTCTGGATGAGATCGCTGCGGTAGTCTGAAACTGCATCTGCCTAACCGTTGCCACACCATGAGGATGGACGTTCATGAATAGCGGACTTGGAGTTCAGTTCCCCTTTCCTCAAAGGAACTGGGATTTTCAGGACCAAGAACACAATCCTTTTTCATGACCAAGCAGTCTTTCAGCCTGTCCATGCAGCTTCTCAGTAACATGTTACTGCACAGAGGCTTTTGCACGTTGGTAACCACATCTCGTTTCACGAGTCACCATTTCTCGCTCCAGATTATCCCAGCGACCAGCTTTACTCCACAAAGCGATCCTAAATACAGTAACTCAGGTGTACCTTAAAAGATCACAACTCTAGAACCAACCACAACCAGAACTTCCAAACCCAGTAGCTGTTAATAAAGTTTCTCAAAACATGCCTGGAATTTCAGAATACAAACGGGAGCTTGTAGGACAAGAGTCAGACCAAAGCACACAGAGATGTCACCTCCTGACTAAAAATACCAGCCAAGTAGAACAAGCAGGAATAAAAATTCTCCAACTAGAGACAAAACCTAGCAACAAAGAAAAAGTTCCTCATACTGAACATCCTAACACAACAAAAAAGCCTCAATTCAGATACTACCCACTTAGAAATCTACCATGGTAAATGCACAACGTGAACTGAAACGAAACTCCAGCTACGCAAGACAAGAAACCACATGTGTCTTGAGCAATGAAAATTAGATCCAAACTGTCCTCAGCTATCGGAAGGTCTGACCCAAACCACTCCTCGCTTTCCCACTCTGAACTGCACAATGTCCGTGTCTCAACCCAGGGAAATTTTGACTGTACCAAGTCACACTTTCTAAGACAGGATTAGTTGCAAGACTTTTTGCTTCAGCGCATCTAAATAAACTCCCTTACAACCAAAACACTCTGGAGCAGAAAGAGCTGCTTCGTTTTTAGGTTTTCCGTGACTTTCCAAAGGTTACTTGGTTACTTCTGTGCAGCTTTATGGAAGAGGGGACTCAGGTACACCCCTACCAGTGACTACTGCCGGCCAGTGACTCCCAGCACGTCGCACCTCGACATCGCCCACCTCACCAGCAAGCAGCTGGCAGATCACGGCAGCAGCCTTCAAGATGAATGGTCCATTTATGCACATTGTCACAATCACATTAGCCAGAAAATCAGGATTTGAAGCTTTGTAGAAATGCAGGTTCTCCCTTACAACGAGTCTCAACTGAGGCTTTGAAAAATTTGCCTCTGACATCACCTCTGGTAAGAGCAACAGTACCAGGTATTTCAGTGCAGCTGCCCAAAGCCGCTTTAACACTTCTGTCCTTCTGAAGTAGAACCGGCACAAACTGGAATACAAATGTTCACACCGCATCTAAACCAAGTCACCACCATCGCTGCAGCTACGCCAGCGGTGCTGGGATCAAGGGAGACACTTCATCGGCACACCCGAGTGCGAGAGACCTCCTCCAGGAGCCAGACCTCCTGCGCACAGGCACAACCCCTTCAAACCTGAAGCAGGCAGCCGCAGCCGCGAGTAAACATCAGCTCTCCTAACAGCTCCTATTGTTCAAAATTCCTTTACAAAACTAAAAACTAATGGGCAAGTTTGTGGAAAGAGGCCAAGTGTGTTTTGGAAACGGACCAAAGAGTTTGGAGTACAAGTAGGCAGATTTCCGGTTTGTTTTCACACGTACAGATTTGAGATATAGCAGGACTACAATTTACACAGGGGCCACTATTTTACACGGTCTGGATTTGAGAAGTGAGCAAATTTTCTTCTCACAATTTTTTGGGACGAGGAAAGTAAAACAAACTTATACATTTCAGAAGAAAATGTATTCCAGTCAAGCAGCATCAATATATTTTCGGCAGAAGCCTCTGGAATTGGACAGCTGGGGTTCCCTTGAGTTGCATTTCTGTAACTGCAGTTCCTACCCGTCGCAGAAGAGCGTGCTGTTTGTATCGATTTCTGAAACGAGTAAGCCTCCTCATTGCTTAGCAAAAATGTCTTTAATTACTTAGCAAACCCAATGTCTATCCGAGGTATTTTAGATGAGTTTTAAGGTAAAGTTTTCCTGCTTGCAATCTTTGTTCAAAGGGCACAGTTCTTGCACTCAGCTGACAGCAGCAGTTCTTCATTTTGGGCGCACTGAGTATTTTGGATGTAATACGCGGCTGCTCCCCGAGGAAGGGTTTACACCACATGGGCTGGGGCTAGAGATGTGAAACCGTCAGCCACAGGAATGACTCCAAAGATTAAGTCCTTGCTGACGATGTTTGGCATTAACCATTCGAATTTCCCTCCTCACACGCTCCAGAGCTAAATCTTGAGTCAGAAAAATCAAGACTAATCCAACTGCCTTTTTGTTTTAGCATTGGCTAAACGCTCTGAAGAGCGCCGTAGAGCGGGGTGGGGGGAGGCACGCCATGCCTGAAGGGGGAAACTAAGACTGATTCTCTAGAATACAAGAGGATTTCTTTGAATTACGCTGCACAGCTGAAGGGAGCTGGTCCCACCAACTACCGTTCCCACGGGAAGTTGCAAAGTTGCAGGTAGTCTTGCCTTGCATGAGCTTGATGCAATGACCACTCTAGAAGTTCAGGGGATTGACTGGCAAAAAGTCTTACCACACATTTCTACAACCTTGAAATGAACTTCAGAGGACAGGGCAGTGACTACGAAGGGAAGCGAGATGTGAAGACAGGAAAATAAGGGCAGAGGGACAGACACAAGGTACAAAGTTGAAAAACACTGAATTAAAAAAAAAAAATACAGACCAAACAACACTGGCTATATCCTACATACCTCCAGCAGCAAACATCAATCCTAGTCAAATCCACGAAACGAAGGCAACCGAAACAATACCTCATTTTCCGCAACGGCCTCACACAACCCAACGTGTGGGAACTTCCATTCTTCTTCACACCGTTATCAACAAATGGAAGGAGGTTTGAATTTTTGCTTTTCATTCAGATCACAGGACACATTTTTGCTAAACATTATATCTAATGAGCAGGTATTCCTGTACAACAGCTGAGGTTTAGAGGGTGTTCTGGAAACACAAGCCATTGCAGAACTGAGCGGTTGTGCGTGGGTTCCAGGTTGTGTTTAGGACTCAACACCACGAGCACCGAGGAGAGGGACGTGTGTGTCCATACAAGTGACAATAAATTTGGCTTTTTCTAGAGCTGGCTACTACACTGCAGAAAGTTACTGAGATATAAGCCTGTAGAGATAATTCTACAGAAGATAAAATATTGTCATGATTCCAGGTTTCCTCCTAGGCACGACTAATCACTCATAAGGCTTTTTAAAGAAGCACAGAAAAAGATGAGGCCGAAGCGGCTAAAAAAGGTCTCCAAGTAGAGGAAGCTTTGTATTTTGGATAAAAGATATTTAAAAGCCTCATGTTAGAATTGGAAGTCACTGTTAGGATTAATAGGACTAATCAGGAACTTTATTCTTAAGCAAGTATTCCCAAACTGGAAAACCCCAAGATGTTTTTGAGGGAAGGAGAGAGAGGGAAACTGAGCACACAAATTAATGCAAAAATAGGTATATTTCTTAACCCACCTGCTATTAGGTCATCAAGAGTGTCGGTAAGCGTCTGTGCTGGAGTGGCAACCATTAATCCGTCTGGTTCTTGAACTAAGAGCCCCTGCCCAGCAATTTGCTGCTGCTGTCCTACATTCTGCTGATTCCCTAATGCTTTCTGCAGTTCAAGAGACTCTGTCCCATTATAACCTAAATTACCAGAAAAATTACATTGCGGTGCTGGTAAAGGCTGGATAGGGACAAACTCTATTTGTTCAGCGGGTGGTGGAGACTCTTGTTGCTCATCATCTTTAGACAAGATTGTGTCAACCTGAGGTAACCCTGAAAAGTTATCCTCTGGCAGACCCTTATCAGCTTCCACTTCTGGGAAGACCCCTGCAAGTGGGCACTGCTGCTGCAGGGACAGTTGTGTGTCTGTCTGACCTTTGGTCTCCAAATATTCTTTGGTAAACTGCTGCTGGGTTTTCATCTGCAACTGCCTTTCCACCTTCTGCAGCTCCTTCAATATTTTCTTCTTCTTCTGTACTTGTTCTTCTCTGTTCTTTTTAAGTTCTTCAATCTTATCTTTATTTAAAGGTTCACCTTGAATTAATTCCAATGATTTAAGTTGTGCTTTTTCAATAGCACTAATTCTCTGTCCAAGTTCATTCAGCTTGCCTTCAGTCTCTTCTACTATGCATTCCAAAGGCTGGTATGGGTGAAAAGGTGGCAGTAGGTCCTTATCTGCTACCTGCAGGGAACTTGACTTCTGCTTGGATGCACCTAAGCACATGAAAAATGTTTGAAAAAATGCCATGCTGAAGATACCCCAAACCTCCCCTCTCACCCACCAAAAAAAAAAAGTTAAAAAAAAAAAAATCTTTACAACTAACACTGCACATCTGTCAAACCACAGAAAGGTAAACCCTACACTCCATGTTAAGATAAGAAAGGACAAAGCATATAGCTGGATTGTTCAGTATGGATCCTCACATCCCTTTGGACATGGCTTTTTTAATCTTAAGGACTGCGGAACCTTTCTGGTTTCTGACGTACAGGACACTGCATCTGGGAAGTGAAATCAGCAGGAAGAACGAGGCTTACTAAGTTCCCAGAGTTGTTCTGGTGTGCAGAGCAATTAAACTGAGACTGTTTTCCAGAGGCTAACTTCCACAGCAAGGTGACAAGCAAAACTAGTCTACGTTGGAGAGGAGACTAGTCACTGCGACAGCAAGAGCAGGACTTTGAACTCGTGGTTCTAACACTACAGCGTTCCACCGTGACATTACAAAGCAATCCTGCCAGGGCAGACTGAACGTATGCAAACCTATTTTGAAGCTTTAGGACCTTTTTAAACGTTCTGAGACGAAATTAACAGCTTGCTTGCCTCCCTCTCTAAGGGGAGCTCTGCTCACTATTAAGACTTAAAAAGCGATCTCCACCACCAATCTAGCAAGGAATGCCATGCCAGGGCAGCACTTCCCCGAGCGCTCACCACCTTCAAGCAACCCGAGGCTGCTTTCCCGAATGCTACGTCTGTGAAACCTCCAGACAGATCTTGCCAATAGGAATCTACTGAGTGCTGAAATTCTGACTTCAGCGTAAGAAATTAAAAATGGGGAAGGTTTTAGCCTGATCAAATAATTTTCTGCACCACCACTCATTTGCTATACCCAAATAGTGTTACATGTAGATTTCAAAAACAAAACAAAAAAACCCTCACTTAAATATTTACAAAGCAGACTCATACAGTTAGTCGTTAAAAGGGGAATTAAAATGACGTACAGTTTGAGCCATGGCTTAATCAAGTTCCCTAAACATCACACGCTTCAGTGGAACTCTGGATGCAAGAACTACGTCCCAGACCAGCCACTAGCTCTGGAAGGGTTAAGGTTCCTAAAACACCGACTCTTTTCTCTCTGGGCCTGTGGTGAAGCACTAACACACCAATTCACAAGTGACTTCATTTTGTTTTGCTGTCAAGAGAGAAATCACACACACCGCACTCTGGAATGACTCTTTTGGAGAAACTAATTGAAAAAGCAAACAAATGTGAGAATTTTCACTCATAAAGAAAGAACCAATATTAAAACCGAACTGAACTACCTCTACACCAAAGCCTTCACGGACTCTCTGGAGTGAAAGCAAGTAATATCTAGATTTAAGGGCAACAACAAGATTTGTAACGCCACGAAACACCCCAGCATCCTCCAAACACTTCAGTAGGCTCCTCCTCCAGCTCAGTACAGCTGCCCTGTACAGGTCAGCAGCTCCACCTCACTACCTATTCCAGCCACTGCTGCTATTTTGTCTTTGGATCATAAGTGAGTCCCAAGACAACTTCTTGGAAGCCTATAAAGCATTTGACTGAAGTTTAGCAATAACTTGCTCTGTGCTGGCTGGTGGAGCTGTAGCTCAAGCCTGCTGTAAAGCTCTGGCTCTTTGGCTCCGAGTGTCCTTCGGGTTTACATAGTTACCCACTCAGCTTAAAAAGCGTCGCCTATAATGTGAGTTTGGAAGACGACTGTTGAAAAATGTGTTTGCACTCACCAAAAACCCCTGAAATGCTTTTCTATATCTTTGTTAGAAACTAATATAAGTCAGTTGGTGTCTTTTGAAACTGAGCTGCTCTGCTGCTGAAGTAGCAGAAACATTATCGTCACTCAACTGCAACATAACCCTGCCTTGAAGACATGACCACGACGGGAACCCTTTGCACTCCCTGTTTAACACCACTCTGCCCTTTCTATCCTAACACAAAGCATTCCCACGACCTGGCAGCTCTGACAGCTTCCCCCACACTGCGGGAAAGAAAAGCTGCAGTTCAAAGAGCCCCAAAATAATAAAAATGTCAGTGTTATATCAATATCACATCTCACTTGTGGGGCAAAAACAAGCCTGTAACAGGAAAACTCTTCTACAAGCACAAGAGAAAGTGAAGAGCTGAAGCACAGCCTTGTGTCGAGACCCAGACTGGGCAGAGGAGCCCAGGCTGCTCTCACAGCGGGCAGCGCTCCCCAGACAGCAGCTCAGGACAGGAATGGCCACGGAGAGTTGGGGCAGTTTCTGATGACAGGCGTTAGGAAACCAGCAAGTGAAGAGCTGGGCTCTCCAGCTCCAAAGAAGGGCTGAGAGTAACTTTAATCAGCTCCTAATTAGTTAGCAGGGCCACTTTCAGCTTCCAGATCACCCTTTCCATGCCAGAAAATAGTTGCAGCCTGTAAACTTGGGGTACTGGAAGAGGCCAAGGGGTAGGAAGAGCGAGCTGCTAAACCTGCCAAGTCCACCTGAGCAGCCAGTGGAAACCAGAGGTGGAAAAGACACGGCTGGCAGCTTTGAATCTGTAAGCAATGCAGTAGAATATTATAATATTGCAAGTATTTTAAAGTATCAATTTCCTGTTTTATCTCAATCTCTTCTGTACTACAATATCCTGAAAAATACTGTGCCTATTTTAGTAAATAATTATGAACAAGACACTACCTTATACCTTCACTTTTGAAATACTTCAGAGCAGTAAGAATTAAAAATTCAACCACAGGCCAGATTGCAATTACTTCAACCTTTTTTTTTTTAAAATTGTGTTCATTTATGTTTTCGGTGAAGCATCAATCTTTTACACAACCAATTTACTACAAAATTACACCTGGCAATATTAAGTAGTCAATCTAGCTTCAAAAGCAGGTGTTTCGATCACTTCTGAAAGACTTGTTTACTGAGGATCAATGAGATCCAGATGTTGCTACACAAATACCTCCGGCCATCAGGTAATCATGATTACACGACAAAGAATTTTTGGGTTGACAGAAAACCCAGAGTGGTTATGGGCATGCCAGGAAAGCCACTGAGCAAGACAACAACTGTTTCCCAATTTATTTTGTGAACAGTAGTGCCACTTGCATTTTTATTTATCTTTCCATAACCCCACAGGTTCTGGTCCCTGACCTGACCAATTCAGCCTTCACCACCATCCCTGCAGAGCACACACAGGTCTTCAGCTGGTTTTCTGACACATACACATGACTCAGGGTAAGACCTACTCTGCACGAGCATGGCTTCCCATCCATTTCTGATGCCTCATTCTCTCCAGGAAACGAGAGGGAACTCTTTGCTGGGGAAATCTCCCATACGCTGTGGATACTCTCCTAAGTACCTGAGTTGCAACAGCCTCTTCACCCAGAGGAGCCTCCCCCAAGCACCACTGCTGGTCTCTGAAGCACCCAATACCATGCAGGGAGGATGGCATAACCAGTTTTTAACGCCTTCTGGCTCCAAGTAACATTTATAGGTCCTAAAAAGGGTGAGTGAGAGTTTGGAAAGCTAACCTTCATGTTTATAGTCCTCATGTGGCTCTGCCAAGCAACTGAACTCTTCTCATTTATATTTGCTTAAAACACACTTATTCTTCATAGGGTTGTTGCTGACAGACAAGTCTGATACTCTATTTCATCCTGAGAACTTAAGATTCTTGAGGAACTTGCTCTTCTAGCCATGACTCTAATCCACAGGGTGTCGTCTTCTCTCAAGGAAGAAATAATTTATGCGCCCTTTCGCAAAGAGTAGAGCAGCACAGGTGAGATGCTACCAGTCCAAAACACCCACCTCAACCTCGCTTATTGACCCCTACGACACCATTATCAGACGCACCATCTACATTTGCTAACACCCGAACAACAGCCTCGTACTTTACAGTAGCAGCACAGGCAGGTGCTCGCGCTGTCCTCTGCGAGTCTAAGAATTGAGATATTTACTTCACATAAGTGTCCAAGAAACAGGAATTAGGTAAGTAATTTTCTTAAACGAAGTCTAGTTCGGATCTTACCCTAAAAGCACCAACGGCTCAATTAGCAAGGAGGACCGTCGTTTGTTGTTTGTTTCAAAATACAACAAAAGTGTAAGAAAAATCACTACTTTACTGTCTTTTCAGAAAATTAAAATGACCAAATTGTTTTTACAATCCGTAACACTCTTCAGGAAGTTTCTGTCAACACAACCTGCATTTCAGCTTAGTGGTTTTCATCTTAGCCACCACCTGAAATGGTTGTATTACACTTTATTAGATTAAATTCTGGGAGTTGTTGACAGGTCCTTCATTTTTAGAGTTGTTAAATGTAAAAAAATCTAACCCAAACAGTTCAACTCCAGAAGATTTTTCCAGCATGAAAAAAACAAGGACAGCAAGAAAAAAAAGCCAACCGTGTGATACAGATTTGTACATTCAAACACATCTTCTCTGCTGGACCCAACACCTTGTGTATAAATGCGTATGAATCACCACGGCATCCTGACAGGTCACCTTACCTAGAACTGTAAAATAACCCACCCAAGCCCCCAAAATCCAACCCACGGAACAACCAACCAAACCAACGAGATTCAGCCTGTTCCTCCCTCACAACAGGCAGGTGTCAGGAAGTATCACTCCACACTATGAGCTTTGTGCTCTGTTAACAGAATTGCTTGTCCACCCTTCTGGCACTTCAGGAATTTAACATCTGATTTCTCTCAGAAGTCAAAAACTAGATTTGCTGCCTGCAATTAAATTCACCAGCCTCATCAACAGAAATAAGACAAGCTCAACAATGAATTGTCATGAAAATTCTGTGTTTAACTGTAATTCATATCAGTAAGAAATTCAGTTCTAAGAATCTGGGGAAACAACCAGTCAATTCTTCTTTATAAAAAGAACAGGACGATTCGTGGGGGTCTGAATGATCAGACGAGTTTGTGTTTTCTGTGCACTCCTCCTCGAAGCGTGCAGCATTTCTGCCAACTGTTATCACCCCTGCAGCTGCTGGAAAACTTACAGGGAGTAGGTGCAACTCCATCCCCCAGGCAACGGTCCCACGGCTGAGGCCAGGCCCACCTTAACTCCACTTCCTGACATGCAAAAACCTGAGTTTCTTTCCAGTCTTAGTCTTCTTCCCAAGTTTCCTCTGGTGGCTTGACAGCATCTAACTGGAAAATTGCTAAGCTGTAAGTAAAGGAGTCAGTGGCAAGCAGGCGACTGGAGCAGAACGTCACAAACCACTCTGAGAAGATTTTTATATGCTTCTGCTCTTGCGGACCTACACATGTCTTGTTTTTAAATCATCTGCCTGCACTGGTAAAGAGTCACACCAAACAAAGTGACAAGTCTTTAAGCCTACTAAAAAGTCCTAGTGAAGTTAGAAAGCTGTGAGGCCTGGACTGTTACATCTCACTGGGTAACTCACCCCAGATAACCGGGTCAGCTGCTGACCCCAGCAGAAAATACTGAGGAAATGGCAAGAGCTAATCAGAAGATGTCAAAGCACATGAAACAATGAACAGACTGTGCAGCAGAGAAGTCTGCAAGGAGTCTGAAGAGAAAAGCAAGAATACCAGCTTGCTCTTTGAGTGCCTTCACCTCAATGAGAACAGTATCACCTTTCTAGTTCTACTGTTAACCTGGCCCCTATTGCAATTAAGTCACACAAGGTATGAGGTCTCTCCCAGTATGTCACTCAGGATTAGGCACAGAAGTCAGGTATCAGAGTAAAAAGTATTTATTGCATCTGTCGCCATTGAAGCAACGTGGAGTTCATTTTCCTTTGCGTTCTCAAGCCAGCAGACCCTCAGATTTAGCGCAGGCATACAGGGGAAACCGTGCATCAAAGGTCTAACTTAAAAAGCTTACAGATTCCAAAAACCCTGCTCAACTTTAAGGGAACTCTGGTCTCCTTCCCAGGGCGCAAAAGCAGATGTGGGCAGCTTTCAATGTGAATAACTTAATTCTATGAGGTCCTGGGAAATTCTGGAAAGCCACGGACCTCAAATGAGAAACGCTGCAAGTGACTGCCCACCTAACCACCGCGGCAGCGAGGTCTACCGACAGCGCGTTCATAGGCTTTAAGCACTCAGTTAAGGCCAGTTAGTTCCCTTGTAATTTCACAATTTCAGGTTAGCTACAAAGTAAAACAGATCTGGAGAAAAACTTACAAAATAACCGATACCTTGCCCTACAAAAGTCAACTACATGAAATTTTGCCATGTTTAAAAACGCCTTACATGGCGCAAATATTTAAACTCAGAAAGTGATCCTGCTGTTTTCCTGACATCCTGAGCATCCCCTTGTTGCACTGGCATGTTTTTCAAGAACCTTCTAAAAACACGCCCCGGGTTCAAGCCCCTGCGCTCACCAGCCCGGTCTGCGGAAGGCTAAGGCAGCGTCAACACTGCTGGGAGCTTCAGACCCCACTCGCGTTAACCACCAGCTGGCATTCACAAACCAGACAAGATCATCAACGGCAACACCAGCTGATTTCCTGAAGAAATCGAACAGCCTTTGCTTTCACCCAGTTCGTGTACTGGGCACCGAGACCCTGTCGCCACAGGGAAGTGGCTGCAGGGGCACTGGGAGCTGCAGCACAGCCACTGCGCTCTACACCCAGAGAGCTGCCGGTCCTGCAGAAATACACATCTGGCTTTTTCCAGCCAAAAGACCCTTCGTATTGAGCTGCTGCATCAGAACTGCTGCCGGCTGCTGAGCATCCCTGACCGCGGTCACGTACAGAACGCCAAGGAAGGGATCTCCTGCCTCTCCCCACGAGAGCCCAAAAGAGCTGAACTTCACTGGGATTTCACTTCTTTGACACGGACTCAGCAGACACACGCGGTGCACTAAGGCCAGCCCTTCCTAAGCACATGAGAATTAAGGTCTGTTCAGTCCCATGAACCAATTCTGCTTCTGCTTCCACCTGATTTTTCTTCAGCTCTTTACAAGGTTTCCATCTTGGCTATCACCTTTATCTGAGTCTTTCTAGATCCACTGCCAGCTCTGAAATGTTTCTCTTCTCAGTTGCTAAACATATATACGAAATCCTTTGCCAGAATAATTATTCAAATGGCAACTCTTCCATATGCCTTCTTACTTTACGGAAGAATAATAATGTAATTCCAAATTAGACCATAAACTCCTCTGAAAAACCTCACACCGTATTTGAACCATAACAGTACCATATAAGCATATTCTAGTTTTGCACTTGACTTGCCAAGAATTCTTCAGGAAACAAGTTGTTTCTATTGCATTTCTTGCAAAAGTAATCCTTAAGTCCCAGACTGCGCTGGGGTTCAGGCGGCCAGAAGCTCCTCTCCTTCCTCCAAGCAGTGAGGAGTTTATACAAAACCTCTCGGGGTCACTGCTAAGGCAAGAAATTTGCTTCCCCAGGAGAAGCAGTTTTGTTACCTAAGATCTTAAGACTGCTCTACCCCTCACCCATGGAAATAATGAGCACACCTTCTTCTGCAGCCTCTTTTGCCCCTTGTCTCCCAAGAAGTCTAGCGATGAAAGTCCGGTACACTAAAGCCACGTGCGTGTGTAACAAGAACCCAAGTTCAGCAGAGAACACTACACCTATCGCAGCTGAAGTAGCAGAGTGGATCACTACAACAGTCTCACAGTGTTCATCAAACACCATTTTCCCCCTTGAGATCTGAGATACGCAAGAGCTCTGCACACACAGTTTTCAGGAATGCTTCACCAGCCCAGTGACACATTTCGGATTGCTCCACCTCTTGCAACACATCATGGATTAGTTTTGCTTACACACGTGAAGCATGTCCTGAAATACTGAGAACTAGATCTCTCTGTGCCAGTTCCAACAACACGGTGCTGCTGGAAACACGCCTAAAGCATGTGCTCATGTTTACAATAAGGGCTTTTTTAATGAGAGCAATTTCTAAAACTACCATCAGCTTTTTGCTGACTCGGTATCCACTGATCTCACCGATTCCCACAGAATCACCATTTGGCATCGCCAAACGTCCTTCCAGAACACTGGACCCCCTTGGTAATACTAACAGTTAATTGTAAGGGCACACCCATGCTGGTATGTAGCTGGTTTATTGGAACCAGAAGTGGCATATTCACTTCTTTGATACTCATTTTTATGAAGCCCCAACATATTGAGTGCTGCACACCCCAGGAAACCGACACAGTGACCGCACTGGAGAAGTCACCCTCGTGGTGTACACGCACGGAGACAGTCACGGCTCACACTTCACCACCAGCGCGTACAGGTTTTTTTCCTCCCTTCATTTGTGCCCCTGGGGTTGGTTGATTGGTTTGGTTTAGGAAGCACTGCGCACTTCCAGAATAAACGGGTTAAGTAAAGCTGGCTAACAGAGCTTTGGTTACTGTAGTATTTAATATCCCTGTCCACAACTGTAAGTAACTGGGAGCTGCAGTTCGTAACTTCCCACTTGAGAATCTGCTGCTCTTCCGAGCTGACTTAGAGAGATGAAGGGTTTGTTACAGAATCCACAGCTGGCAACAAACTGCTAAATCCGCCATTTAATGACTGCAAATAGTTTTAACCAGTCAGTTTGACCACGTTCAGAGCAATCCCCCTGATGTTATGATTACTTACAACAGAACTATTGCTAAGACAAGAAAAACTCTCCTGCAAGCAGATCTGCATTGGCATGTTACAGTGCCAGCGTTTGCACTGCTACTGGAGGAACAGAAAAAAGTTGATATATCAAGTTCATGGATTATAGTTGCAACTATTCTAGACAACCAATGTACAATAGTCAAAAGTTCACACCGCACCTAGAGTTTACGGAGGTTTTTATCAGTCTGCACTACGGCAGTTACCGCAATCATTTTCTTCCAAAAACCAGAATAAACATAATTCTAATAAATTAGAATAAGCAAAATAGAATAACCACTCTATACTTGTATTCTATACTGTGGCTCTAACAAAACTCTCCCCAGTTTCCAGCTATTCTCTGCGTGGCTACGTACTGACCTTTCACCACTCCCAAGAGAGGCGGTGAGGTGTCTTGAGGGGTTCGGTCTGGTTCCTGGGGAGGTACAACCATAGCCAGTGTGTGCACCGGTACACGGGGAACCTGAAAACAGAGCCACAGACACACAGTCAGAGGAGGAAGAAAAACCCTTTTGAATGGACCACATGTTGAAGTGTAAACACAAAGACTCATTTCCACAGTTGACCTCCATTCCGCTCCTCCCAAACTGGGTGTGCCTTGCTACCTCCGGGTCTGACCTGGGCCTGGACAGCACGGCAAAGCTAACTGTGTTACTCCTCACAAAAGCCCTGGCTGTGGGGGCTGGAAAACTGTCAGCATCTTTAGGCTTCTCATCAACTAACTCCACCAGAAATCTGCCTCTTCAGCCAGCAGAGTTCTAAACTTACACAATATATTTTCTTTCATATAACGACTAAAATCAGCAGTGACATTTGAGAGGTGCTGTCACAAGGGTTTAAAACTGTTGAAGGAAAATACTGAGCAAACACAACCAAGACAATAATGTTCTTTTGAGATACCGCGTTGGGGACTCCCCTGCGTAAGGACTTCATGCTCTCTTCAGGCTGCTGCAGACAATAAAAATCAACTTTCCCATTCTCTGCCACTCTCAAATGCGTGGACTTTCTAAAATTCTTCCCACTGTATATGCTCCCATCTGAATTAACTTCAGAAGTTAACTACTAAGGAAGTGCTTCTTTGCAACATTCATGGTGACATTTAAAATAAAGCTTCCTTATGCCTTACCTGAGACTGATCCTGAGATGGAGGTGTGAGCTGAGACAAGTCTGCTGCAGGAACCGACAACACATTGTTCGGGTAATCCAGCAAGTAAGAAACAACATTTGTATGTCCTCCTTTGGCGGCTTCAATGAGCATTGTTGAGCCATCCTGAAGTAAGATTTTGGAAATAAAAAGCCAGAAGATGAATTTTGCTACCTGGTGTAGCACATAAGATAATAACTAGACCACTTAAAACTGGACAATTACTAATCCATTAAACCAACTACGTGGATCTTTTCAGTGTCTGTGATAAACGCATGGTGTTAGGGGACTACCTTGAGCCGATGAGTAGGGTCTGCACCGTGAGCCAGGAGGAGCTCCACCACCGCCAGGTGCCCTCCAGCACAGGCCAGCGACACCACCGTGTGGTCATTGTTAGCTGTAGCCCTGTTCACGTTGGCACCTGGAAGGAGATCTCAGGATTAAACACAAGGAAATCCCTTTGCAAAGAAAGCAGCAGCAAGTCCAGTATTCTCTGGAATAGAGATAAACTCTTCTAATCTTCCTAACGCACACGCACTTCTAGGGTAAAAGCAAGGGATGGGGAGTACTAGAGGGCTTCAACACATCGTCCTCCTCATCTTGAGCAGACAAGGCAGTAATGACAGTACCGGTGGGCCTCGTCAGCGGTACGAGAGGGAACACTCATAGTGTTAAATTTTCATTCTAAGCACTGATCAGGATCACAACCTGGGGCAACTTCTACCGATTCAGTACTCGAGGATATCCTTTTTCTGAAGAAGGGAGTCCTTTTTTTTTTTTTTTTAGAAAACTGAAAAGATTTGTTGTACTTCAATCTATTTATTAATCTATACAACCCAGTAGGAAAGTCACTAGCAAAATAGTTTGTGATTCATTGTATTGTGAACAAAATGAAATTCAAAAAACCTGTCACAGTTTGACAAATGCTCCTATATACCAACTCGGTTAATTCTGAAGAAGGACCACAAACACGCAGCATTGCAAAGTGGCACGTTAAGTTTTTAAATCAATTATTATCAATTACTTAGACTTGTATTTTACCTTTGCTAATAAGGAATTGCACAGTGCATAAATGACCAGCTCGCGCAGCCTTCATTAGTGGGGTTCTCCCACCTTCAGATTCATGTTCCTAAAGAAGAAACAACAGATTAATAAATGGGCAAAAATTACACCACAGCTTCAGCTTTTGAACCATCTGATGACGGGATCAGAACTAACCTGTCTCAGTAGAAGAACTATCTTATAAGCTGACTGCAATCAATATAAACTGATTGGAATGCATTTTCATGTTATCTTAAAAGCTGAGTCCCACAGTCGAAAAGCGTTCAGACCACATCCTGTGCTCTAACACACTGCTACCGTGCTCAGCAATTTCCCTGCTCACACATCCTTTCCCATTTCAGGGTTCAAATGCCTAACATCCTTGAGAGCCATAACAGCTTGTCTCCTCCTCAAAACAGGATGACCATTGAGCACAACCATTAAACATCAGCATCAAGAACCGTACAAACACCTCGAACTGACGGGCAACCATGCCGAGCGTTGCCACGTGCTGCATCCCAGATTGGTAACACTGCAGCAATGTCTGCGGTGTAGACACAGCATTTTTAAAACACACTGAAGAGGATCAGCAATAAAAATGAGACAAATCAGTGCTGGTCACAAAAAGTCTCCGACTTAGAGGACTGGAGAATAAAGGAGAAAGAAAACAAAAGGATGACATAAACCAAAATAAAAAAAAAAGAATAAGCAACAAGAACAAATTTCTGCTGGAAAGATGTGGTTGGATACAACTTTATTAGAGAAGTCACGGAACTAGAAAAAGCACCTGCTCTGCAGACGTGGTCAATACTACAAGGAACGCTGAGCAATCCACGTGAACCCTCCCACAGCAACAGGGGAGTGATTCCATGTGAGTGATTGTGTTTACGCTCCAAATACTCAGTCTCATCAATAATGCACTAGGACCGTGGGGGGTTTAATTCACTATCTGGAAAGCCAAGCTCTAAACTCACTATTTACTTCTGGAATCGCATGTGCATGTGACACCGAAAGTTATCGTTTAGCGCAGTCAGTGGATGATTACAAGTACAGAAGGACAGAACAGATCTGACAGAACAAATCAACTCCTTCCCATGGTTCCAGCTTTCCTGAAAGCTCTCTGTGTGTTCTTTGACACACGGCTAGCTTGGGTTGCAAGCTGCACCATAATGTGGCTTTGTGTTCATACACCCAGGGAAGAAATCTCTCGACTGGATCTTCCATGGGAGAAAATACAAACCCACCCTTTGCCATACTGGGGGATACGCTGCCCCTCTCCTCCGTGCTTTGGGAAGAGCGGAAACGCTCTGCTCCTGTGCCTTCACGAGAAGTTCCTATTACTGTACACTGCTGTAACACACCGAACCCCCCCGTCAGTGCTCCGACGGCTTTGCTCACGCCGGCAGACAGGAAGACTTACGGACTCACTGCTGAAGTCACTTTTTTTTTTTTCTTTAATAGGTAGATTCTACTTGCAGGGCCAATGACTGCTGAGCTGTCAGTAAACACATGCTTTTGGGTTGTCTGCATGTCAGAAATATCTGCAGGACATGTAAAGCTAATTATGTTAGTATGCGGCCCCACGATGTGCAAGAATTAGTCGCATGCCCTTGAGCTCTGATGCTTACTCTGGTATTTGCATATTTTTTCCTTCCTCAGCCACTGCCAATAGATCATAAAAAGCCAGATGCTGCTGTTTGCCTTATACACAGCAAACCTCTGGCACTGCCGGCACAGAACTCACAAAGCCACTACGGACACAAGGAGCTGTTGGACACCACTTCACTCGCTCAGCAGGAGCGGAACTTTACCGCACGTTTCTAAATCCCATTAATGCAACAGCAAAGATGACAAGAAACAAAATTTATTTTAGGTCATCTCAGCTATATTCAAGATAGTGAAACGCCATCTTGTATCCCATTCAAACGGAGCACTTCAGATAATCCGCAGTGAGCTGTTATTTGCAACACCCTCCACTCCTAACAGACTTCACTGCTGAAGGCTTCCACACGGCTGTCAGGAGGCTCCTCATTTAAATGCAATGCAGTTCCTCTGCCCGGTTTAACCAACTGTCACTTCAGCAGGCAGGCAGAGCTTGATCCGCAGCGATTCCACGCTTCCGATGCTCGCAGTAGCACACAGAGCCTCAGGCCAGCCGAACCGCACTGAATCAAACTGTTGGTGTGCCCACCTGCTGCAGACCATCACACGTTACTGCAGGCTGATGGCATTTTTCCCATCGGAGATAGAAACGCACGTTTTATTCTAAGACAAAATTAATTCTATGACTTCAGCACTCTCTTTAGCCCTAATGCAGGCCAGCAGACAGCATCAACTCAAGCTTTAAGAGAAAACATCTAGAACAAGCCAAATAAGAAGCTGACCCAGTGCAGTGCCCTTGTCTGCTCGCATCCTTTCCTGTACCTGGAATGGCCATAAATTTCAATTTATTTTTTTTTAGCTGCAGTAGATAATCAAAATAGGACAGTGAACACGAAAGCTGTCCTAAAGCATCCCCCACCAGCTTTCCAATGCACTTCTTCCTCGTATTAACATGAAGCACACATAAATGCTGATTTTATAAAAACAAAAGCTATTAAGGAGTACTGGTGTCCAGAGCCAGCTTCCCCAGCTCTCTGTGCTGGGGTCTCACCACAGTACCCTCTTTCTCCACTGCTCCAGTCCTGAGCAACGTGGCAGTTAGTATGATCAGAAAGAGGGATAAAGGAGAACACCTCCTGCAGCTCTGACCAGCGCTCTCTGAACACTCCAGTGACGTGACCTCTTAATTCTGCTCAAACAGGAAAAACACCTGAGAAGAATTTTCCGTAGGTTTGGGCCCCAGATAGGAAGGAAGGGGAGGGTGAGAGTACTACCCAAATCGGGTCAGAGTTTATATTATCTGCACCTTTTCCACTGGGACTCAGAAAGGGGATGACAATCCAGTCAGTAATCATTATTCTCTTTCTAGGCAAGCCAATACTTCAGAGAGCAAAGCAGAAGCAGTGTCAGCAGAAGCATCTTATGACAATCACTGATTTTTTTTTTTATCCTTGATTTCAAGTTCTCTGTTTTAGGCAATTCCAAGACCAGCTGCACAAGAGCCACCCCCCTGCCATTCTCCTTGGTTCATGAGTATTCATGGGTGGCAAGTATTATTCACTGGGATTTTTTTTTTTTAGTTTGTTTCCAATGCTGCATGTTATTTAAAAGTTCTAGAGCAAAATCTGCATTTTCAAAGCAAAGGCCCAACTGCTCTGTTCAATACTTTAACAAGCTTCTCTCATCCACGACAACAGTGAATATTTGATGGAAATCTAAATGTTATTCTAAGCAAAATGATTTAGACAAAGTTTTTGGTGCAAACACCACCGCTGTTAACACTCTGCCACTTTGCTCATCTTCCAGACTGAACTCCTACCATGAGACAGAGTATTCCATGGGTCACCAGCCTAACTGTCCCAGACAATCTTCTGGAGATACGTAGCACACCAGTATTTGAGAGGCACCTGAAAGCTCAGCTAGGTCTCTAGTTCAAAGTAAACATCTGCAAAAGAAAGACCTTAGAGAACATGCACGAACAGAGTTCACACAGCTACTTGTGCCAATAGACTCAGTGAGATAACTTGCTGCATCTGTGAAGGTTGAGACACTGTTTTTTAAAAACAGGGTTTTCAAAAACCCAACAGAAAGGAAATTGCAGGACAAAGACGACATGTCTACTCTACACAGCAAGTCTCTATTTTTGAAGAAACTTAGATGCCTTAAAGCCATGCTTGTCACTAGCACGTATCCTGAGGCTGCAGCTTACAAGCATCAAAGGCCAACCTCACCTGATGCTTGCCCGGCTCTATGCCCTCCAAAATAGTCTTCTTTAAGTCCTCCTGCTTGTCCTGCGGAAGGAAAAAGAAGAACTCACGGCTCTTGTTCTACAAATAAATGTTGTTCTTGGTCATGAAGACCTGGAATGTGAACTTAAATGGATCAGATCCACCACCTGAAAACTCTGTTTTGCTGGAATGAGGCAAGCAAGCACAAAGGTAAGACCAAGCAACGCAGCTCTCACCAGTTAAGAGACTCCTACCACAAGCCATCCAGATTCATGAAGAGAGCACAAAGGTCACACACAGCATCTCGTTAAAGACAAGATGACTTTTTGTTCACTGCTGGCAAAAGCGAGCATTTCATTGTACTTTGCACAATCTAGAGACTACAACACAACATCCCAAAGGTGGTAACTACAAAGATTAGCTTCATACATCCTACAACCTTTCGCTTTATTTGTAGAAGGCTGAAGATCAAGACTAAAAAGACCTGAAACCCCTGATCTGCCCCCAATGGTTCATGAAACAGTATGGAAAAACCTGACAGTGTCTCAGCTCCCGCACTGTAATGACAGAGCTGTCTGCAGCACGGCTTCCTTCCAATCCATGAAGTGCTGGCTACTCTTGTAGATGTTTAACTGCTGCCTTACGCACAATGCGTCGAACATGCTGTCTATCATACCCATACAGGAAAGTGAGCTTCTAATTAAGAAGCCACATTAGTGTGAGAGATGTTACCAGCTGAAGGCAAAGCAATGACCCCTGCAAGAACAAAACCCCCTCTCTGTTAAAATCTTTTGTCACAGGGGAAGAAGCGAGAGGCAGTTTGGCATGCCCGTACTTCTTCCTGTTGTTTGCAACTGGAGTTATGTGGATGCCAGGTGGCCAGTTTTAGCCTTTTAAGGAAAGCCACACATAGAATTTTAACAAGTATAAAGAGTTTTGGGGAGAGCTCAAAGGTATAAAATGAGAAGAATACAAAGATGAAGGTGCCCTCAGGCGTTCTCTTCCACCTCTCAATTTCAGCATAACAGCACACATATATCTTGTAGCAGAAAGGTAAACTCCATCACTAGATCAATTCTTCCGTGCAGCAGAGCCTCACATACAGCTCTGAGGCAGCCGAGATTAGAAAATCCCAATTTAAAACTTTTCTGTACTCTCCAGCTGAGAAAAGCTGGGATCTTCTCGCTGTCTGAAAAAGAACAATCTCTCCTTTGTTTTCAGATACAACGGAACAGGCAATAATGCAAAACTACCCTGTCAAGAGCAGTCTCACCTTCCAAAAAGGAGGCTGGAATCTCCAGTGTGCAGCACTTCATCCCATTTTGAGTCTCCATTAAAAGGCAACAGGCACTTGCAGTTTATGGAAAGGAAATACAGCTTAAAAGCAGGATGTTACCTCTCACCAAGTATCACCAATACTTCTTGCGAGCTTTACAGTCCCTAACCTAGCTCCAATGGGAATATACATGTACCACATGTGTCTTACCTTACACAAGCTCTGAGATAAAGGTAACTGCTGGTAAAGACACGGAGGAGAAAAAAAAAAAAAAAGAGCTCACAGGAAAAACAAGAGTCTCCTTTCACCTTTGAGATCAGACAAACCCTTGCCACACAGGTAAATACCTGCATCACTGAAGTGCCAGTTATTTTTCCTGAAGCTATTAAACCACTCCAACCGCTTAGAGAAAATGCCGTTATTAAAAGTGTATCTCAGAGTTCTAATCACCAGTATTTTCCTCCTATAAATCACAAAATCTAAAGTAGGTGTTTTGCCCCCAATAAAGGAGTTCGTAAAATTTCTAATTGGTCCAAGTGGCAGGAGCCTGAAAGTCTCTAGCCCTGCAGGTGAGAAAAGAACTGGAAGGGAACTAAGGCACAGATGGGATCGCAGGCTGAAAATGTGAGGCCCATCTGAAGAGAAGTCATTCACACACTTGCAGAAGCAAGCCGATCTCAAAACGCTCACTTTAACAAGGAATGGTGTAGCCTGCCAAGGTAGTTTTGCTACAGATTTTGACAGGACAACTTTGTCCCTGTAAGGACATAGAAAACACAGATCCGTTAAAGAGCAGCATCGGAAAAATTGGTAACAAGCCAGACTTCATAAACATTTAGTCACAGGGAAATACAAATTCATCAACACACCACAGACGACTGCACAGCTCTCCAGCAGACACCGATGAGCGTGTACTCTGACACTGGGCATTTCTAGCATCACTTACCATTGCAGAGTTTTAAGGAAAAATGAACTACAAACCAAAAGAATTTCATCCCAGCCATCCTTTTCTTTTAGTTCTGGTTCCTAGAAAGCCACATTCCTTAATGAATCTAAACAGAGCTGTCAAGATCTTCACTGGTTCTTGAACTGATTTACAGAATTGATATCTAGGCCAGACGACCAGCCCTTGCTTGCAAGAACAGCCTTTTTGTGCTGAGATGTGGTGGTAATAATCACTCCCAGTTCAGACAAAACCTTACTGGGGACTAGAATCACTTATCATATAATGATCACAAAAGGGTTTGGATTGGAAGGGACCTTCACTGACCATCCAGTTCCAATTCCCTACCATGGGCAGGAACATCATTCACTAGACCAAGCTGCTCGAAGTCCCGTCCTGACCCGGAACACGTCCAGGGATGGGGCATCCACAGCTTCTCTGGGCATCCTGGGCCAGCGTCTCACTACCCTCATCGTAAGACATGCTCAAACTTGAGCTCAAGGTTCTATTTTGAGATTGAGAAAACCTCAACTGGACATGAGGAACACACGGCAATTGGGTCACTAGAGTGAGTTGAGCAACTTCAGCAAAGTTGGAAGACTTCAGTTTTCACTGAGCACAATACAGAACCCCCTCCGACAGAAATATCTGCCTTCTGCCAGTTTGGCTAAACCAGCATGAAAGAGGTTCCTCTTCACGCCCACAGCCTCAAAGGCCACACCTCAAACCCCACACAGTCCTGACCTCCTGGCAACGGAAGGGAGACCCAAGAAGTCAAGAAGAGGTCTTAAAGTGGATTATATGCTCTCTAATCATGGAATAAAGGCACTAAACTGGAAAGAAATGGGAGAACTATTTGCAACAGACCTTGACAGCCAGTGTCTATTGTTCCTTTAACTCTAGAGCATTTGGGGAAAACAGATCAACTTTCTCCCTTCAATCTAGAATCAGGGAGAAGAAAAATCCTCAAAAACTCTGCTCTTTGCCTTCTGGGTCTGAAAAAACCAGCGTGTGCAGGTGGCACACAAAACAATAAAGGAAGAGCAGCAAAATCCAGCAGTCACCACGTTTCTGCAGGTAAGTAAAATGGCCAGAAGACAAGCTTAGGCACCGGATCACTGGTCATTCACACTGCTCACTTCTGGGCAGCCTCCCCAGCACACTGTCAAGAACCACAGGGGAGAAGGTCACCAGGGACTGCTCCCAAGGGGCAGCATGCCAAATGTGACCTTGAGTTAGTCTCCACTTATTCCAAGAGGCCTCACACCCTCAAGAAGCCCTTCAAGACCTCATCCTGCAACCCAGGGGTGTCCAGTGTATGCTCCCAGTACTGCGTTCTGAAAATGCCACTCCGGCGGGCTGCAACATGGCCATGGACAACCTCACAGAGACGGGGGCACAGCCCCAGGCTCAGTGACCTGTCAGGCCCAGTGCTGCACCACGTGGGTGTGTTTTGTGCATGCCATCTGTCCTTGCAATCGGGGAACAGCCCTCAGCCCTGTTTCATGTGACCATTTAAGACATAACCAGTATGTTCCTCAGAAAGGACCGCTCCACAGCAGAGTAAGATGTTGAATGTCCAGCTCCTCAGTGACTGTGGTATAAACCTCAGGTATAAAGAAGGTTTCTGGAAAACAATGAAACATAAGTTGAAAGCAATCCCAGGAAACAGTGAAGGTGAGGGATGAAAAAGGGAAGAAAGAAAAGCAACTGGAGATGCACTTTCATTTGCTGTGTCTGCATACCAGGAGGAGAGCAAAATTAACAAGACAAACCAAGAGAGACCGACTAGAGGTTTAAGTCCAGATCTGCATCCAATTCCCTGCTCCAGGACAGACTTCCTGGGACGACTTGCTGTCATCATCTGACCTCATTTAAGTTACTACTGCAAATTGAAATCTAGGAGAATAATCTCCCATGGTACTGCCAAAGCAGCTCTTTCATACTCCAGCGAGAAGGCAACACACTTCAGAAACTTTCTTAGAACAATTACAAAAGCAACAAATTTATTAAAACAGCATAAAATTTCTAACAAAGCACAGCAACACCGAGGTTTGAAAGGAAACTGCTCCAAACGCGAGGCACCTGCCATAAACATGGCTGCAGTTTTGCAGGCATTTCTCCATCTGCTCTACAATCAGAATTCAAACCTGATACATTTCTATGGCAGCTCTCCCTTTCATGTGCCATTTTCCTTCGCTTCCTCACTATGTTTCTCTTGACAGCTCCCCATTTTGATCGGCAGTACAAGAAAATGCAGTAAAAGAAAACTTTAGAAAGGCAGGAGATTTTTCTCAGCAATACTGATCAAACTGCATGCCAAAGGCCACAAGCACCACTCACCCCAGTGATGAGAGGAGAAAACCAAAAGGACACAACTCAAACAGTCTGAAGTAACATTTAAAGCAGCAGCCCTTGCATGGTTTTAAAAGTTTATGCATAGCAATTTTTACTTTTTTTGGTTCAGGCTTTGTTCCTCACCAGGAGACCCTTCATAGACCATATTTTTTTATAACCAAGTACTTCCATGTTTTTTTCAATATCCAATAAAACCCCCAGATCCTGTCCAGCTCGGTACCCAAGAGGGAACTGAGCACAGTGGAACAGCTGTGCCAAACCCGCCCCAAAGACACACAGGTACCCATCAACATGACCTCCCTCCCTGGCAGGAACATATGCAGCAGAACTTTACTGCAGAAGAATTAATAAGGCCTGAAAAAAAAGCATATTCTCAAAGAAGAGGGGAAGTATTATTAATTCACAATTACAGCATTAATTTATTTATATTTGTAAATATAAACTTTGGAAAATAAAATACGTCATTTAAGACTGAAATGTAAGTAACTCCATTAGGATGTTGGTTTATCAGGTTCAATGATTAACTCTGCTGGCATTCTTACGATTTAAAAGGAACAAAACAGCCTAAAATTTCCAACTCAAACCCCAACCCCCTTTCCAAACCAAGAAACCCCCACACAAGTAGAGAGTGTGGAAAAAGCAAGCAGAGCAGAGGAAGAAAAACCAAAAAGACAACCAGAAGAACAATCTTCCCTGCTTGTACCTCACTAGAGATATGGCTCCTAAGCTCTTCAGAAGACTCAAGCACCAGCTGCTTTTCACTGCTTAAAAGCCAAACAAACATTATATCCCTGTAGCTGCTGAAGAGGCAGTTTTAGGTCTCCCACCACATAATACGAACAAAGTCAAGACAATTATGTAAACAACTTAGTTGTGATTAAATGTGTCACGGAAAATAAACACTGGGAAAGCAATATGCTAAACCCAAGAGTTACAAGAAAGAAGAGTTCTGGAACAAAGAAGAGATCCTATTGCACTGGTCATTTAAAAGCATTGCTTAATCTGGGGGGCTTTGTGCTCTAGGTTTAGAAAGTTGAGAGACTGTTCAGAAACTAACGCTAAAACTGAGAGGCAGCATCTCCTAAAACTAAAACACTTCAGAGAAGTGGAGCAGGCAAACTCGAACCCACAAGAGTTCCGGAATAATAAAGTAGCATAATGAGTAAAGGCAACGCAGAAATAGTTCCTGCTGAACAATTAAACTTCTGGATTGTACTGATATGAAGATCATCAGCTGCAACAAGTGTAAGACAGCTAAAACTTTTCACTGAACAGATGAAAGCGTGATTACCCAGTCAGATTTTTTTATTTTTCAGACCAAACAGAATACACAGGCCTTTTAAGAAGTTTCTTTCATGCCTCTTTTCACATCAATATATGAATCTCAATTGCAAAAATCGTCTTCCAGTTGTAGAAGTCTGTAAGCTTTGGCACACAATTTGAAACCAAAGTACCTTCCCCCCAAGACGCAGCAGAAGTCTCTTACCAAATCAGCACCAGCTTGAAGCAACACATCTGCAACATCAGTATGTCCATTTTCACAGGCATAGGTCAAAGCTGTATCTCCCGTCGCTGTGGTGGCGTGAACATTAGCTCCTAGAAACACAACATTCGTTTTCTCTTATCGGATATCTCCTTATCAGGTAACTCACATCAGATAAACACAAAAATCAAGGCACTTGATCTGCAACAATCCTGCTGACCAGCTTCCCCAGCCCAAGGGCACTGCTTGCAGGGTACGCATTGCTCTCGTAGTAAAAATACGCTGGGCTTGGAAAAAGCATGACTGGCGATCTAAGCACTTAAACCTATATGCTCACTTACTCCTACGTTCCCCCTGCAGCAATGAAGATTTCAGATGTTACAAGTAGGAGTGAATCCAGACAGTTGTCTGGACTCTCTACTTGATGGGGTGCTGCATGCCAAGGAAAACCAGACAAAAAGCACATTATTGAATTGGTGTTAATGCCGACCATACACTTCTACAATTTTCATTTCTTCCCCTCTCTTCAAAATCCTTTGCTTTAAAACTGTTCTGTTGAAACGATTTGACTAGCTTCATCTATGGCAGCTACATGAAAACCACGCGTGATTCTGGCGATGTAATGCACAAGTCTTCCAAAAACGTGCCAATGTGATTAGCTCATTTCTTCTTTTCAAGGTGTGAGATATATTTAGACATTCCCCGATGCCAAAACAAGGCTCCTCCATTAACTTTCTACATTATCAGAAGTGAAGCGCAAGCAGCGTTCCAAGGGTGCTGGTGACGGGTGTCACATGTTGGTGTCACTGCACAAAGGGACACAGTTGTTACTGTCCCTCGATGAGCAGGGAGCACTGCTTTCTAGAGTTACAAATCCAGACAATTTTATGCTTATTCTTAGAAAAGAGCACACAAATAAATCACCTCCTGTAACAAGGAAGATTTCCAAAACGAAGGTCCTTTTGATTTATTTGTTATTTTAATAAGTATTACTACACCTCAGTCTCTACCAATTTTAAACTGGCAGGGAGCCTGACTGCAGATCTCCAGGCTCAGCCCAAGCAGGAGCAGCACATAAGAACAAGCTTTATCTGTATCAACAATTTGTCCTAAATGCAGTTAGCTGGAAACAATCACAGAATCATCTGGTTGGAAGAGACCTGCAAGATCATCGAGTCCAACCGTTCACGCTGCACTGCCAGGGTCCCTAAACCATGTCCCTCAGCACCACATCCACACGGCTTTTAAACACCTCTAGGGATGGGGACTCCACCACCTCCCTGGGCAGCCTGTTCCAATGCTTAATGACCCTCTGTGTAAAGAAGTTTTTCCTGATATCCAAATTCTATCTAAATTTCCCCTGATGCAACTTAAGGCCATTTCCTCTCGTCCTGTCATTCATAACATGGGAGAAGAGATCGATCCCCACCTCGCTACAACCTCCTTTCAGGTAGTTGTAGAGAGCAATAAGGAACCTTGATGGTTTTTAGGTATGTAACAGAATCCAGTGCTCCATGAGGCACTTTCCTCAAACAATACTGAGGTGTAACATATGCTTTTTTCTTCCTCCTAAAGGTACCTGAGAATAATTTGTTACCACACTGCCACCATCAAGCCCAGGTACCTTCTAAATCCTACAGAACATCAAGTCTGTAACACCTGTGGGCTAACCTTTTGCACTGCACACATACCTGCTGCCAGCAAGTATTTCACCAGTTCAAGATGACCCTCTTGAGCAGCTTCCATCAAAGGTGTTGAGCAACCAAGTTCTATATCAGCTCCTGCCTTAATAAGGAAGTCAGCTACTTCAGAAAATCCTCCACAACAGGCCAGAGTGAGAGCCGTTTCCTGTGTTTCTTCTGTCTGCGCATTTATATTTGCCCCTAGGAAACAAAACAGCCGTTATTTTAACTGACCGGAGACAGGGCAGGTAGGAAGGTAAATGCTCACCACCTCCACAGTTTGGGAGTTTTAGCTTTGCTCTGCAGCTACAGCAATAAGCAGTGACAGCCACAGGCTGCACATCAAGAGGAATCTGCACTGAATACCTAAAGGCATTCTTCATAACGAACACTCAGGAAACGCCAAGCTGATCTCACCCTGTGCCAGCAGCAATGCTACCATCTCCTCATGGCCTTCCCGAGCAGCTTCCATCAGAGGAGTATAGCCTTCGTCATTAACCTCCTCCAGGTTAGCTCCCCTTTCGATCAGAAGAGCTGCCAACTCCACGTGTCCACCACAGGCAGCCAGAGTGAGCGGAGATTCAAAGGAGTCTGCAGGCATGTTCACTTGGGCACCGCTGTCTAAAAGCAAGCGTGCCACTTCCACGTGTCCATCCTACAGAACAAAGGGGAGCACAGAAATCAGAAACAGTCCAAGTCACTTGAAGCTGCAGGTGCAACCACTATCACGCTAGGTCTGAAAACGGTCCTAAAAAGACAGGATCACTTACGATGGTTCAATTTACGACATGGTTATGGTAACACTTGGATTAAACTGACATTTAGGTTTCCACCTACATCTAAGTTAGGTTTAAATGCATGAGGAAAACAGAGCTAGATATATGTTGGGATTTTCTTCTTTTCTTCTTTCTTAGGGGAGTAGGGAAAGAATATTGGGATAAGACTTTCTTAAATATCCAGCAAAATACCTGGGACACAAAAGTAATAGAGGTAGTAAGCAGGTACCATAAGTAATAAACTCACTCCCTGACTACACCCCAAAACAAGCATCGGAAAAAAGATTTGCTTTTTCTTTGCCATTGACTCACGGCTCCTACAGATCAAAATGCTCCAACTGGCAGTTTCTAGATCTAGAATCTAGATCTAGATCTAGAAATCTGCAGAGAAACTGAAGTGGGTAGTAACAGGAAGAGGGAAGACTCGAATAAATGTTGAAGAGAAGTGTCTTGGGGTAAAGCAATCTTTGCCACAGAGGGAAGAAATTGTGATTGCCAGAGCAGTTGGAGCCCTCCCAAGTCACAGCGTATAAATACAGCTGTCAGCTTCAAGAACCTATTACTAAACTCCACAGGTTACTTGAAATGGACCCGGTACCAAAAATCCATGTTTCTAAGGTGTGGTTTGTAGAGAGCCACAATACTTCAGAAAAGAGGAAAACGTTAAGAAGTTTTGGCATTAGGAAAGAAGAAACACTCACATGGTTTCTTCCACCCATATAACTTTAGAAACTGGGACCCAAACTTGTCGAACAACTTGGGGAAGAGATCTTGGAAAGCTGAAACAGATACAAACCGCACCTGATGAAGGGGGAAGGTTCAAGGGATGCAAAGAGCGCTCAGTAGGATAGAGAAGGACTGAGGATCTAACTGGAGGACATTTCAGACTAGACCTCTCTTCAGCATGCACAATTGATGGGATAACTTAAGGACGGAAAGGGGACTCCAAGTAAAAGCCCTGAACCGAAGCATGGATGTCTCAGTGGAGAGAAAACCACTTGCTGCCTTGTCTACTGCAGGTGCAGAGCTAGCAGGTGCGTCACCTTGGTCACTCCATTTGCCATCCAAAGAAAGCTGGGGTATTCCAGAAGGAGTGAACTGTCAGTCAGCTTTCATGACATAGAGCCCTGTGCCCTGACACAGTCGTTCTCCAGGATTTGACAGTTGAGCTGCATTAGTTCTTTAAACTACCCCAGTGCACGCTGACAGATTTTGCTAAAGAACTTCTTCCTGAGGAAGACTTAAAAAGGGGCAATTTCACTGGCAAATAGCAGATGTTTTTTATGTTGTATCCTTGGAAAGAAATCTAAATAAAGCTGGGCAATACTGAAGGGAAAAAAAAAAAAAAAAAGACGTTAGAAGACCTCTGCTCAAGGTTCAGCCAGATCCGTCCAGGCTAGGGCGCTGACACAAAGGGGTGAATGATAACATTATAAAGCTAAGAATTCCACTGATTCCCAGAATTAAAAAACTTCTTACATCTTAAGAACAGCAACCTCAAGCGAACTACCAGCTCCCCATTGTGATCTCACCAGCACTGTCAGCCAGTGACTCAGACAGCTAACACAGAGCTATGGAGAAGGGGGCATGAGGGCCATCAAACACTCAATGCCTGTCAACACTTGTCTTAAGCTGACCACAAAGCAGGTAGTCAGTAACCTAAGACTGACAGCAAGCAGGATGTAAATTAAAGCCAGGCTGTGGTTCTCAGAGAAGCTGGCTAACAGCCAACAACCAGCTCACCTGACTGAAGGCATTAGCCCAGCTCAAGGCACTCGGTCTTGACCAAACCACACTAAAACTCAGAGGCACGTACAATATAACTGGTGATCACAGACATCTCAGCTTCCTGTATTTCAGCACAGTTGGAAGACAGTGAAGACTGGGAAAAGTCACAATAACCTGGTGGAATGGTTTCCTTCTGCAAGCGTGCAGCCAAAAGATAAGAAGGAACAAACTCCATCACTGGACTTGAGTTGGAACTTCAAAGGATCAATCTCCTCTCTGTTGCTTTTAAAGGTCAATACATGCTCTGAAATGCAAACTAGTCTGGAACATCCAAGAGCTAAAACCATGCAGGCACCCCCCACAATTTTATCTTCCGCAAGCAAGACTCTTCACAGCCCCCAAATCAACCCAGCGCTCAGACTGGAGCACCATGAAAGAAAGGAGGGGAAAAAAAAAGACTACATCTAAACAGAAGCATGGGTGCAGTCTCCTTCAGGTGACAGCACACACCCACTGCAACCATGTCCTTCTGAACTCCTTGGCACTGGGCTCCCACGCAGGGAGGACTCCTTCAAGGATACTAGTACCATCTCAATATCAGAAGACTCCAACACAGCTTCAGACATTATATTCTGACCTCGGTCACTTGCATCACCACCTCGTAACTGCACTAAAAGAACCCTTGCTCTTCCAGCTCTTGGAAGGCTGGAGGAACATCACAGCCTGTCTTCTCAGGATTATAAGCTACCGGGTGCAAATTAAGTTTCCCTCTGTTCGCTATGCTTCCTATGAAACGAGGTCCCTGTTCTTTCTTCAAAGAAGTTCCTCAGCTTGTAGAATAGATAAAGAGTCACCTGAAGTCTGAAGAAAAATGGCTACAGATATGATGTGACACCATAGCACACTCTTTATTAACATGAAGCTCTTGGAAAGGGAAGTTTTTCCTGAATGGCTGCTTTGAAATTACACGAGTTGCCCGAGAACTTCTGACCTACCGTTTTATTTTTAAAAGAAAAACCTCCCAGCACTGTTCACAGAAACCTAGCAAACCATCCCTGCATGCAAAACACTCCCTGCGGTGGGGAAAGGACAAGTGTAGCGCATTAGGCACCCAGCTCGGTGCACTTCTGGAAGGCTCATACCATGATGATCTGACAGCCCTTATTTATTAAGACAAAGGTGGAAAATTAACTCTTAGACTGCAAAAGAAATGGCAACTTGGGCTCAACTTGCTACTTTCCTG
This sequence comes from Bucorvus abyssinicus, assembly GCA_009769605.1. Lineage (NCBI taxonomy): Eukaryota > Metazoa > Chordata > Aves > Bucerotiformes > Bucorvidae > Bucorvus > Bucorvus abyssinicus. The sequence goes on along the minus strand of CM020041.1, from coordinate 20,450,183 downwards.
CACTGCAGATTAGATGCTCTTACACTTCTCATACGGAGCACTTAACACATCACACTCCCAAAAAATCAGAATAATTTTTCCCTCCAGCCAGACCGAGCAGTGGACCAGCTGCGGTAACCAGAGGAAAAGCTTTCTTAGGCCAAACCTCACACACTGTCACTTGCAGACCCACACCAGCTTGTTGACAAAGGCTTACTTTCTTCTATCATCTCTTTTATTCCTCTCTCTGAAAAGGGAGCAGGACAAGTAAAGGCTATTTACCATGCAGGCCTCCATCAGCGCCGTGTGCATCTCGTCTGTTTTATGCTCTTGATCAGCACCAGCTTCAAGCAAAAACCGAACCATATCTAAATGGCCTTCAAAAGACATCAAAATAAATAAGCATTCAATACTGTAAACGTTTAGTAGTCAGACAACACACTTAATGAAATCATTTAGATTTTTGTAGTTTGCTATCACAATTTGTACAAGTTACTATCAAAAGTATCACAAGTTACTATTCAAAGTACTCAAGAAAATACCAACGCAAAAACCAGCCAGCCTTCAGGCAAAGATACTGCCCAGCTAGGAGTCAAGGACAGACCTCTCCAATCCACGTTTACACAACGGGAACCCTTCCTGGGGACTTCAAGAAATAAAAGACTGCGCTTATTCCTTATACTACTGACATATCATTTCAGTGCTCCGAGGCAGCAAACAACTGGGGGGGTGTTATCTTCTAAGGATAGGTCCAAGTAGATCTGAACTTAACTTTAAGCTTTTTAATTGTAGCATTCACACACATATTTCTGAGAACTGACACACGCATGTTATATCATGTGTCTGACACTAATTTTAAAAGCTGCTGCTGAACTTTACCAATACTTGTTTTCAACTCTGTTACGGCTTCTGCCATTTTAGAATTTGTCCCTTACAAGTTACACATTTTATCCTCTCAAGGAGTAACCTCCTCCAAAACATGACTCGGTTTTACATGAACTGGTAGGAAAACAAGGTAGCTCAACGACCTTGCCAAAGACAATACAGTCAATGAAGGTCTTACATTACATCTCTCTGTTAAGTTTTACGTCACAAGAAACAAGAATGACCCCCCAACATATCCAGGAGTTCTATTACTGACATTTCTCTGCAGGGACTACTATACGCTGCAGGACATCCACCACAGATCCAGATGAAGTTTTCAGATGGGTTATGCATAGTATGTATCCTCCAGTTCTAACCACAGAGGCAAAATCTGGAGTTACTACGACAGTAATCCGCACCCTTAAAGTTTCGATTAGGAGAAAAACAACGGTTGGAAATTCTGTGGAGGTTTTGGGAAGAAAATAAACCTCGGAAGCACACTGGATTACCATTGCACTAAGTTGCTTTATATGGAAGCTAAACAGCAAAAGAAATCCAGTCAAAACTCCATAAAAATTCATAATTTATAACAATTCATAGACATGCTCCAAAATCACGCTGAAGGAAAATATTCAGTGATAATACTGGCTTTGTCACCTCATCAGGTGTTCCAGGAACATTGATTCCAACTTTACGTTTTTCTAACACCTAACGGAGATGTTTTCAGAACTTGCAGGCAGTTGTTGAGGGGAATCAGAATGAAACCGGGAATGGGGTAGAGGGGGAAGAGGAGAGTGGAGGTGTGTCAAAGCACGGGTTTGGATGCAGCCAGTCACAAGTTTTCATCTGCCACAAGGCGAATACATGTCCACCACTTTGGGACACAAGTAGACAGGCTTAACACCACTACACCATCGATGAGCATTTCCTGACTGAGTTCAAAACCAAAATCCAGTATTCCAAAACTCTTAAGAAAATATTCATAGTATGGCCAGAAGCTTTAGTTGGATAAATCCTAGGAAATAAATTTACACAAAAATACAAAACAAGGCAAGAGACAATACCTTTATAGCAGGCAAGTGTAAGTGCACTTTCTTTGAACTCGTTGGAGTGAGTGTTGATTCCTGCACCGTATTCCAGCAATACTCTTGCAACCTCAACATGACCTGCACTGGCTGCTTCCATTAAGGGGGTATGGCCATTCTCATTGTGGTCTTCTATGTTAGCACCGGCTTTCAATAGCACCTTCACTATGTCAACAAAGCCCCCAGCGCAAGCGTAAGTGAGAGCTGTGTTCCCTGCAGAGAAGAAGCAGTTCACATGAAAGCCCTTTCCACCACCCACTCCTGACACAGCAAAGGAAATTAGTTTTAACTGCTCTGAACAAAACCAAGTACATCACTAGCAGCAGCCTTTTACCTCACAGCAATGTTACTCCAGTCAATAATTTCAGGCTGGGTATAAAATCCCAACACAACTATAATGTGCAAGAGTTTTAATACTAAGCCAATATTACAAACAAGGATATTTTTCTTTGATTATTATGTTTCCTACTTCAGCACACAAAGAGAGAACAAACACACACACAAAAAGACCAATGAGTAATTTTCAGGCTCACTGTAGAGTTTGGGGGGTGGGAGTGTGTGCCAATCCTGTGAAAAACTTTTACTGGCTGGATGAAAATAAATTTAGAATTTAAAACTCTGGTACTGTAAGCGACGGACACTACAAACGGCTCATGTTTTAAATGCTACAGTCAACTTTAAGGTAAGTTCTGCTTAACACAGCTAAACATCAAGATAACAAGAATATGTCATGGTTCAGACACCCAGCTTTTTAAAAATTTGAACAAAGTTTAAATTCTATCTAATCTGAGCAGAATCTGACTGCAGGTTAATATGGTCAGCAAGGTTAGTTAAGCCGTGGTCAAGCACCAGCGATGTAGACAACATGCAATGCTCAGAGAATTGTACCACCTCTTCCACAAAAAACAATAGTCTGAAATAACTGGTCTTGACCAGATGTGTCCCAGGGTCTTCTGACTGGGTGATTCTAGATTATGCAGGTGAGAAAGACCATATTTCCTGTATTTTTCTGGTCATCTAACACCACAGTAGTTTTCACAGGACCAGTGTTCTCCATTGCAACTTATATTAAAAACCACCTTTAAGAGTGGTCAGGTAGGACTCTAAACTCATCCACTAGGTATCTGGCCTATTCTTAACAGCTTCTGTCATGTTTTCTTGTGAATTACACTATCAAACACACAGGTGTTCAGAACGGCTGCACTTCTTATGTGCCAGTCTTATTAGTCCTTCCTGTTTCTGCTTCCCAGTTACCTGTTGAAGACTGTGCGTTGACATCTGCACAATGAACAAGGAGAAGTTTCACGATATCTACATAGCCTCCACTGGCAGCTGCCATTAAGGGAGTTATGTCTCCTTTATTCCCTCGATCTTCAACATTTGCATGCATTGCTAGTAGCACCTAGGAAAAAAAGGTCACTTAAATGAATAAACTCTAAGACCAACATTTTGCTTTTAGTTCAGTGGGACTGCGAGAATGATTCCCCAGCCAGCCATGACATCCTCCTGCAGTAACGCCACAACAGTGAAGCACAATGACGCTCCCCAGGACCATTTGTAATTACCACCTGCACTGTGACATTTAGTTGTGATTACATTTGTTACTTACTTGTGCCAATTCATAATATCCTGCTGAACAGGCCAAACAAAGGAGACTCTCCCCTTCTTCAGTGTGTTCGTTTACACTTCTTCCTTCATCCAGCAGCTTCCGGACAGCGTTGACATCCCCATCTGAGCATGCTTCTGCCAAACTGCGACTGGAAAAGCAGTTACCAGAGAATAAGCTAAAGTAACTCTGCAGTAGCTGGGTAGCTTTCCCACGCAAGGACAAGTCTTTAAGTAAAGACTCATGACAGTACTAAGCCTTACTAGAAAATACACCTCATCAGTTTTTTTAAAGCAGTGTATAAATGCACACATTATTCTGTTTGCAAAACACAGCAGTAAAGCTCACTGATGCTGTTCGTACTGGCTGCAATGCCAGAGGCACAAGGGCCAGGACCAAACCACTGACTAGCGACAGAGTTCTAGCAGAGCTAAAGCCAAAAGGCAAACAGCCGGGTATCGCAGAGACCACTAATACCAAACACTGCCACGAGACAAACTGCTGACCACGCTCTCCCTTGTCACGGGATCGTTTCCTGCTCTGCACTAGCCCAAAGCTTTCTGCTCTTAGTCAAAAGCACCAGTTTGTTAATTTAGCAGCCATTTCAAAGAGAAATCCTTACTTTTCCTAATGACATCTTAAAGGAAGAAAGGAGGGAGCCATACGAAAATTTACTGTTTCCTTCCCTGCACTCTTACAAGCATATCACGGAAGTTTTCCGATGGATGAAATAAGCCAATTGAACTGCACATTTTTTAAACAAATCCTACATGGAACGCTACTAACTCACCCTTAAGAAAAGCCCTAAAAGGTAGTTATGACCCAAGGGTTAGAAGGAAAAGACAAGACAAACCCCAGGTTCTTGGCATCTAAAAGCTCAGAAACCTGTAGTAACTACTTTAACCATCACTAAACTCTGAAGCAGAGAGAACAGATACTTCCTCTAAGATACAAGTACTGAAAAAGGTGAGCTGACCTTCAGCTCATTTCACACCAGGTCACCTGTCCTCTACATCATCTTCTGTACAAAGAAGTCGTCTAACAGCGAAGTCAACTTTCAAACACTGCTAAACGCCCGTGAGAACAAGAGCCAGTCATGCTCACCACCACCTCAGCTACACTTCTCCAACTGACGACATAATCTGGCACAGAAAAGATACGTGAGGAATCACAGTCCCTCAGCCACCGGGAGCCAAAGCACAGCCAGCACCCTGGTGGGAGGGGTCAGGGAGGAAGAGCCTTCTGTTATAAAGACTAGGGGGTTGTAGGTGATACATTCCCATCAGTGTATTTCACTTGCAAGATACAGAAGCCTGCTTCTTAAAACAAAACCTAGTTCGCTCAGACTTTTTAAAACCCTCAAACTTCTACTCTTCTTCTGTGAAAGAAGTTTCACTCAAGAAATTCACTCACAATGAAGAAAATACCCACTGGAGCACAAAGCTCCCTCAGGAAGGCATTTGGGTTTCAATCTTCAATTGGTCAAAGACTGTAACAGTTAAACCACGGTAAGTTCCCATTATAAAGGAGCTCATCACCACAGGCCCCAACGTGAAAGGAGCTGGAGCAGCAGCCACCAGATAAGAGCTGAGATCAGACCTAAGGAGATCACCCAGGTTCTGATCACTTACATTTGCAGTGGAATCAATAAGTATTTTAAGAAAAATAACTGATATTTTGGTAGAGCTTATTATTTGGCTACATAGTCAAGGCCATATACTGAAGCAATGGGAACCCACCAAAAGGCTGCAGGACACTCTCAAACCTGCCACCTCCTCCCGGGAGGTAGCAAAGGCCATCTGTGTGCTCATGGCACAGGTGAACAGCCCTGCTGCAATCCACACCTAACTGGGCAGCTACAGCTCAGCATCCCCTCTTCAGCTGGGGGCAGAGGGTGCGTATTCATACTTCTGCACACACCTAGTCTAGCTTTGGGAAACAGGAGCCATCCAACACCATAACCTGCTGACAAATCCTAGCGCAGATCCATCGTTCTCAGAAGATGAGCTTAAGCCTCCTGACAGAACACAGAACTGCTGTGAAACCAAACATGCTCTGGAAAAAAGGCATTAAAACCGGCTCATAGTTGATTCTAGCTGACCCAGGCACATCAAGAGGTCTCCCAGTTTGCTCTCTGCTTGAGATGTTTCCAAGACATTTTGTGAGAATGACAAGAATGACACTGGGATGCCCTTCCAAATGAAGCACAGGATGCTGGTGACCTCTGCTCCAAGGGTGCATTGCCAGCCATGTTCCTCTTGTTGGCCAGCATGAAACTTAGATCTTTTTCTCCAAAGCTAATTTTAAGCCATTCAGCCCTCCCCGTCCTTATCAGTACACAGAGATATTCCTCCTCGGATGCAAGACTTTGCATTTCCCGCTGTTGAATTTCAAGAGGTTCCTGCTGGCCCCTTTCTCTAGCTTGTCAAGGTCCCCCTGAATGGCAGCACAACTATCTGGTCCACCAACCACTCCTCTCAGCTTTGTATCATCTGCAAACTTGCTGAAGATGTGCTCGGTACCATCACATGGCTCATGGATAAGACGTTAAACAGTGCTGGTCCTGGTATCATCCCCTGAAGCAGATCACTAACAACCTGCCTTCACTTGCACTTCGAGCTACTAACCACTCTAAGCCCAGTAGTTCAGACAGTTTTCAATCCACCTCACTGGCTACCTACCTGGTCTGTACTTCAGCTTGTCCCATGGGATGCTTGCTAAAGTCACGATGAACTGCTCTCGTCTGATCTACCAACGTAGCCATCTCACAGAGGCTGTGGAGGGCCTATCAGGGTCAGGGTTGACCTCCCCTTTGTAAAACCACACTGACTGTCTCCCATCACCATGCTGTACTTACTGTGTTAGTAAATGGCTTCCAGGAGGATTTGCTCCATTTCAGCAACTGAGGTGAGGCTGACCTGCTTGTAAGTCCCCTGGATCCTCCTTCTTGACCTTGAGGTCAGGGCTAACATTTGCTCTCTGCCAGTCCTCAGGAACCTCCCTTTCAAATAAATTGAGACTGGCCTTGCAGTGACATCAGCCAGCTGCCTCAGTGTTCACGGCTGCATCCAATCAGGTTCCATGAACTAGTCCACTGGGCTACATCCAACCTTTTTAAATGCTCTCTGACCTGACACCACCAAGGGCGATCCCTCCTTGGTCCAGACCTTCCTGCTCATTCTTAGGGGCTTGGGATTCCTGAAAGCAAGTCTCACCAGTAGAGCCCATGGCAAAGGCAGCATTTGCTACCTCTTCCTCTTCTGCGTCCCCGTCACTAGGTCTCCTGCCATATACCTTCCCTCATCTTCCTCTGCAGCTGATTTATTCACGCTGGTCTAGCTCGTTGGCTTTCATGCCAGATTCACCTCCAGACGGGCTTTGGCTTTCCTAATCACGTCCCTGTATGCTTGGACATTGTCTCTACACATCCCATGGGCCACCTCGTCTGCTTCCACCTCTTGTATGCTCCCTTGTTACGTTTAAGCATGCTTCCCCAGCATCTTTTCATCTCCCCATGTCTTGATCCACCAGGAATTTCTCTGGCTTCAGTTAGGAAATGGAACTATACTTGCTCTCTATTTGTATTTACATTTGGAGCAATGACTCAAGACCACTGCCCTCACTGCAAGCACTTTGTTTTGCAAATCCCAAGGCTGAATTTCAAGAGTATGTCCATGAGAAAGGAAACTTAAGACTTTCAGTCTTTGATCCTAGATCTGAAGTTCAACAGTACATGCAGTCACACCATCCCAACAGTAGGAGCTATTTGCATCTTTTGTCAGAGTAGAAAATATTTCAGGACCCTGAAGATGCTTTGAAATTACTAATGTAGAAGAAAGTTTTTGATGACGTAGGACAAATCCTCAGCTCTGTCACCATGGGAGTTAAATGCCATCCTCATTAATTATCAGTTACAAGAAGTTATCAGATAATATAGTTTAATTTTCCCCTAAGTTCCTGAGCCAGATCCCAGGGCAAATCGCTGCCCTGTAAGTATTAGGATTCTCTTCCAACTCTTAATGTAATGAACTAGATTCATTAGTTTCCAAAGTATGCCGAGGCAGCAATTAAGAGAACTATCACCAACTCTTCTACAGCAAAGCATTTAACCCGTTTTTGAAACAGAATGGGTACACAGAAAGAGTAGCAGCTCTTTTCTTGTACTTTTCTCTTACACTTTGAAGCCAATAACCTGATGGAGCAGCAGTTACACCTTCAGACTCAATAGCTGTAGTTCCTACTCCAAGTAGGAGAGCATTACTAGTAGCATTACTAAGTACTAACTATAAAATCAACTGAACTTGATATCAAAAATACAAACTTACATTCTAGAGGTGGGAAGCTGGGGGTGGGGAGCGATCAGTACATACTTGTCCACTTGTCCTGCATTATGATTGTTCTCGGCTCTCATCCGTGTCAATGCAGCAGCAGCTTCATCCAGAGCACAGCTGACAGAGGACGTCAGTCTTCGGAGAACCTCGGGATCTGCGAAGGCTTTACCATCGGCAGTGGACAATTTACCAATTCCTTCAGTGCGTGTTCGTTCATCAGTCGGGTTAGTATGAAAGTCACACAAGAGAAACGCAAAGACACTATTTTAGATTTCAGCCACATGCACTATTAGTTAAAAATCATTTGCAAACATGCCAGAAAATCAGCTACTAATTGTTAACATTTGCCTAAGACCTGAACATTTAATTAACTATAACATGGCAGAAAAAACTATTTTTTAACTGGCAGCTCTACTACCTGTCCCAAATTCCCAATTCATACCATTGAAGAATAATAATAAAATAATAATAGTTTCAGGGGAATAAGGACAAGCCCAAGGGTTGAGGCCAGAAACAGAAGTTTGGGCAACAGGTATTATTCCACAGGCTTGGTTTAAGGTTTTCTGAACGTGAAGAATTTTCCACCTTTCTCATCCAACTCCACCCAAAATGAAGAGGACTGAGCTCTAATACACCTTTTCTTTTTAAAAGAGTATGAAAAAATGTTGAAAAGTTATTAGCTTAAATTCCCCATAATTTACCATTCTAAACTGCACAGGTCTAGCTACAGGCACAAATTATGAACCAAAATCTCTACTATTTTAAGAATACTTGAAATCAATGCCCCCTCAACACTACCATTACACAGAAGAAATGCTTAGACTCAAGGAACTTGTGTTAACAGTTTGTTTGTTAAAAAGAGTTGCTTTGCTGCAAGCCTGAAGCCGAAGGCCAGTACAGAACAGTGCCACAGGAAGGTATTTATCCCACTCCCTCTCAAGGCTGAGATAAAACCACAGTATAGCTGTGTGTAGCGAAACTCCATGAGTTCAGCACAGCCTGTTTTACACACACAAACACCGCTGCACAGTTGTCTGCACAGTGTAGACAGGGCTTATATTTGCATACACAAATGTGCAAATAGTGTAAAGGAATGCACTGACAAACAGTAACACCACACCCCACCTCATTAAAAAAAAAAATCCATTTCACATGCTACAATAAGCAGATGGTGACTGGTTTATAGATCAGCTACCTTCACCAGGGATGAACCAGTAACTATCCAGCTCTTTAGCTGTTAAACAGGGTCAAATTAGAGACAAAGCTCTGAAGAGAGCCCGTCTTACACCTCCCAAGACTGGCTATTTACTATATGCCTATCTCCACAAGGCTGACTTACACCAGGTCTCCCACAACCCAGCTTAACAGAATAAATACTAGAATCAGAGTTACAAAGGTTCAAACATTGTCTTCAGACAATGTACTTCCGCAGTTTCAACACACCCAATTTGTTTCTCATCAATGCAAGAATCAATACTTCCCAAATTTCTCCACCCTGAAACCCATTTAGGCCAGGATTCGCCAGGGATGCCCTGGTAGACATTACTCTACACCCCTGCTGCAGTGCTGGCAAGCATTGGCTTCCACTACTCAAGCTCAGTGCTGCTGGAAATGAAGATCCCTGTCCTGTGAGCAAGGCAGACACCTACAATGGGGCACAGCAGTTTACGTGGCTGAGACTGAGCACCGGCTATGACAGTTGAGATGAGCTGCTTAAGATACTTGGTCAGATCCAAGGGTACCACCTCCCTGGCTCCAACTTCCAACCTTTGGATCACTGTCCAGAGGCTATGAAAAACAATTTATAATAAAATTACCCACTCTGCAATGAGAAATTACAACTAGATCTGTCCACACCCATCCGGTTTTTGAAGACCATCTAGTGCACTGTAGAGCAGTCAGAGCAGAGAGATGTAGGACCACAGACTCTGAACTCCACACGCTTGGAGAGGTTACCGGCCATATGCCACCTCCAAACTGTTGAGGCCATAACCCTTCTCACCACTGCTGTCAAATATAGCGATCCTGTGAACCAGCCTCAAGCGCCACAGCTCACATCTCCCATACAAACGTAAACTGACCTTGCTGTTGGTTCAAAAGGGGATGTAAGCCATGTCAGCTCTGCAGCTGGGGCAGGCGGGACAGCAGCGGATAGGCACTGCAGAACTGCGCTGGGCCATCAGTTCAGTTCCAAACACACAGAGAAAGGGAGAGTTTTTACAGAGCTCTGCTTCCCCAGGACAGCTTGTGGAGCAACAGCACAGAGGTTTACATGCGCTATTCCTGGTGGCAGGGCTGGCTTACACCAGCTCGCGGTGTACACAGGAGTACTGCCTAAGGAAAGAGAGGGCACTGAGTCTTCACAAGTCAGCACCGAGGCCTCACCTAGGACTGCTGCAACCAAAGCTGAACACCACAGCAAGCGAAGTGGAAAAGTACTTGAGAGAAATCCACAGGATTTAGAAAAATGGTCCCTGAGCCAAGGCTAAAAACACATAGATTTAGCTTACAAGGAGCAGCTCAACAGCCATTTCCCTCCACTTCGAAGTGTCCCATGAAGGAGCTGGTAAAAGGCTCCACTGCTGGCAGAAGATGTGGGAAATAAAAAGTCCAGTCAAAACTAACAAACAAACAAAACCCCAAACCCCAAAACAAAGAAACAACACCAGCCCCCCACCCCCCCAAAGTGACCTGGCTGGCTGAAACTAAACTGGGTGTCTCAGTCATTTCAAATCACTACGGTAGTAGATCAGGCCGGTTACCTAGACAAACAAAACATACCCTGAACTACTCTGGCTGGGTTTACAGTTCCCTTGTTGGAGCACTCAGACACAGCATTGCTGAAGGCAAGAGAAGTCACACCAGAGATCTAAGTCCTGTCTCCTGTAAAGACCAATGAACTTCAGCCAGTGCAGAACCACTGCAGAGCTCCTGCTCTCCAAAGGATCTGCTCTCATGGCTTACTGCCGCTTATCTCCTGGAGGACTGACCAGCCGCAGCTCCCAGGCTCTTCCTTCCCGCTAGTAAAAGCATGCTGACAGCTCACTACTGTTTCCTGCTTTGTTCCAAAGAGGGGGCTATCCCCACCCCAAGACCTTCCGGAGGATGAGCTGAAGATGCCTTTCATTTACCTCACCAGCTAGGGCTCAACCCGGAGGCCATCCCCAGCTGTTAAACTTCATACTCTTTTTATATTGCATGTGCCAAAAGTAATCAGCAGCCACAGGAGACACCACAGCAGACATCTGTTAGGCTGAACGGAGTGAGAGGGAGACAGATTGCAAGAGTTACCACTGCAGACAACCCTTCCTTTATTTCCCTTCGGCAGGCTTACAGTGCCATTTCAACAACTGCTCTGGTTTCCCGTCACTGATTCAGGATGGCTAGGCCAGAACCTTATTGCTGCAATGCTCACTTAGCTTTTCATCTCTAATTTAATTGGGTTTGTGTCCAATTCATAACCATTCGCTCTTGTGTCACTGTCCCAGGTGTTCAAGATGCCTCAGACATGCAGGCACAGCAGCAATCTGATCTACATGCTGGACCAAAACTCTTCTTGCCTCGTCCCATCCAACGAACACTGAAAGCATCCTTCAGACCATTCTCCACACTTGCTCGAGTTCACCCCTCTCGCACCTGAGGTAATTTATTATTTCCCACATTAGTACAGTCTCATGAGCATATCACGGGCCTGACACCACCCGCGCTGAAAGCCAGGGTTTGACACTGTGCTCCCTGCGGGCCAATGGCACAGTTTCAGGGGTACAAGAGATTGTGTGACATCGTCATTTCACGGACTGATCACCGTTGCAGGGTAAGTCTGAAAAGGGAACACCGGAGCTGCTGCGGACTGTTGATTACTGAGAACAGTCTGCAGTCATTAACCATATGGAGATGGTGATGTTCCCAAGGCAAAGTTCCACCGTACCACTACAAATACAGCGCATGTTCACAAGCAAACCAGAAGGAAGGACCTCCATACAAAACGGGCTGCCATGCAAAGGCTAAAAGGTGAATTTAAAAATCGCTTGTAGGGTCACAGAAGGCGCAGGCTTTGCGGTAACACTAAGAATGAGGCTACTGGAAGGACAAAGAGAGGAGAGATTATCCCCTGTGCTGTGATTTTACAGCATTTCCCTCAAGTGTTCACAGCCAGCCCACTGCAGGGCACAGGGAGCTTCACGCACCTCCAGTCTGCCTTTGTGGGGCAGATCCTTTAGCCGAGCACCTTCTGCTGAAGCCACGTGCCAGCGTGTTCACAAACCCCAGCAGGGACAAGGCCAGCAGCACTATCCAACACAGCTCTGAACCATCCCTGGGAACAGGTGGTGCAGAGTTGTGGATGCCCCATGCCTGCAAGTGTTCAAGGACAGGTTAGATGGGGCTTTGAGCAACCCAACCTGGTGGAAGATGTCCCTGCCGACGGCAGAGGGGTTGGACTGGATGATTTTTAAACACCACTTCCAATCCAAAACCCACTCTATGATTCTATAGTCTAGCCTGACTGGAAATAGATGACCTCGCTCCTCTCCATCCAACACATCAGTCTGCAGAAAGTAAAAGATCTAAATTAGAAAGTAAAGCATGAATACTGAGATTGTGGCCCTTTTTGGGCCACAAACCACCAATTCAACAGCATGCAGGACTCAGGCTGCATCTGAAAAGGGTATTTCCACTGGTTTAAACCAGTCAACAACTCAGCCACTTGTCAGAGATGCAATGTCTAGTCCAACTGACTACGGAACTAGCTTGAGTCTGGAACAGAGGACTTTTTATTTTCCTGAAGATACTGTGGCTCAGAGCATGACTGACCTTAGTGGCAGATGCCAGATGTTCCACAAGTTAGTGCCACACTACTGAGCTATTTAAACTAGCCTCAAGGTGATTACAGAGGTGCATTAGAACAAGCAGCTCACCTGTCAAGCACAAAGCTTGCTCACCAGATACACACCCACACACGCATAACCAACACTTCGATCTGAGCATGGGCTTCCTTGACAACTTTCAGACTAACCAGGATATTCCCACCACGTAACTACCAAGGTGAGAGTTTGAGGGTAATCTGAAGTGAGCTGGTAACCTCTCCATGTGATCTTCCTCAGTTCAACAAGTCAAAGATACAGCTAGCACCTCAGAAAAACTAGAACACAACCAGGTTTGTGCCTCTGGAAAACCCAAGAGTACAGGAACTTAGACCGCTGGTGTGATCTTGCCATGAGAAAGCAGAGGTTACAGTCTGAAAACCATGTCTGTATATTTTCACAATTTGAACTGTCACAGAAGTTGAAAGCCACAAATAAATCTTAAAGAATGAACATTAATAGCCTAGGCCAAAGCTGCTTCAAGTTCACTGTGGTGAAGGAACAAGTCAGTTACCACACTCGAGCAACCATTCCCTTCTGTTTCAAGAAAAGAACGTTCTCACAGGAACATCAGTTGCTCTACCCTTCCTAACTGGATAAAGGCCACGTCAAGGAGAGAGAAAAATACCTAAGCGTAGTTTCTAGCTACTAGCTCATAATTATCACCATTTAAAATACCTTAAAAAGAAAGAACTCTGGTATGGAGCCCACAGTTAAGTCCCTTATACCAGACAATTGATGCCGACATGTTTTGAACATCTAAGGAGATTGTTCCAAAGAGATCAACACATCTGAGAGTAAGAGGTAACATCCAGTGCTGCGCACAAAAAACTGGAGAGTCAGTGGTGATGACGTGCCTTGCCTTCCCAGTCTGTTCCAGCACACCACATGTTCTAACACACGCTTAAGGCCATTTGCCTGCTAACATGTCCAATTTATGATCTCGTGCTCCACACAAAGTCTAACTCAGCTTCAGCTCACATGCAATCATCTGCTGGTCCCAGAAGATTAAGGGGATCCTCTGTCTCCTTAGGGTCTTACATCACTTGTCCCCCAAAGGCAGGTTTTGATGGGAATGTGGACAGCTTTAAAAGCCCAAGAGAAGAATGAAGTGAGAATTATAGCCCAGAAATGTGCCTTTTTTTAACGGTATGTCAAGAACTTGCTTTAATCATCATGATGTACAAGCAACACCTTGAACAAGGTGAAAAAGGTTCAGGGAAGGAGAGAGGGGACTTTGTTTTAGCTTCTTTATTGGAATCCCCAGTCAGATGCATCTAGAAGTTCTAGACTGTCAAAGCAACTGCTATACTCTTCTGCCAACAAGCAGTGACTCTACCAGAATGAATTCCAGCACATCACAGAGGTGCTACCACAAGACAAGGCAGCAACAAGCAGGACTAGCCGTACCCCGTTCTGTAAGGTCTCAGGTGGCTTCACTCAAATTCTTGACATGGGTATGGCCTCCTAAGAGCACATGAGGGGAATTTGGTGCAGGCATGTTAAGACTAGAACCTAAGGGAAGATTTCCTAAAGAAAAGAGATCTCAGGACCTTTTCATCTACATGTTCTAAGTTTATTCCTGGTAATTCTTAGCAGCAGTGCAGCATCCACAGAAAACGACCACCAATTTTATATGAGTTCTAGTGGTGGCAGAAGCACGCAGAGACGATATCAGCCAATCTACCCATCAGCAGGCTGCTGCCTCTGCGATGTCGTAACATCCTGCTTTGTGTGTGCAATTTTCTAATTCCCCATATAACTAACACAAAAGTGGGTGCTTGCCTCCTCTCTGATGATGTCAGAATACTTTCCCAAACCCTAGGCTCATTACATCATCCGCAGAGCCAGTGAACCGAAGCAGAGTGTTGTTGGCACACTCCCCAGATGGGCAAACCCAGACAAACACCAGACCAGCTCTAACCTGCTGCCCGTGTTCAACGCCTCAGGAAGGTTTGCAAAACTCTAGTTGCCTTGAACAAGCAAGTGCAGAAAGCAGCCAGGTGGTGAAGAAGCTAGAACTGGAGAGCACAGGACAGACATCAAGGGCACACTCACTGCCGGGCCTGGCCGCTCCGCTCCAGGTCAGCTTCAATCACTGCACCATGCTCCCAGCACGGCCACTGCTGGCTGGGGAGACACGGGCACACCAGCACTGGACGCTGTTCTGTCTCACCAGTTTTCCAATAGACCCCAGCTACGAAAGGCAAAAAACCACTGGGTTCCACTGATTATGTGACCAGACAGCAATGGAAAGAGAAACAGACTTCGTTCTTGCAAAAGCGATTTCAGCAAGGATGCAGCACAATTATTTGAGCCCATCTACAGTGAGAGGGGACTGGGCTGGCTCTATGTTTTCTCGTAAAAAACAGCCCAAAGCCAAGCAAATCAAAAGGAATAGGCATTTTCAGGTTTCACTGTCTCCACATCCAGGTACCTAATTTACAACTTCAGAATGAGGGACATCACACATTTACAAATTTTTTTAATGTGTTTTAAATATTTAGCTGTGTTTTATAGTACACCGATTGCTCAGACTGAAGTCCTCAAGGAAGAAACCACACACTGGGTAGTGCTCTCTGTACACAGGAATTAGAAAAATACCATTAACTCATTTTTCTGAAATTCACATGCTTTTAAAAACTGTAGGATAAGGTGGTGTTAAACAAGAGGAACTCGCCCTAAGCTAAAAAACATTACGGTTACAAGGGAAGATTTGCTGCTGTGTAAGGAAAGGAACTGTTTCAAGTCAGAGCATAGCCTGAGCTACGCCACTGCGATTGCTGGGTAAGCCACTGGGCCTTTAAAACCAACTTCTCCACTAAAGCAGCCACAGTTTCAAGTCCTCGTTACTAAGGTAAGCAGGCCAGACTTCAATTTCCCTCTGATGCTGGGGAGCCTTTGAAGAATCCACACACTCCTTACAGACTCTGATCACATCTAACGCAGTACCCAGGACCGTGTGTGAAGGGAGACCCTCAGGAGCTTGCAATCCAAGGACGCACAAAGAGCTGCACTGGAATTTGCAGAGTTTGTATCTGGAAAAAAAAAATCCCACCACCACAACCCCTGACCAGCTACTTCAGACACGACACCTTGCCTTACCTGCCTACGTTTCACTGCTAACATTATTTGTATAATGATATGAACTCTATTCCACAACAGCTGATTCTACCCTGCCTTTCAAACCCACGTCTTCTGACAGCAGTTTCATACCACACACGTCCTCTCCTGACACACTGGCCCGTAAGGAATACACCGGTAGCAAATGGCCTTTCACCATTCTTTTTTACCTCATCTTTTGCATCAGTCTCAGACGAAAGACGAACTTTCAACAAAATGCTCTTTCACAGTTCTTGAGTTCTCACTCCTGACATTTAAAATGCCTCATACTTCCGTGTTGCAACAAACTTCCTTATAACCCTACCCCATCATCCCAATCCAAGAACACTTTGATTATGGTCTGGCACATCCTCAAAAAGCTATCTAAGCCACTGGGCAATGCCCTTTCCAATCACTACGTAACAGCTCATCACACCTTACTGTGCCATTAGGTGTGAGGTTACCCATTAGTGCTTAAACAAACATGCCAGTTCACAGATAATATGAATCTCTTTAAATGCCAATAATTACTTTGAACAAGAGAATATCATGACCTAAATTGGTGGTGTTCCCCTTCCTGCTCCGGACTCTCCCTACATCAGTCTTTCTGCACTCAAACTCAGAGATAGGAAACCTTTATCCCTATTTACCAGAAAGGGTTGTTCCCAAAGGACAGACGTGAACGCAAACCAAAGGAGATAGTGATACAAGAATTATGGTGACACATATTGGTCGTGTTCAAAGGCCTGACCAATCCTCATCCAGACTAAACTAGTTCCCAAGCCCATCTTCAGCAGCCAGTAGAGGGGGGGGCGGGAATAGTCCTACACCTGCTCTCTCCGATTGCTTCTGTTCATTGCCCACATGCTTTTGACTGGAACTCTGTTGACCACTACTGAACTTCTTGCTATAATTCACAAGACTCTCTCCAATACAGCAGGGTTGGACTATTCAAGCTGACTAAATAGCACATATGCTGAGCTTACAGACCTGATTTACGTGTTCCTTATAGTTCCCTTTTTTACAAGGGCAAAATAAGGTACCTGCCTAGTTTGTCTTACAACTCCCTGTATCATAAGTGAAAGATTTTTCCTTTCCATCAAATACAGGTCTCTAAAGGCACCTTCCAGTTTTTTAACCTCAACTAGCATCACCCAGTAACTCTTCTGGAAGGCTAATATCATTATTACAGCGACGATTAACAACGTGCCCTGCCAAAGGCAGCGTCATTGCCTGGGCAGCAGGGCTCGAGATCCACACGACCACCACAGTGCTGCAGAGCACAGCTGCGCCGTGAGTTTCACAACACAAGTCACTCCTCTTGTGCATCATGGTCAGCCTGCAGCCTGACACCTTCCTCAGCCGATGATTTAGCACCTTACAAAACCAAACAGAAAACCCGGGCAAGGAGAGTGTCCCTTCTAACTGTATTCTGCTGCATCTACCAGGATTCAACCCAATGACCTTCCCAGACTGAAACATAGCCCTGGAGCTTACTGTTTCCTTGTTGCCACAGAGGTTCACTTCCTTGCCTATTTTCTGTCGGGTTTAGTGCTAAACCTATCAAAATGTGAAAGTTCAGGGTGCTACAAAGCCAATGTAATATATCAAAAACATGCTTGTCTTCTGCCCCAAAATCTCTTTCTAAGATAAAGTCCAATGAATAAACAAACTTCCCACTCCCTGAGCCAGGGTAGCTCAAAATCATGCATCAGTAAGATGCCTGCTTCTAGTTCAGATATAAAACTCCAAACAAGCATCAGACACAATAGTCTTCTATTGGCTATTCCCTCCTCACTTGCAAGGGACAGACTTTGGGATGACCTCAAACCACTAGAGGCTTCGGCAAGAGGTCATGTTCTTTTCCTCACTGCAAAGCCTACCACCTAGGAGAGATTTTTATTATGTGATGGTGAATTGTTCAGACCACCACCACCTAAATCTCACAGAAGTTTTACCTTCCCCCCACCACCTGCAATGGTGTACTTTGCTTAGCTTTAGCTCCCTGAAAAACCTGTTTGGTCCTCTGGAAGATCTCCTTTAGAAGACATTTTCATGTGGTTGGAGCCCATAGTCGCTTTTTCAGAAAAGCATTAATGAGAACAGAACGCATCTCCATTTTTCAATCGGTCATTCCAACACTACCAGTCCCAGGCAGGTAGCAGTAGAGATTCCCTATGGTAGGGGTTATTTAAGCTCTGTTTTTCCTAAAACACTCAAAAAACTAATTGAGGCTTTCAGTCTTTTCAAAGTCAGGCACACACCTTTGTAATCTTCACCACTGACCATCCAAACTCTAGCCGGATCTTAGCTCCAGTGCACTGAAAACTTAGTGTATCCTTAACAGCGCTGCTGTAACGATGCTGGACACAAGAACTTACCCTTTAGAGACATGTGTTTGATTCAAACTTGCACTATAACACTCTACTTGTTCTCCCTGTATCGTGACACAAACACAGTTCACTGGCTGCAACTTTTATTTTTATTTGTCTCCATTAGTATTTGGACATGCTAAATAAAACTCATGTAGCATTAAATCAAGTGCTACAGCTTGAGGGTTTGATGGGGTTTTGAGTAATCAGCATCTTACAATATTTCATGTGTCACCATCACTGTTCCCCACAGACTTCCAGAGCAGCTGAGTTTCCAATTCCTAAAAATCAGATTCCTGACAGCAAACCATCACACCCAAACCCAACATTTTTAACGCAATCTGAAAAATCATGTTTGGATCAGCTGCTAAGCATCTTCTGGCAAAAGCGAAAAGATCCTTTTTTTTTCCTCCTGGGTTATACTTCATGGTCTTAACCTGAAAGTAGCCCTTTCCTCAGAAATCCCCACTCCTAAAAATAACAACTCACCCACTTGAGCAATATCCACAAGTGAAAGGGGATGTCTGAAAAAAACTGGCAGCTCATAACGACACACACATGCCACTGAAGAAAATTACCCTTAATTCCAGCTTCTGATTTTTCACTTGCTTGGCACTGCAAACTCTCAGTATTACATTTGCATTTACATGTATTTCAACGTAGCTGTCAGAACAGGAGCCCAAAATCTCGACGCCATTTCTCTCTGCTCTCCAGGACGGCAACTGTAGCAGCAAGATGTTCGTTCTTCAGCCAAAAGCTGGGAAGCGCTTCTCCAGCTAGTCAGTTCTTCCTGCTATTTTGGGAAGATTTTGATGATGAGGGTTCCTTTTTGGAATCATCTGCT
Organism: Bucorvus abyssinicus; assembly: GCA_009769605.1. Taxonomy (NCBI): domain Eukaryota; kingdom Metazoa; phylum Chordata; class Aves; order Bucerotiformes; family Bucorvidae; genus Bucorvus; species Bucorvus abyssinicus. The sequence continues at coordinate 20,431,138 of CM020041.1, read as the reverse complement.
TTTACATCAGTGTGCTCAGATACCTCAAAACCGGAGAACTAATTTCCTATACTTCAACACAAACATGAATTCTTGTATAACTAGTCAATGCTCATTAACATTTGTCTTTCTTTTGAGAGTTTCCCCATTAGATTTCAAACTAGCCTCCTGTTACTTCAATACTAGGTTACCTAGTCAGGTAATTCACAACATCAGCCAGCAACTTCTACTGTACTAAAGCTTGGAAGCACCGTAGCCAATTCAGCAATGAAAACCCAGCTCTGCAGAGACTTAGAGGTTTCTAGCAAAACCCCCATCTCCCCAAATAGTCTGCAATTCCACCTAATTCCTCTCCACCAACCCAACTCACCCACTGCCCTTGCTTCAGAATGCAACAATGAATATGGATATTAGACAGATACAGAATACCACATGTATTTCAACTTTAAATACTAAAATAAAAGCTTGGTATAAACCTGAGAGTTTTGTTACCATAGGAGAGTTCAGGTAGTTATACAGATGACTTCCTATCTCCTCATACTCTTCAACTTATTTCAGTTCCCGATTGGGACGGACTTTGCTACAGCATTGACTCTAAATTTTTCTATCGTTTTATTTTTCTCAAGCTTTCACTAGCATCCGTTTTCTCCCACTGTAAGAAAGCTGAGTTACCTTTTCTAGAACTGAAATACCACGAGATCTGATCTAACATCTGCCCACTGCCAGAAAGATGACTGGGTGCTCCTGCTCCCACTGGGTTTCTCCAGGCACTCCCACCAACCCCACTGCAGTCACACCTGGGAAAAGGAGAGGGAGCTCTCTACCAGCATAGCAAAGGGTCTTTCGATCCACCACCAGAACTAGCCAGAGGAGAGAGAACTCTGGAGCCAGGAACAGAAGATTCCTGCCAGGTGGTGACAGCAAATAACCACTAAACCACCTCACACACCTTCCCCAGTGCCACTCATTCAGACTGTCCAAATTTTATGTTTCTTAATCAAATATTTTTATAAAGAAACCCAACTTTTCCAGTTTTCAAGATTTTGTTTCTATTAAATCTCTAGCAAAGAAATATTTGCCTTACTACAAGGTGACAAGTTCCCAGGTACAATCCTCAACGCCGCTGATTCCTTACAGGAACCAGGACCTTCAGTCACATTCACCACATGTGTCCATAAAATCACGCTGATGACTCAACCAAAGGCACTTTGATCCCACACATGTCATGTCATTAATACAGAAGCATCATGAGTTACTCCTGCGTCACAGTTACAGATGTACTCCAGCAGCAGCAAGCGGCTTTTTCACCCATCTCACCGCAGATAAGTGTCTGGAGAAAAACCTGCCTCTTGCATTACACCATGCTTTAAAGAAACAGCTACAATTACAACAAAAGCAATAATACCATAAAAGATTTGCCAGTTCTGTCACAGTCATCATTTAAACAGCAGTTCCATGGCTGAACTGCTTTAAACAAAGCAAGCGAAAGCTCCAGGGAGAATAGAAGAGACTTGTAGTTCAAGACAAAGCCTGAAGAATTACATTCAAGGACAAGAAAGTTTTTGCGTTTCCTCTAGCAGAGACGCAAAAATTGAACACAATTATGAACCGAACAGACATTAATACCGAACTTGTCTAAACTGATCTGGAGCAATCACTCGTTCTCTCCTTTTTCCATTTTTGGGGATTTTTGTTTGCTTTTGAAGTATCTTTGGAAAAATTACACCTTGGTCCAAAACCTAGTGAGCACATTCCCCCCACCTCTGAAATACTACGACCAATCACAGCAAAAAAGCTACTTGGTACACACTGGAAACTCTTACATGTAGGACCCCCTGGACTGAAGTTCTTCCCCCTCTATCTACCACCAAGAGCTGGGCTTCGATCAACATGTAACTGCTAGTTTTGTTCTCATCTTTGATCCCAGGACTTCTGCTCAGCTGGCATTATTCAAGAAGCAACAAGATGGAGAGATAAGATAGAAAGGAGGGGAGAAAGGAGCGTCTTCCTCAGCCCCAAGATTTTGTACTGGAAAAAGTAAGTTTAGCTTCTTCAAGAAACTTGGCTTCTTTACAAGAAGCATAGGGCAAAAGAGATGAAGCTAAACAAGATCTTTTCAATGTGTAGAGACTCCTACAAAAGAGGTTCGCACAAACTATCTGTGTTCTGGCTTGCAAGACATATCAAACGCAAGTACAGGCATTTGAATTTGGCCTTGGCAGAGCAGAAGCTTCTGTTTACTCATTATGAGTGAAGAGCAAAGGTAGAAGACCAGCCCAGAAAAAAAAACCCCAAACGAAAACCTGACCGACATCCACAGGGATTGCTGGGTGCGAACTGCAACGGGAAGGAGTCGGACAAAACAATTATTCACCAAGAACTTGCTCTAACCCTGGGGCAGCTGCAACTCCCTAACTACAACTGTTGTAGGGCATGTGTCAAACCAGAGATGATCACTGCAGCTCACACTACTCTAGATTTTTTTTTACTCTAGATTCTGTAAAGGTGTCAGAGGCATCTACATCGGGATATTTAGAAAAAAATTCTGCACCCTACCGAAAAGTCACAGCAGCCTGTTGGTCCTCCTTCAGCATCCATACTAGTTCCAGTTAGTGCAGTGACAGGATCTCAGGTATTTTCATTAAACAAGTCACACAGTAACAGCTAATTCTACCCGCTCCAGTAAATCATTAGGGTTTGTTTGGGTCGGTTTGTTTGTAAGCACTCTTAGCCACCGCAGCTGAGGCCTCCTTTCTAACTTGTTATTGATTGCGAGGAAATGTATGGTCTTGCATTTGAGAGGACTATTCAAAACACAATGCTAACTTTAATCTGAATTACAAAGGACAAGCTTGGGATTAAGCCTATTTTATAAACTTCTACATTACTTTGGACATGGGTTTGTTTTGGTGCTTCTCTAGGATTAAACAGGAGGTACTGTTACTGTGAAATTGGAGTTTATCACTTCGGTTTTGATTTTTTTTTTTTGAATGACCAATTTAGGGACTCCTTTAGGGTGTTTTTCACCCTCAACATAGATAAACGTCAGTGATACACACCCGGAACGATTTGCCATGGCAGCAAAATCACAGCAAATTCCATGGGTGCCTGCTGCCTTTTTCACTTCCAGCCTTCTCTTCCGTCCCGCACTACCTCCTCCTGCAACAATCCTCAGCGTCTTTTCCAGGGCCACAGCACAAGCAAGTATTCAAGCATGTTTTTGCACTTAAAACAAATGCTCTTCTAGTTCTATCACGCTTGCCAGTTATCACTGTGATTAGCTAAGGGAAAACTTCAGCCACTGGCTGAATTGTTTGCCTGGCTTTGTTTGGCTTTTCAGCGGGCACCCCCTCAAACGGCAGACTCAGCACGTCTCCCCCAGAGGCAGGCAGTCACCTGCTCACACCCCGTCAAACGGAGCGTGAGGGCACGCACACATACCAGCACACTCAGCTGGATCCCCGTGACCCTGTACGGTGCTAAACGAACAGGCAACAATTGGTATCACCACCGAGAGCCCCGCAAGACTCACAGGAGCCAGGCTCCAAATTCGGAGCTTTGGGCATCCGCTCTGACACACCTGTATTTCACAGCACGTCCAGGCTAGGGTCTGAGAAAAAACAATCCGACTGCTTCCGGTTGCTTGTACAAAGTAGTATTAAACCCTCAAGTTACTCTTGGGGAATTTATTTTATTGGAGATTGCAGTGCTTACAGTATTTACCCACAAACTACAAAGGCAGTAAACTCTGTAAATGATGCAGAAGCAGAAATCATGACCTTTGTAAGGAAAGCTTCAAAACAAATCCTTTACTTTGTGCCATCAAATACAGAAAAGTTTACAAGGTTTACTTCATTATTTTACAGGCTAACAGTAGGTAACTATTCTTTAATTCCTGGTTCTTCCTTTCATGCCTTAGAGAGGAAAAACTAGGATTTCCTCATTTCAATTGACTATATTGGTTGTCTTCAAGAATCTGAAAGACGCACCTCAAAGAGCTGAGACTGCTACTGAAACGCGGAAAGGAGGAACATGGAAATGGTACCGTCCACTGTGGGAGGGTAAAGAGCAAAGAAAAACCCCACATATGCCTGAGAAACATCAAGAGATGAAAAAAAAAAAAATTATTCGTGCTGAAGAAGGTGCAGACAATTCCTATTCTTGACTTCTGGCATTCTAAGACAAATATTTTAAGTCTCATCTACTTTAGGGCTCCTGACCTTTGAAAACAAGTTACTTTACAGACACTCTCTTCTATTCGGTAGTAGGAGGAAAAAAAAGGGGAATTACTTTCTACTTTGTGTGTAACCTAAGGCTTGTGGAGGAAAAGTATCATACCCCTATGGAGACTCACACTGGGATACGACCCCGGTGCACAATAGCGATGCAGGGAGAAGAGAACTCAAATAACCTTTGAAAGCTATTTCTAGGCAAACATCCCACTTGGACCGCTTTTCTCCAGTGGGAAACTGAGTCCAAATGGGCTGTAATTGCTTTCCTGAATCCAAAAATGGCTCTGGCTCAGTACAGTACTCAGTGACTATCCGAGGGGGGGAAAAAAAGAATATTTGAAAATTACGCGTAGCAAAGCAAGCCAAAATACTCAAGTATTGAGTACTGAAGCTGACCAAGTGTGCCACTTATTTAAGAAAAAAGATCAACCCCCTAACGGTGGTGATACAGCACACAGTAGTGTATAAACTCATATTTCAAAGTGAGCACTTGAGAAACTGCTCCTAAAACCTCTCCTGTACCTAAGAAGATCCACAGCCTTTCATGTACTGTGATTACACACACGCTGCAAAACATCCTGAAAATAAGATCTCTGGAAACGCCACAGTAGATGACAGAGTACAAAACAACCAACAATCAGGATGCTACAGTCTTCAGAAAGAAAATAAGGCGTGATTATTTTACCACGACCCAACTCGAAGAAAGAACACACACATCTACTGTTAATGCATGAGAAAACACAGCCCTCTACCAGAACAGTCTAGGGGACTCATACCAGCACACTGTTTGCTCTTTGCAGTATCCTCGTACAGTTCAGAAACAAAAAGGGAAGAGGACATGGGTGCATCAGCACACGCACTTTCACCCAAGCCTATGTCTATGAAGCTCTGCTGCTTCAGATGGAGTTTTCATCCATCAGAGGTCAGAGGATCCAATGTATGGCTCCACAGAGCACAGAATTTTTACTGAGCTGCTTTGGAGCACCAGGCAGAGAGAATCTGCAACAAGCATTAATCCAATGGACAGCTTCTGGATGGAGCTGCTTCAAATAGCGAGTAGGGAAAAGTCTGGCCAATTAGGATTTTACTAAAGCAAACTTCTTCCACTATTTCTCTCCAGGTCGTTGCTCTTACCTGTGTAAAGACTAAAATAAAGTTGTTTTACCTCTTATCCTGTCTCTGTGGTTTAGGAAGCTCAGGCCCTGGGGGTGCTCACTGTAAGAGGAGGCTAACAGGCAAAAGCAGAGCCACACTGCAAGCAAGCTTCTCCTCTTTTCAGTATTACATCTTTCTACAGGCTCCTTTCCCCACAGAGACTTTCAAAACATGCTGCTCGCTCGGCTTTGGCAACACAAGGCAAAGTCAACTGGAATGCAGGCCAGTTTGGTGAGAATATTCTTGCTCACTGGGGCCTTCCTCTGTTACTCAAAAGCCATGTAATTCTTTGAAAGCAAAGATAGAATTTTAGCCTTTATAATGATTCAGGTTCAAGAAGTCTTTTTGAAGCACATACCCAAACAGGAGCGTCAGCAACACACACACACACAAGAAGGAATAATCAGCTGCACATACACAGGAATAATTCATGCAGGTGACAGTTCTTCAGAAAAGTTTTGGTAGATTTAAAGTCAAATTCAACTTGTAAACCAACATTTCTCCTGCAAAAGGCAGCCAACAAACTGAGATGTATAAACAAAGGCACAGCTTGCAGGACAGATGAAATAACACTCCTGCTCCCCAGGCACCAGTAGGGCTCCACTGCAGTAATACGACTAATTTGGGGCAGCAAGCTACGAAAAACAGAGATCACGTACAGAGACTCCAGAGGAGAACAAGACCAGATGAAAGTCTAAATAACATGAGTTAAGGGCAGAGGAGAAAAAACAAACACCACCACAACAGAAAACTAAAACAAAACAAACCACCAAAGCAAGAACTGAGGAAGGAACAGTCTGCGAGCTGGTTCTAAGGACGGCTGCCCTGGAAAGGGAGCACTGAACTACTCAACTTAGATGGGATGCATCAAACAAGCAGCCAAAGCAACGCCACTCAAAACCCACTAGCTGCTTTACCACGAGAACTTTTCTTCGTCCCCTTGTGAAGCTCTTACAAAGCAGCTTAGTTTCCCCCTTGCCCCAAGTTACAGGTTTCAGCACGGAACACAGATACTCGGAAAAACCTTCCCACCCTGCGGCCTGCAGCTGGCTTGGGGTGCTGTGGAGCTTCAGCACTGGGGAGGGTTTGTCCAGCCCATTCCTAAAGCCACCCATCAGAAAGGCACAAGTGCAGCTGAATGTGCCTGGGCAGAAGGAAGAGGAGATAAAACTAGATCTACTGACATTTCTTTCAGCTCTATTCTTCAAAAAGTTGTAAGAGGCTGTACAGAATTTAAGGAGAAGGTGTTGGCTAAGGGACAAGTTCATTGCTGCAGTTTGAAAGCTAATGGTTTGTTACCTCAGGAAAAGTCTCATTACAGAACTGCACTGCACCTTTTGTTTCCACAGCAAGAATGTTCTTGACAGCTGCCAACGAAGATCAATTGATGCAATGTAATATTTAAGTTCCCCAGCTTGTTTTAAAACAAAATATTTAGGTCCTTAGCTTTCAAAACAAAGTCTTTAAAAAGGCAGAAAATAATTTATAACAGGCAATGATGGTGCTCACGCCCCAGAGCAAAAAAAGCCACTTGCTTCCATAAGCAGAATCAAAGATGAGTGGCAGTATATTTTACATAATTTTATTTTTCATTCATCTGGTGAAAACTAGTTTGTCTTTCTAGAAATAAGCAGAATTTGATCATTTACACTATGCATATGATATAATAATGTTTTCCTTGAAATGTGATAGTTGTAATTACTTCCTAAATAGACAATAGTAATACTTTGTGAAAGGTGAGTTACCAATTGAAAAAAGCAGATTCACCTGTTACACCCCATACTGTAAAGTATTAATGACTCAGTATAACCTGTTGCTTCTGACATTTTAAAATAAAATCTTTAATACCAGTATAAAAGTGATAGAAGAACAAGGTATTGCAGGTCTGCCAAGAGCAGCTCAGTTAATTCCTCTCACGTGTCCCGAGATACACATCACAGCACACGAACTAGACAGTTTAAGCAACTCTTCTAAGAACAGGCAGCAAGCAGCCCCTCTTCCACCAGAACCACGCTATGTCTCCCAGTACAATTCCAATCAGCCCCAGAAGGGGTGGCTACACCTTCAGACTATGAGCCTGACTTACCAGTCTGACTAGTATGGAGCTAAGCGCTGGCACGGGTTACCAGCACCACAGGTCACCATGCAGCTACAGAACATCAAGAAAAATTGCAACCCGAGTGGGGAGAGTCTGATCCGACCTTCTGCACACTGTGAAGCGCTCTACCAATGCCCGAACTCTGTTCTGAATGCTTCTAAACTCTGGCTTTGTCATCATTTCCTAAGGAAGCTGTGTGACTGACAAATGCAGAAAACAATCCAAAAAGCAAACTTAAACCCCAAGTCTGTGTATTTGAGCGTTTTTAATGAACTATTAAAAGTCTTTTCTTGCAGGAGATACAAGTAGGCGACACAGGCTTTTCTACCTCCTCTTTCGCCTGATGCACTTTGGGAGTTTCGATGAACTCAAACTTGCAGGTGTAGTGCGTGCTTCATTTCACCAAGTCACCATCTACACTCTTACACTACATAGGCACCACAGCAAAAGCCACTACCGGTAGCTACCTGTTTAGAGAGAGAAAGTCTGCACAGGAATGCAAGGGAAGAACACAGAAAAATACTACACCATACCCAAATAAGAGATGTTCTGAGGTAAGACATTCAGATCCACAGCAACGTTGGTCAGGTCTTAGCTCAAAGCGACATGGTTTGAGCTCGTGTCCTGTTTCTCACCACAGGATTCACATCACAGACACACAGAACCAGCTTTCCTGCAATACTGCTATGTAAGATCTCTATTTATCAACTCGAGCACAAATCTCATGACACCCAAAACAAAAGCTGGCTTAGCTCTACTGCCCATGAAGAAGAGTCTTACCAGCCATCCCATAACAGACCCCTGTACCAGCTCCTCCAGTACAGACCACAGCTACACAGCCAGCTCTGAGCCGATGGCCAGCAGCAGCACAAAGCGCAGTGCAGGCTCCTGCACCCCACTGCAAAGCCTCAACATGATGATTTTCACTTTGAGGGAGGAAGGAAGCATACATGTAGGGAAAAAAAAAAAGTAGGCTCTCCTCTTGGTACAGGCTAAATCCCATCTCTATTCAGGCATTACACAGGACTGTCGATACAGCACTGCTGCCGTTCTCCTGCCCAAACCCTCCCTTCTCTCCTTCTCTGGCTGAGGCTTTGCCAAGCACTGAAGTAGAGAAAGTCCAGCAAACAACACTGAATGGAAAACAGCTTTTAACCAGGAATACCCCTGCATTGGAACACGTGGGGATTTTGTCTTGCAGAATCCAACTTGCATGAAAAATAATATATGGCAGAAGTAAAATAGAAAGGAGAAATAGAATTAATAAAAAATATAGATCTCCAGGACTTTGAAAAAAATTCATGTTAAAAGGAAAATTGTACAAGTGGTTTACGGTACCATCCTGAAGCACTGGCTGATTAACAGTGACCTCTGATTTATATATAGACAGATAGGGAGATAGACATGTGAAGACAACTTAAGAGACTGAGGAGCACACTGGCCAATTTTAATACTTCATACTAATTAAAACTTGTAACTTTTTGTCTCATCTTCCCACTCCCCATCCCCCCCGAAAAGAAATTAAAATCTCAGAAAAACCTTTGCCAAAGAATTCCAAAAGCACAGTGTTCACATCTGGTAAAACAACTTAGCTGTCTGATACCTAAAAGCATAAATTTAAAGTGTTATGACAGTGAAACTGTTCTTCACAGCAAAATCCAAGTGAAAAAGATTGAAAAAATATAAAGCTGGTCTATTTAGCAGACTTCCAAAGTATGGAAGTTAATTTGACCAAGAGCAGGATTAGTCTAGACTTTTTCTAATCTAAAAGGCTACTAGATTAGAAAAAAATATTTACATCATGCAAAACCTCAGAGAAATACAATATTAATAATTCAATTACATGCACAAAATTCAAACAAGCTTATCCGACTTACTCAAAAGCACAACACATCTGTACGTGTCACATACCATATATTCCTTCCCACTCTGAATCTTTAGATGGCGAAGAAAGAAAATAAGCAAGTCACTGTAATGTGCCAGTATCTCAAAAGGCAAAAGTTTTCCAGGTAAGAAGACAGTGGGATTTTAGCAGTACAGCTCCAACCTCTAAAGAAATACCTGCAATGAAGCCTAGTCAAATTCTCTTAATGAAAACTGTTTCCCTCATTTGACCTGTACACTGCAGCCATGTAACACCAATATTTCAGGTCAAATTAGGGTGAAAAGCCTTTCTTGGTTAAAACAAATCAGACCAAACAGCTGGACTAAGGTAAGACTTTTGCCACGTTGAAGGTGGCTAAACACACTTCAAATGTGGTAGTGCTACAGTTTTACAATGAAGTTCTATCTTTGCTCAAATTCCAGCAATCCTCTCAGATCCCTCAATAAAGACCCTATTTTTCTCTTCTATTCAAGACCACCAGTACAGATCTAAAAATGTATTTGTGACGTTCCATGAACACAGAGGTGCAGCCATTAAATCGACAAACATGAATCGCCTGTTTTCTGTAGCCCTCAACTTTGTTTGAAGTGGAGCTTGGATAACCCTTAGGAGGTTAAGTTTCCGAAGGATTAGATGCCCACCTCCATTTAAACCCCAAGTAAGTTACTCATCCGCCCTAAGAGAAGAAACACCAGGTCCACACATGAATCTTATTGATCATAAACAAAAAGATCAAAGAATTTGCCCAGCCCAGTCTCTGACACTTTCCAAGGGGTCTCTCTGATGCAGGATGAAAGTGAGCTGTGCACCTTTTGAACCGGTCTTTTGCACCACAGCCCACTCCTGTAGTGCTCCATCACAAGTCTATCTTGTCATATTCACGCCCTTTAATGTTGGGAGAAACAAATATAATTTACTTCATTTTAATACACACACACCCTCCCTTGCTGTTAAGAGAATAATGAATGGGTTTGGTCACATTGTACAGAAAACCCCAGCAGGATTTGTTGACAGCTTGGCAAGGAGTAAATCTAGCAATAGATCCGGGCACTGGAAAGCATTCTATTTTACAACTGCTGAATCTCAGTTTATCCTACAGCATGCACATTTTATATGGGCCCATTCATATTCTGACCTGTGCTCTGTATTTCCACTAAGTAGGTGATTACTTCCACTTTTTGCCTTCCCCAGTTCCAGAACAGACAACCTGTCTCCCTACGCACGTCCCACCTCATCCCACCAGTATTCCACAGAGCAGGATCAGGCCCTCATGCCTGAATCAACTACTGAAATCTGCCAGCTATTAACAGACAGTTGTAATTAAAACTAAGTGCTCTCTCGCCATTTACACTGCACTTAATCCCCTCAAACACACCAAACCACCTATGTGAGGGGCTCTGGTCTCCTTTAATCCTGTATCTCAACAAAAGGAGGACACATGTAAATCGGCTCCTTGTTGAACATGAGGATGGACTACTCACCTCTGTTTCATTAAGAAAACCCTTGGCTGAACATGGCTCCTCTTCAACATACCCTGATTTTCCTCACAAGCCTCTTTATATAAGCTATACTAGGACTTCTGAAGAACTCACTGCTAACAAAATGCTTCCCTGTGTAGATACTCAAGCACTTGTAATAGCAAGTGCTCCAATGCCACACAAAGAGTTTCTTTACTATTTTCTTCTGCATCTATTTTTTGATGCTTCTTTGACAAAGTCCCTCAACAGTCAGATTGAGAAGGAACATGCTCAAAAGATCTGCTGGGAAGGATACAAGCACCCAAGCTATTTCCTCAAGCTAAAAATCAGTTCAGTAACATTCTACATTCACTTCCCAGGAGCCTCAGCAAAGCCACGCTGCAACACCACGAAGAGAGCATGTCACTGCCGCAATTAACATTCTGACACTTACAGCTTTCTGTGGAGTTCCGTGGTTTGGGTGCAGAATACACCCAACGGGCATCCAGGACATTTAACTGACCACGTGCTTCAACCAACACCTTTCTCTATCCTCTTTCAGAAATGACCTGCACTCCAGAAAGTCACTGCACCACATTAGCAAGTCATTTTCCCTTCCGGATGCTCATAAAAGGCGGGGCCAGACAACAAAACATCCTGCCAACTTTCCCCAACTCCTTGGAGGTGAGTTTGCCCTTGTAAGAACATGTGTTGTGGGACCCACAGAGGAACGTGCAAGACAAGCAAGAGCTCTGAACGCTATAACCATCCACTCTCAGCAGCAAAGAGCTCTCATCCTCCAGCAGTCAACTCCTGTCCCTAAAAAGGAAATTTAATAGGCAGCCTTACTGAAGGGCTACAAAGAAACAGGGTTCTTCAGAGCTGGAATATTATTGTAAGGAATCAACAGTACCTGAATTAACAGTGGAGCTGAATGTTTCTAGTGCACAACATGAACCCACTGTCAGCACAGTAAGAATCTGTTTAATTACTGTCTGAAAGACAGAAACATCTCCAAACAGTATGGTTCTCCTTCCATATGTTATTTTATCTATAAATCCCCTCCCTGTTGCTAGGAGTCAAACGGAAGGTACACAAAAGACTCTGTTTAAGATAAACTCCCAGAGAACAGGTTCAATTGGTTTAATTTATCTTCACCTTCCGAAGATGAACACAACTCATATTTATGACATTCACAGAACAGTGAAGTTCTTCCATCTTCAGAACGCAAAACTATTTTTTAAATAATACAGTTTAAATAATACACTGGCAGTTGTTTAAAGATTGTTGCTCATTAATAAAGCCTGTGCCCTGCTTAAACAGATTGCCAAAGGAAGTGTGGTTGTCCTAAAGTTAATCAGCCAGGTTTTCCTGGCCCCAAGAACCACACCGAATCTAACCGCTGTCTCTGTGCGGACGTACGGGTACGTACGTGTACACACGCTGCTATGTTAACGGGGTGAGGCACAACCCTCTTGCTAGAAATTCTGCTTAAGGCTGTCACCCTCAGCATCCACAACCATGAAATATTTTAAGTCCTCTTGGAAGCAAACAAGCTGACTTGCAAAAAAATTATCCAGCGCTCCTATGATGGGTAAATATAATGCATAGAAACATTTTTAAGCAGTTCAGCCAACCTCTGGCCTCTACGCCCGCATAGGTAGGCATAACCAGCTCTCAGATCAAGACAGCTACTTAACAACAGACCAAATCGCCCACAAATCTTAGAGAGTGCAATGGCTGAAATCCACTTCTGTGTAAGTAATATGAAAAAGAACATCCCATCTGGCTGCAGCTGCTAGAACCTACCTTCCAGAACTAATAAACAGCATGTCCATGTGAGACCTGAGCATTAAAGGATTCATGAAGAATGAGCAAAACTAGTTTTGCGAGTCGTACTCATTAAGTTCCTAATGACACAGCCACGAACCCTGCGTGTGAGAAACCCTAAGAAGTCTGAGGCGCTCTGTGCAAGACTGATTTTCCTCTAGGTTGAAAGTCAGGATGAAGCCTCCCGCAGAAGAGGGGATCAGCACAACGAAGGCCAAGCTGCCCTGGAAACCACATGAGACGAGGCCGTAGTTGAACTACTTGTATGAGCAACAGTTCTGCCATCCACTCTTGCATTTTAGGCCCCAGCATTAAGGAAAGCTTGCAACTGAAATAACAGGAGAAATTACTTGCTTTTGCCAAACCGCAAACACTACGAAGTCCCAACGCTAGGCTTCTTTGGTGCCACCTAGAAGCTCACTTAAGATTAGAAAGGGTATTTTCAGCCAATCAGCCCGAGAAACCAGTAAAGATATTAGAACATCTCCCAAAAACACCACCTTCTTTTTCAATCACTTTCAAATTATGACTTTTATTCAAAAATGACCAGATTCTCAGTGACTCCTTTAGCTGAACCTAACAGTATTTTCAGCGCAAATTTGCCACAGGAAAGACAAGTGCTGCTTAACTACAGGACTTTCTCAAGAGGGTTCTCAGTCTTTTGATCTCAAAAATTCATCCAGTGGCTTAAATTTTGTCCAGTCTCTTTTTTAGAGAGGGAGATGGAGCCCACAAACAATTTTTTACTTGCTCTTCTTTCCAGATTCCTTCTGTTCTGAAGATTTTCTACATCCCTACTCTAAGGGCTCAGGGAATCCAAGCATGGAAACCTCTGACTAAAAATAAATCACCCAATCCTGGGGACAAGTGGCCAACTACTGCTTAGAAATCTAACGAAAGCACTCTCACAGGCGGTACAAGCAGCGTGGTACCCCTACATTTGCTAAATATCATGAAAACATTTTGAACACTACATCCCAAGATGTAAGCGCATACCTCAGAGACCGACCGCCCTCACAACACCACCATCAGACACGTCCACTGACAATTTATAAAGTGAGCAATAGGTTTTAGGACTCACCACGCATGAGGTACATGAGAGAAATTGATTTTCATTTTAAAAAGTGCTTACAAGGCAATCAGACTGTTCAAATTCTTAGTGCACAGAGTACCCCAGAAACAGTCAATCTGCCCTGCAAAGCAAAGTTTGGTCACCAAGAGTTACATCCAGTTAGAATAATTTTAGGGGACCACCTTTAATTAGGCTACTGCAACTTTCTGCTGACAAATGTAGGTTGAGTTTTTTCCAACTCAAAATCCAAAGAGGCCCCACAGCTTCAGTCCCTTGGCCCCTTTGCTTCCTCAGAATGAATTTCTCCTTTAAGACAGTACACAGCTTTACATCCAAACACCTTCCAATAAATGCTATTTTATCTACCTCTTAAGTGTCCTCAACAGTAAAGCCTGAAAACTCCAATTTCAGCATACTCCTACTAGCCTGAGTCTGCCCCCACAACGATTAAACAGGGGCTGTTTCAATGCAGCAGTTTTACATCTTTTTGTCCTTGAAACTTTGCAACTGACAAATAGTTTCAACTCCATTGCAAACACCAGAGTCACGAACCTGAGAAAGACTTAAATTAGTCAAGGGTTCACTATAAAAGTAACAAATACAGTGGCACCGTATTCATCTAGAAGGACAGAATTCTTTTGGATGGAAGGGACCTTGAAGATCCTCAAGTCCAACCATTAACCCCGCACTGCCAAGTCTAGTCTGGTTCTGAAACATGAGCGTGTTTTCCAACAGTCATACCTCGGAGCTACAGAATGGAAAAATATTTTTGTGAAAGTCAACACAGAGAAACAAGTATTTCGTCAGTAAACTTCTGGAGTAGTGAATTCATAATTATATATTGACCAAAGCAGCAGACAAAAAGGTCATTTTAGCAACTCCTCTTCCTTTCTTGCTCCCCGTTTTAATCCTTCCTCTGGCAACACACGTCATCTCATCTGGTCAATGAAATACCATTGAATTCAAATCAACTTTTCAAACTGGGCGCGTACCGAAAAATGGACCAAGCACCCCTCAATACCTGTAAGAATTATGAGCTTGTTTTGATATTCTGCTCCCTATCACCATGGTAAATTTCCAAACTTGTGAATATTTTACTAGGGTCAAAATCTACGGGTTGCTACATCTGTGTGCAAGTCAGGTTCAGAAAAAAAACTACACAAAGAAAGTACCTGCTGCCTCCAGTAAGGCTTCTAGTCTTGCTTGTGTTTCTGGATCCACAGTTCTCAAGTCCGCGCCTTCTGCAGCACTCGATAAGAATAACTCCGACGTGGTTTTAAGTACTGGGTTATCAAGATCTTCTTGGTCCAAAATAAATGATTCAACCTGTTTGCCAAGTTAGAAAAATAATTTTACCATTTTTGAAGTTTTATACTAAATCAAAAATATCAGAAAAAACACAAAATAATTTCACTGTACTATGACAATCATGGTTTAACTGTACAGGTTATAGGACACAACCGTAAAAATTGTCTGGGCAACTCACTGAAAAGGTAGTTGAAATCGCAAAAGAAAAAAACTCCACGTGTAAAACAGTTTAATGTAGAAATCACAATCAACAAGATCTTAAACTATAGCAAGGGCAACTCAGATTAAATATTGAACAAGTGTTGTGCATGTTTGGACAGTAACCCACCAGAACCGAGTGCCACAAGGGGCTGTAGCATCTGCGACACCAGAAGTCTGTCTACTTTGATATTAAAAAAAGCTGCCAGTAAGGAATCTGGTATAGCTGAACCTATTGGAGAGCCAGGGAGGGGTTGAATGTTTCCTCGAGATGCCTTTCAGTTCAATTTTAAAAGTAATTTCAACTAATGTAGCACAAGGTCTTTAGTTGTTTTGAGTAGAAACACCATAGCTGACTAAAATTCAAACCCAAACCATCTTTTTCCAAGCTGGCCCTTAGTACCACCCCAGTCATTAACATTTTCTAGACCAGAATAGATCCGTAGACAATGGAGCAAGCAGGTACGCCAAGGGCGCAGCAGTAACACTGTCCCACCAGTGGCCCCCATGATCTCCAACAGAAGCTCACAGAAGTACTCAGCATAAGACACAGTAGTTTTAGGACAGCTTGCCAGAGTAAACAAGGAGGATACCTGACTCATACTCTAACGAGAGCACAACTACACTTCGGAATCTGTCCCAAGTTCAGACACAATCTCCCCTATCTTCAATAATATTGTAAGATTAAAACCACTACTTCATTATTAGATGTTATCTGTTCAACCCTGTCGGTTCCCGAAATATGCCATAGAAATGCGACATTATACCACGACTGCTCTCCTTTCCCACTTCATGCCCAAGTCTCATCTTCCTTCCTGCCTTCCCCTCATACTTCCCCTGATCTTTCTCACCAGCAGTAAAATATCATCATGCTCAGCCCTACCACACAACACCCCACAACACTGTCAGGAAGGGACAGTTTATACTTCAAAAAGATCAAATCAGGCCACCCATAAATTCACTAAGTGCCCTGCTGTGTGAGGAATGTTACAGGCAGTCTGGAGAGCTGCACAGCGCCCTGCAACAGCAGCTTGGGTTCATTTCGTCCCCTTTTTGATAGTAAATGCTCTGTAACATTATCCCCCGATGTCCAGTGAAATGTGGTGCTGACACATGAATACAATGGGCATGGGAGGGAAAGAGTGGCTTTTGGGAACACGGAATGACTGCCACATCTCAGCGGACACACATGACACTGGTTGGCTCACAGGCGTTACATCTTGTGTGCCATGGCACGAGCACCAGAGCTAAGGCAGCAGGTGACGATTTAGGACTCGAAGAAGCAAGATTTCTAGATTAGTCCAGACAATGGTCCTAAAAGAAGAGAACTGTCACTGTGAGAAACAGTTGACCATTAAACAAGCAGAAAATCAGTGACCTAAACCAGTGATAAACATTTATGCTACCAACAAAGAAGAGCTATTTACAGCTCACAGCAAACTGTATCCCTGCAGGAAGACTCCCCTCTGCAGGACACAGGTTCCAGGTTATGTCCACCCAGCCAGCTTGAGGCCTCCCTGCTGGCACAAACTCGGAAGAACTCACCCTTATCCACAGAAGCACTGCAGGTTCTCCAGTTCCCCCCCGCCCCGCAAGGCTGCAGAAGGCACTTTCGCTCCCCAATATGCTGGAAAATCCCCCTGTGCCCAAGTGACTACTTGTTATATAGAGTCGAGAACGACACACAAGAAATGTTATCACATGCTTATGGTCTTTTTCCCTCCCCCCCCAAATTCCACCACTGGACTGCCAGGAGTCCTCCCTTTCAGAGACATACCAGAAGGGGTAAAAATGCTACTGCACTTAACGAATAACACACACCGCAGCAGTGTCCTCAGTGGCCTCTGGCCAGTCAGACTTGCCGGCCTCAGGAGCAGCCCACCAGCACCAGGCTAAGGGGAGAACACCAGCCTTCCAGAGGCTGCCGCACTGCCAGTTTTAAAACTTCATGTTTTGACACTTTGGTAAAGACGAGGCCCATTTTCTCCCTGACCACTGCCACCCCAGGCTCACCAGTATACATTTACCAGACATCACCTGCAACAATCCACCTCCTGAACCCACATCAGTGCTAATTCACCATCCCCAAATACTCGTATCAACTTATGAGGAACTTCCCTCCCCCTGGCCCAACAGGAAGTACCTTTTGCTTGCCGGACCTCTAAAGAAGTCTGTCTTTTTCACATCGATTATGCAAACACTACTTAAAAGTCAATTACAGATACAGCTTTTCCTTCAGCTCCAAGCTGGGTGGTACTGGTGCAGGCTGGTCTTTTCAACTCCCACTGCCTTTCAGCTCTTCTTTAGCTCTGCAGCTGCACTTCCAGAGACCTCTCGCATTTAAAGTTACTCACAAAAGTCTGGCTTCATATACAGTATTTTCATCTCAGTTTTATATCACAGCAAGAAAAGGCAGCTGCTGACATTATTTCAACATGTTGCACATCAATTTCTAGCTTTTGGTTTGATTTGTAGTAAGAGCTTAATAACCTGCCCACAATACAGATATAACGTGAGTGTGAAAATACTGAAAATCCATATGCAGAACGCTAAAACAGCTGCACCACTGCCAGCCTCCCAGCACGAGTTTCAATGCGTTCTCAAGTCAGAACGTCTGACATTTCGGTAACTCAGTGCAGTTTCTCACACACCAAGACAAGGTCAGAAAGGTTCAGCAGTTGGATACTTTATCACTAATACCAGAGCAAGAAAGCACCTAATCAACCAAATGTCTCTTGTGAATGGAAGTGACCTGTGATGATCACATATTAATGATAATTAAAAAAAAAACAAAAAACAAACTACCCCAAGTACATCAAACAAAAAAAAAAAACTTTGTTAAAAAAATGCTGCAAAACAAACAAACTAAAAATCCAAACAGATTTCACATTAGCCTTCCTGGAAGACTTAATACACTGTTCATGTGGCAAAATTGAGGCACTCTGTTCTATCCTAATCAGATCTGCAGCAAAGTGGTAGAGTAACCAGTCACTGTGCTATTTTTGGATGATTTTGCGAGCTGCTTTGGGCAGTTAATAAGCATCTTACTTGGTAAGGCTCTTTAGGAACACATGGATTCACGACATTATTCCAACTGCCAAAACAACTGCAACTAGGACTAACTCCCTATCAAAACCCAAAAACACTGCCAGTGGCACAGGACCCAAGGCCAGGGTGCTGGACACTGGTGTACTTCGCTACATCGTAGGGTTTCGTGCCATCCGCAGGAACGAGGGACCTTTCCTGAAGTTCTGCCAGGGGCTGTAGCAGCCTCACAGCTCTGCAGATCCAGTTACACCACTGGTTCCTCCCTCCACAGCAGCTACACTCACAGCTATGTGGACTCAACCACGTTAGTATTTATCTGTTAACACCACGACTGAGTTTACCTCAGGTCAAGGGTATGGAAAGAGGGCTAACATCACAATCAGCACTAGCAATTCTTGCAAGATGGGCAATGACGTGGGGTTAGAAACCTGTTTCTAAAGGTAAGCCTGAACTGATCTTTCCTATGCTGCACTACTGCAAAAAAAGTACTTTTCACAGCCCAGCCTGGCCCTCCTCACAAACAGCCTGTCACTGACGCAGGCTAAGGCGATGGAGCAGCTTCCTGTGGTAGCTGAACCAGCACCAGTTTCTCCTGCAGGCAAGCGCAGCAGTAGGGACAGCTTGTTCTACCTTCTCCTTCCAATTGTGCCAAACTAGTGCTTCCGGAAAGACTATCTTTACCAAGGGTTCAGAGGAAAGAGAAAGCTGCTACTGAGATACTTCCTTGAACTTATATTTTCCAGATACAACTCGAGCTACAAACACTTTTCTGGAGTAACAATCTTGCTCAGTGTCTGAGGAGCATCTACAGATAATGAGGACCCAAGCCCTTGACTCCTAAACTTCGATCTATTATGCAAATAAATGACCACCTGATTTTCTCTTTTTTGTTTGGTGATCCTTCCTAATTATTTCTGTAACAATTCCATTTGAACGTATGTCTACATCTGAATATCTGCAAAAGGACCTTGGCTTCCTTCAGGCTAATACAGGCCTGTAGGTCAGGCTGGAAGTTCATGCCTATGAGAGTTGAAATAGATCTTCTATATTTAAACTGTTTTCATAATTAACAAGGTGTGCAATGCTGTATGAGGCTCCCACCAGGAAGATACTGCGGTTTCTCCTGATAAACCCAACCTCTGACAGTTTATGCTACACCCAGCGGGCCCTGTCCTTTACTCCACTGAACACTAACAGCTGACTGCTGCCTGAGATCCTGCTCTAAAAGTGCGGGGGATACTGATAGGACGTCAGATACCGCAGCACTAAGGTAAGACTGAAAAGGAGTGTGTGTTTCAAATTTGACATCAAACCCCTTTAAATTTCACACATAAGGAATGTCAGCTTCAAAACTGTTAAAAGGAAAAAGCTATTAAGGAGAAAGTCAAGCAAAGGCCTTTTGTCACTGACAGGGCAATCTCAGGACCTACCTGTGACAAGCGCACCCAGTACATCATCCCTGGCATAGACGCTTCACACCAGCAAAAGGCCTGGATTTGGTTTACCTGCCCCCTCCACCCCAGGCAAACGTTTTTGCACCTACTTAAGGTACCTTCTTAGCATTACTATTTCAGTTTCAAGAGATGGCGTAAAGGAAGAGGAAAAACCACACACAAATGTGGGTATTTTCACAAAACCTTTCAGCTGGATCTCAGTACACCGCCCTGTCTTGGCACTTCAAAGCTGGGGAAAGACGAGAAACGTTTCAGAGCAGTACTTCACAGTCAGTACAGAGAACAACACATAATCAATGTAAACAACAATTCAGAGGTAACTAATGACATAAGACCATACCCACTCTGTTAGGCTTGAACTGTAACTTGTGAAGACAGTTCCTTCCATTTAAAATAAAAAGTTTCAGACCCAGAAGACAGAAGCCACTAAGAGCTGTGAATCGCCGAGAGATCATCTTCCAGCACTGGCATGACGACAAAGGATCCTAACAACCCAGGGGAGTTACAGGCTGCTGGGGCTATCGTCACCTCAACAGAGAAAGCATCAAGTATCTGAAACACCCCTTCCAGTCACTGTTCATCTTGTGACAAGTCAGGAAGCCATCAGACACTTTCATGGGTTGATTTAACACATCAAAAAGGGAAAAAAAACTTGGGGGGGGGAGGCAAACCATTTTCTACCACTTCGCTGAATTTCATGGGCGTACAAAGGGGTCTGATAAGCCAGAACATCGTTCTTCTGGAAAGAGTGAGCTATTAGACCAGCTCAGCTCCCTGCGAGGCTACAAACCCTTAAGCAGAGCTGTTCGTACCTGCACACTGCCTCGGTTTAGCAGTCTGCAACAACAGCTTTGTAGGCAGCAAATTAGATTGGGAGGGTGGGGGAGCGGAGGGTGCAAATCTATTTAGCTCCAATTACAATAGGAAGTTGACTAACTTGAGGCAGGATTATCTAAAGGACAGCCTTTATTCCAATATGTATTAAGCAATTATCAGATAATGAAACAAGCAGCTATAGTATCTGGGCTGTGATCAACTCCTTTTGCAAATGCTGCTATAGACACAACGTAAATAACGACGGACACAGCTTCATGCTTTGTCACTGGAGACAAAGAGAGCGCCTGTCACTCACACAGTGTCATCACAGCCTGACGTTCATGCACAAAACTGTGCCGTATGCTCTTGACGTGTGAGCACACACTCAAACTGATCCAGCGTTAACTCCAGCTGACCAGATTGATGGGTGAGACCATCAGCAACAAGAGAGGCAGCTCCCCTCTGCTCAGAGCCGCCCCATCAAAGGATCCCCAGGCTGGCACCCCAGGTCGCTAGTCATTTCTCAAAATTATGGGTGGTATTTAAAACGCACAGATAGAACAATAAATCAGAATTAATGTTTTATGGGATTTCTCTCCCATGCCAGAGATTGCTGATCCCGGGGTTTCAATTTTCTTGCGCTAATACTAAACGCGTAAGCCAGCATTCATCAGCAAGCGTCAGTCAAATACTTCACATAAATGTAACCACTTACCTAATATCTCTCTTAAGTAATCAACTGCCACTAGATATCCTCATGCCAATTTAAGTAGTTTTGAATACTACAAACTATGTCTTATCACCAGCCTCTGGACAGAGCTGTCTGACTTATGGCTCTTCCACAAACAGGAAATCTCAAATTCATTTTTATTAAAGCACTGTTCCACAATAATAAGCTCAAGACTTGACTGCATCCCCAGTTAACCCTCAAAAAAACCCAAGCGACAGAACACACAGGTTGAGTCCTCTTGGTACAAGAGGCTCGAAACATTACAAAGTTTCTCTGAAGAGCAGGAAAGAAAGCATTCCTCAGTTCAGTCACTGCTGCAGAAAACAAAACCAAACCTGTTGAAAACCATCCTGCAGCCATCACCTATTCCATGTCTGATAAACAATTATGACGGAGTCTTCCTGATGTACAAGAGCAACTTTTGCAGCAAGGAGCTGTCATCTGCAGAACCAGAACAGGCAACTGAAATACATTCAAAATTCACATGAATCCCAGTAAATCAAGTGCCTGTTCTTGACACGCACAGTCTTCATACTGAAGAAAACCACTGAATGGAGACCAGTAAACCCTAAGAAAATAAGCATCGCTAACACTAAGCACTCCTTATTTTCACATATTCTATCTCAGCCTACTCTAAATCATGTTTCCAGTGCTCCGTCTTCTCCACATGCTTTAGGATTCCCCTGGTTTTTCTGTCTAATGGACCTGCTGAAACATCCCCTCTTCTCTCCTCCCCTCAAACCAAGAGTGAGCAGGTGTAACTCAGCTTTCTGATTTATTAGAATATAAAACAGGATCATTGCATCAATTTAGCCAGGGATTTCAGGGTTGGATCCTTGCTCAAGTATTAAATCCCAGGTATTAAAACAAAGTGAAGGAAACTTCAAAACAGAAGATGAACAAATGCATTTGTTTGCTGATGTAAAAGCTCACACCCAACCAAGAGGGCAAGTATCCTAAACCACCTTCTTGGGAGTGATCTCCTGTCAATCCAAAGGGACACGGTGCTTAACAAAATCATACAAGTGGATTCCATGAACACAGCCCTGTCTAGTAATTCAAGAATCTGTTCCCAGGCCAACCTGTATGCTTCAGACAGAGAGGAGTCAACTGTTGAAGTGACTAATTAACTTCAAGTTATCTAGAGGCTTACACTGAACTGAAAATCATACTGGGCTTTCTGCTGTTCTCAGAGCTGAGGCTAGTGGTAGCTATTTTTTCAAGGCCTGTATAAACAGGTTCGTACGTGCTCTAATACTGCAAAACCAGCAGAAACCATAATGTAACTACTGATCCATCAGTTCGCCATTTAAAAGAAACTATCATAATGACTAGCACAGCAGAGATCCCTATCTAAAACACCATCCACTAAAAACCCAAGATGTAGCAGTAAAAGGGCTTTAAAGCATAACTATTTTAGAAAAACAATGAAAAGATGCACATGTATAGAAGGTATTGGTTTGCCCTAACAAATCCGACATCTGAAGCACCCACTTCTTAGACTCCTGTTCCCTTGGCTACTTTGCCACTTTGTGGATGAACACACACTCCACACAGGCAACGATGCTCTGAAGCCACCACGATCGAGGAACACAGCTCGGAAGCAGACCACTCTGCCCTGAAAGCTGACCTCTTTTCCCTTGGTTTGAAATATGTCTGATTTACTGCCTACCTGCCACATGACACCCTTAGTTTTATTCGTTATTTTGGAAGAGTTCAACAGTGTTAGGGTTTTTCCTAAAAGAAAATCTTAGTTAATTAGTAATCTCTATGTTCTACTGAAGCAGACCTGGCTGAAACTTAACACCCATGGAACATTACCACCACTGGAGAGGTGTTTTTCAGTTGGCCACTGTTCATCAGCCAGTAAAACATCACTTTTTTTCACTTGACTAATAGGGACTATTTTTTCCTGCAGGATGGGTTCACAGTTCGGTACCTTTCAAAACCTGTCCTGGTCAGAAGAGGCAGCCTCCCACAGTGCTGCTCACCTACCACCAGCACTCTGATAAACCCGACTAAATCAGCCATGAGCAACACCTCTCAGTCCAGAACATTTCTCCTTCACCTTCTGGGATGCTTTGGAAGAGCCAACGATGAAAAGAAGCTGGAAAAAAAATCTGCATGACTCCCACTTAAAAGGAAAGGCAAACAGGAGTAAGTGGAGTACAAAGGAGTCTTATCCCATGAAAAGCAATTAAGAAGTAACAGGATCCAGCACAGGACCAATTATTTTATTTATGGTAATAAGCTTTCTATATGCATTTGAACAGGAGATGCACAATACTGCAAAAATCGAGACAATGTTCTAGTATTTTATAAACTTCAAATAATAAGTGTTACTTAAAAAAATAATCTTAAGTAATGAGTAGCAAAAGGAAGACATTATCCTCTGATAGGACACATTTCCATAAGTTTTACTTGCTCAGCGTTCCTCAAAAAATATGCAAAATGAAACTTCTGCATCTTCACAACAAAAAGAGAAAAAAAAAAAACATACAGAAACTATCTATTAATGAGGTATACGAAAAGGTTAGGGCTCAGGCAAGCATATTCTCCTAACGAACTGAACCCTGAAATCCAAATATTCATTCACCTGTACCCTTTTTTTTTTTTCTTCTTATTCAGAGGCAGCATGGGTTTAGAACACAGACTGCAGTGACGAGGTTGCTATAAAAAACAGTATTTACATAATTTGAAAGTTAAACTAATCTTCAGTTTATCACAGAAAACCAAGGTCATATGAGGGACCAATAAGAAAGTTTCTATTTAAGATAATACCTGAGGCCAGGCACTTTTCAAGAAACTTCCTAAATCTACAAAAGTGCTGGAACAAATCACTGATTTCAGAAGTTCTGCTTCCAGTAGTATCCCACTGCTCACACAGCCGTTACCACTAGGGAGTCAAGCTTTATGCAAGGACTTCAGCTGGTATTTGCATGGGACACTGGCTGCTATTAGGAAAAAAGTCTCCACAGATGGAAAATGAAAGCAGCTTGCTGAAGACTTGAGACTTCAGAGCTGAACTTAAACACCGAGTTCTGCAAACAGTCCTCAAACAAGACCTAGAAGTTATTTTTTTCGTTCGTGAAGTTTTAAGTGGGAAACAAATCTAAGGTTTCTTCTTCCATAAAAGTCAGACTTGCTTTTGTTTTAAATCCAAGAGTCACTTTTACTCCCAACAACAGCTTTATACTTCTACGGAGTCTTCATACATGTTACAAGAACTTAAAATGACCTAAGCTCAAAGCTCTGCAGCCTCCTCACCTGCAGGACCTAAAGCCCAGCTCAGAGCTCCTTTGCCAAGCGCACCAGCTCTGCACCGCTGCTGCTCCCAACACTAAAGGCTGGGCCATGTGTGTGCCCAGCAAAAGCAGTGCCTTTACAGTTGTCATCCCTCCTCACCCATTTTCCTTCCATGGGAATGTCGCAGGGAACATTTGAGCACTAAGCACAAAGCAGTGGTGTGACAGCAGCATTCAGCTGTAAGGACAGCTGGATGTCCACATCCCCACGACAAGGAAAGGAGAGGAGAGCACCCCAATATCGAGCCCACGGGGGAGCAGCTGGGTAGCCCCACTTGAAACCAGAGCAGAAGACCTCGTGGTCCGTACGACCACTGGCCATAGTCTTGCCTTGCCTTAACGCTCAGTGAACCCTCACCCCACAGACTGTAACTAGTTGACTGGGGAAACCTGCGTGCAAATTTGTAACTAAATATAGATGGTCTGCTAAATTTGGTAAATCTCTCCTTACCGAGGGGTTGCACCACATATTTATATAATGACAAAGTAGTGTTTCACATCTTTACTTTCTACACCTATCATTAGAAAACGGTTGCTGACACTTATTTTAGGTCATGTACTCAACTGGGTCAAGCTGCACTGAAGGGAAACGAGAGTTCTGCAAGAAACTTCAGAAATCAGTTCATTTTGAAGTGTTATTGAATAGTAAGTATTATCCATCGCCAGACAGATTGTTTCTGGCTACCACGGACCAGAATTTCAAAGTTACTGAGACACCTACCAAGATTCTCCCAAGAGTTAGTTCCTAATCAGGCTGGGGAAGAATGAACACCCCAATAACCAGCTCTCTGCATCCTTAAGCATCATCTCCAGTTCTCTGGGAAACCTGAATCCATTATCCGTTGTTGTTCTCTGTTCAGAGAATAATTCTTGCAGAAAGTGTTTCAGTTTGTTCCACCTCTTACTTCCTCCACTTGGAAAGAGCTAGTCAAGAAAAACATCAACTGCTAAACTGAAACTGAAATTTTTCAGAGAAAAGGCTTTTCTGCCTAGTATTGCCTACCTGAATTTGCATCAACTTCTTGAATTTCTATTCCTTATGGTCAAGAAAATGCTGCTATTTACATTATTTCAAATATAATACAGAAAACTAAAATTTATAAGCATTAATCTCAGAAGTCAAAGATGAATTGTGTATCCCTTTTAAGAAGCAGTGCCACGGTCAGAAGGTCTGCTAACAACTTTAACAGGCTACATTGTCAATTGAAAACAAACTACTTAAGTATTTACTCTGAATTCAAAACCCAGTTTAAAAATTAAGAGACCTGGGATTTGGGGGGGGGGCGGGGGGGGGGGGAGCAGTGGGAAGAAAAAAAAAAATTAAGCCCCAGACAAAATCTCCAAGTCCTGAGCTGATCTGGAGCACATGCCATTCGGCTATTAATTCTACTGATTGTCGGAGGTAGGTTATGCCTGATTTTTAATTATGCTTTATGTAAATATCCCCAGAGGCTTATGCAATAGGTACAGGCTTAAGTAAGGCAAGCTGGTGAAGCAGGCAGCCCGCTCTGGAGAGGGAAGCTGAGCGCGGAGCTGGCTCCATCGCCAAGGGGCGGGTGAGCTCCAGTTGCCATCGAAGGCCTCCAAACCCCTGAATTACAGAAGACAACAGACTTGCTACATTTATTCCTCACCACCAAGAGCCACTTACTGAGCGGAGCTCCAAGATCCGCTGGTACTTGTCAGCACAGCTGGAGCTGGCTTCTCCTACTTGATCTAGCACTGATCAGCAAACCACACAACCCTGCGAGTACCAACGCTGACGTATTTATCACTTGCTTCAGCTCGCTCCCTCTACAGCCCAGTTTTAGAGAAGAACCTGCGTGCTCTGTGGCCAGAAGCTCTCAACCACCAAGGATCCCAAGGACTTCACATAGATGCACTATTAACAACCGCCCCGCCAGTGCACCTTCATCGTGACCTACAGGCTTGACAACTAGCCCAGAGCAGGCTGGTTAATAGTCACGCCTTTGGCACCAGTTTGGCACTCAGTGCTAGCAAAATTCACAAGGAGTGGCAGCAATATACTAAAAATTATACCAAAAATCTCACTCTAAACAAGTTGCAGGCTGTGTCCAAACCCTGATCGAGCTTAGAAGGCAACCAAGCAACCATTTGCACCAGGGTCAAAACCACCTCATCTCTCGGGCTGCAACCAGCGGCAGAAGTTTCTCTGAGCACCCAGGAGAGCCATGGCTTCCCCCCGCCCCGTCTTACACAGAAATAGCACACAGCCTCCTGGCCTCCTCCTTCCATGCCCAAAAGCATGCTTCAGCTTGCAATTGTTTCTATTTGCATGTGATCATTTTAACTGGTAATTCTAGAAAATATTCTATACAGCTGCATTTCACCTTGCGGACCTGACACGACTCATTTGCATGGGATCCACCTCAGCCCCTGGCTTCCCGACCAGCAGCCTGGTGACTGCTGTAAGTGGGCACTGAGTGAGGAAATCAGAAAGCTTTGGTTTTTCTCCCACTTCTGCAAGGCAGGATAAATACAGCATACTCTCTTCACTGTCTCCACCTGTAAAACGGGGACAGGACTCCCACTGTAAAGTACTTGAATATCTGATGTAAGAAACACAATATATTTTTTAAAAAGTTAAGCTAAAATTTTAATTCTTTAGAGAAATACCTCATTATACTCTACATTGATGATTTTCTTTTCTACCTAATTTGCCACTTTGACTAATCCAATTATTTTAGCATATTAAACTCATACAAGGATACAAAACCTAAATACCACTGCAGACACGCAGCAGAGCCTACAGAATACTGTACCATTATTTTTATGACTTCAAAAGTAAAGCAAAGAGCACAGATCACAGCTTCATGGCAAATGATCACTTTTATTTATTTTAATTCTCCCTTCCAGTTCTCACTAATTCCACTCACTGGTAATAGCTGAAGGCATACACCCAAATCAGTGACTCATGGCACAAGACCATAGTCCAAACAGTCACTGGGTTCTCCAAGCACAGCTGTTCCAGAACTGCAATGTTCCGTCCTAGGAAAACTGCCTCTTTTTTGTTCAAAAAAGAAAAAACCCAACAGGTGCTTCTTTAGTTCTCATACACAGAGAAGAAAAAGTTGGGGAAAAAAAAAAAATGCTCTCCTGGTGCTCCCAGCCGTTCCCCATGGTCTGGGAAAGCAGCATGGTGTGAGGCACATCCTTCACCATGCTGCTTCCCCAGGTGACTCTCCACAACCAGAAACACAAGACAGAACTCCCCAGGCAATTTCAGCTTCGAGAACAGTTCAACTCTTCTACGCATGTTCTCGAAATCTCCACGTTTTAACTCCAAGTTATTTTTTTTATTATGTATTTTAAAGAAGAAAGGTTTTCACAGATTTTTCAAAAAAGTAATTTTACTTTAACAGCTGTTTAGGAACCTCTCTTTTTTTAAACTCAATGCCAACCTCCCAGACATTTGTAATAGTCTGTCTTTAAGACTTGCTATTAGTCAAAAACCAAGAGAGTGCTTAGTAAACACCTCAGCTGGTCAATCTCCACATCCTTCAAAGAATGGGGCGGGTTCAAAAGGGATAAGCTTTCAAAGCAGAACTCTGCTCCTCTTGTGAAGAGCCACCAACACACTGATACAGCCCATTCCCCATCATTTTCCAGGTTCTGTAACTATTGCTTTGTATCCTCAAAGACTTAAAGACATAAAAGACATCCCTAGAGAGCAGAAACTCATGAATTACTTGTATCCTATTCTACCAGCCTTCCAGCTCCCCACAACAGGTATGGCCCTGAACATGGAATCCCTCAGCCCTGTATGTGCAGGATACCAACCACACAGGGAACGTTCACAGGCAAAAACTCAGGTGCCTGATTGTTATGTTTTTATTTTAGCTACATATCCTACTGTTAACACAACTTTTAACTTAGGTGAGGTGGTCACGAGCAAAGTGCAAATGTGGGTCTGCATTAGTTCAATGACTTTTTTTATTCAGATAAGACCTGTCAGTTGGTGTTTCAGGAGGGCTGGACAGAAGAGGACCATCATGGAAGGCAAAAAAATTAGACACAGGAGGATGAATGCAGGTGCCCCTCCTTCTATTTCTTCAGAAGAAATGTGGACAGATACTAAAATACCCCCTCCCGGCCCCCAAAGAAAAAAGTGTATGTATCACCCTGGCTACCATCTTCTTCCTCCTGCAGAAGCACAGGGAAGTACAAAACACTGGAACCACAAAAAGCTCACAGGTGCTAGCCACCTTCTCCTGCTTTCCACTAAGACTACACAGGGGCTGCCATGGTGGCTGTGAGCTCAAGTCTTCTTTCTAAAAGAGGCAAGTAAGGAAATAAGATTCACCCTTTAGTGTAGGATGAGTGGGCAGCAGCGACAGATAAAAGCCTTCATTTATCTTCTCTCCTTAGGCTACATAAAGCAGTATTAGATGCAAGTTTACAGGCCCAACAATGCTCCATTTGGGTGGGGATACAGTTCCAGTCCCTCCCCCACACCCTTCCCTTAAAACTCTCAGCAGGATTGTAAGATCAAAGGAAGACACCTCCATTAGCCTCTTCCATTTTGTTGTGTAAGAAATATTTCTATTGCATAAAAGCGTGATCTATCTGTCCATATCAGGATTTTTAGAAGAGTCTAGGAATCCCATCTCCTTCCTCCCGAGTCCAGGGCAGCAATACCGGGGGCCGGAGGCTTTACTTTGTTCTCCGCTGGGTGGAGGATCCCACCTCCTCCTCCTCCACCTGGTTCAAAGTGGAAACCGCTCCTAGAGGTCAGGAGGCAGCCGCACGGAAGACATCTTTCCCCCACCCTCCGCAGGCAGGGAGGCAGCGGCGAGCCGAGCGCCCGGCCGCCCCAGGAGGGTGCAGGCGGGGCGTCCAGCCCCCTCTCTCCGGGGACCGCCGGGAGGCGCGGCGGTACGGAGACCCTTTTCGTCCCTCCTACCCCCCAGCCTCAGCAGAAGGCCCCAGACCGTCCTGCCCATGCGGGGCCGCCGGGACCCCGCCCCCGCGGCTCCGGTGCGGCCGCTCACGCCCATGGCGGCGGGGAGGCCCGAGCCGGCGCGGGGTGGAAAGGGGGTGTGGTGCAGCCCGCGACCCTCACGCCCGGCCAGGGCGGCGCCGAGCGCCCGGTTGGCGGCGGTGGGCCCGGCGCGGCGAGCGGGAGGGCGGGCGCCGGCCCCGGCCGCTGGCCGGGCCTGTCAGGAAGCGACAGAGGGGAGGAGGAGGGCCGGGCCCGCCGGCGGGATCGCTCACCTCGGACACTTCGTCCTCGTCGCTGCCGGAGCCGCCGCCGCCCCCGCTCCGCAGCACGGCGGCCGCCAGCTTGAAGTCGAGGGCGGTCTCGCCGGCCGCGGGCGCGCCAGGGCCTCCCGGCCCGCCGGGCCCGGCCTCCCCGAAGAGGCGCACGGCCCGCAAGCCCAGCGGGGAGGGCCCGGCCGCGGCGGGCGGCTCGGCGGCGGGCGGCGCGCGGGGAGCGACCGAGTCGATCTCCTCGTCGCCGACGGGGGCGGCGGTGCCGTCCGTGAGCATCGCGCTGATCCGGGGCCGCCGCCGCTCGCAGAGCCCAGCCGTCTCCGTCCCCTCACGGCACCGCAGCAGCGCCACTAACTTCTCACACCCTACCCGGCCGCGGGCGCCGCGCCGCCCACCCGCCGCTCCGCCCTCGCTCATTGGGTGCGCTCGGCCGCCGGCGGCGCGCTATTGGGCGCAGGGCCCGCCACTCCGGGCTGCGTCACGCGCTCCCAGCATGCTGCCCTGAGAGCGCACGCTGAGGCGGTTAGAGCCTGCCGCCCCGCCCCGTTTCTCCAGCCTCGCTTCCTGAACTTCTAGGAAGCTGATTGGATGTCTGGAACTTCAGTCATGTGCCCTGCCAGAGCTGCGGGAGTCGATGGGGCGAGCTGGCTGTCGGTCAAAGCGAATCCAGGAGCCGCGGATTCCAATTGGTCGGCAGGCACATCGCTCACAACGCACGAAGTCTGGCGCCGTCTGATTGTCTCCTGCCGTGCCCTGGCCCCCCCTCGAACCCCTCTGGAAGGCTCCGTCAGCGCGAGAGATCGTCGCCCGCCCGCCTGTCCCGAGCAGCGATTGGGGCCGGGCGCTGCCTATCGAGGCGAACGGCCCGCCCCCTCCCCTCCCTCCCTCCCGTCCCGAGCGCGGGCCGCCATAGGCTGGGCCGCCGTCACTCTGCTCTCCCGGCCGCTCCGCCCGCCGTGACGAGACCGGCGCGGCCGCGTGGCCTCTGTCAGCGCTGCCCGGGGCAGCCGGGGGGGCGGGGGCGGTGTCGTGGGCGGGGGCTGCTGTGCCCGGACACGAGAGCGGCGCCGGAGCGTGGCGGGAGGGACCGGCCGCCCGAGGGGCTGTGAGCGCCCCCCTCCCTGGAAGGGTTCCAGCCCGGGTTGGCCGGGGCCTTGAGCAGCCCGGCCCGGTGGGAGATGGCCGTGCCCGCGGCGGGGGTGGGCCCGGCTGCTCTGCGGCGGTCCCTCCCGGCGCACGCTATGCGGGGGTTCGGTGGTGCCTGCTGCCGTGAGAGCCGCGTCTGCCGAGCCGGGCGGGAGAGGCTGGGCTGGCCCCAGCCCCGGCCTCCGCTGCCGTCCTAGTTCACGGAGATGTTGATCTCTGGCCCTTGGCGATGCATCAGCCCAGACTGGAGGGAGAAGGCAGAGGGGACGCGGCTGGCAGCGCTCCCAGGCCTCGCTCCCAGCACGGCGCCAGCTGCGGCCCCACCAAGCAGCTCAGTCCCAGCCGGCTTAGCCTGAGCTCAGGCCAGGCCCAGCCGCCCCACTAAGAGACGGCTGTGACAGAGCCGAGCGCCCAGGGCATCACCCACCTCCTCACTGTTGCTCTCCTCCTCCTCCGGCTTCCTGGGCTGTTTCCCCTGTGCCTCCGTCCCGGCCGTGGCGGGCAGGAGGCCGTCCAGCCAGCTCAGGTCATGCAGGGAGAAGACATGCTCCAGCCCTTTCCGGATCCCCACCAAGGCCAGCAGCTGGTGCCGGGGTGACGCGCGATCAGCATCGCACAGTGCTTGGGGCTGGGGGCCAGGGAACAGGCAGCTGCTCCCTGTCACACCCCCTCTGTCCCCCTGGTGAATGCCAGGGAGGTGCCGTGTCACCTCTCCTGGCTCGGTCCCTGGGACAATACTTGCACAATGCCTGCAAAGCCCTGACAGCCCGACCAGCCCCACCCCAGGAGGTGAAGGCTGTGGCAAAGCCATGTTGTGGCCCTGCAGGGACCCCAGCAGCCCTCGGGGCTCTGAGCCCCCATGCGCACCACCTGCCAGGGCAGCCCCCACGTCCCTTGCCCAAGGCGAGCACCGGGGCTCTGGCGATGCTTGAGGCACGGGTGGGCAGCACCCGGCCGAGCACCAAAGCAGTTCTGCCCAATTAAAAGGGATGTCATACCATCACTGGGAAAATAATAGCGGCCACGGTGGACTTGACGACCCAGAGCAGGGCCAGGCACAGCAGCTGGATGACAGTGAAGAGGTGCACCCGGCGCAGGGGCACGTGGCGGAGGTAGGCGAGGTCTGGCTGGTGCTTGGCTGGCATCAGGAGCAGTCGCACACGGTCTGTGAGCTGCAGCGAGAGGACAGCACGTGGGTCACACACCTCCAGCTCTCAGGCAGCTCTCCAGCAGCACTTGGGGCCCACCTCCCTGTTGGGATCGGGGCTGGCAGAGTGGCCTTTTGCCCTTGTTTTTGAAGTTCAGCCCTTCCGTCATCTGTGCTGGCCACCAGCGTGATGCCTGGGTGAGTGAGTTTGTCTGCAAGACCAGGGGTCCCGGTACCACTGTTACCCCAGGCCGGGGGAGCACCTTCCAGGCAGATATCCAGGAAGGACTTAGGCTGGTCTTAAAGGGTTAATTGAGACATAACAACCCCTTGATTCCCCTCCCTGCAATACAGAAACTGCTGCTGCCTCTGCCAGAGCACAACCCCTGATTCCCCAAATTCCCCAAGCAGAAGGAGGGAGGGGTTTTCCCAGTCTGTCATCAGGGTAATCGCAAGGAAAATGTACCATTTAGAGGGAAAAAAGGGGTAGATATTTCTGGAGTGGGGATTTCTTTCCCTTCCATGGGTTTCTCTGGAGAGTAACAGAGCTGGCACATCAGTGGCAATGCCAGGACCAAAGGACCAGCAGGTCCCAGCTCTACCTGCAGTTGCCACATAGGGACATCCTGCAGCTTTGAGAGCAGGTCTGGGCTATCCACTGGTCCCTCCAGTTCTCCAAAATCACCTGATCCATCAGTGCAGCAGTCTCTCATGCTCCGCAGCATCCCAGACACCTCCCCTTCCCTTTCCTCTGCCCCAGAAAGGTCCCTCTGTCCCTCCTTGGCCTGGGTCTGGTGGGGAACAGGCCGGTGCCAGGCTGCACAGCACGCAGAGCTAAACCCCAGGCTCTGCTGCGCAGGAGGAGCTGGTATCAACCCCCTCATCCCCAAAACAGTCCCCACCAGCAGCCCCCGCTCACCTGGATGGTGTTCAGCGCCGCCACGCCCATGTGCAGAAAGACCCCGTACAGCACCGGCATCGGGATGTGCTGCAAAACAGCGGGTGTGGGGTCAGCGGGGCGCAGATCCCGAGGGGCTGTGCTCCCCGAGCATCCCTTCCTCTAGGAACACCTGCACACGTGGCCACAGCGTTTGCTGCCTTCGTTGCCATCAGTCCAGTTCATTTCATGGCTTTTTACACATCTTATGGCTTCAAGGGCTTTAAAGCCCAGATCAAAGAGGAGAAACAGGCACCAAGTCCCTTGCTCTGTTTTCCAGCACACAGTGGGAGCAATCCAGGCCACATATGAAGAACACAACTCCAAGACTTGGAGCTATGGCTTTTGGCTAACGACCTGTAAATGCCGGGGGGGTCCCGCCTCCCCAGCACACCGGCTGCCTTGCTGCCTCCTCCTGTGCAACCGTAAACCGGCTCCTGCCCTCTGTGTAGCCCAGTATGGTTTGGTTTTCTCGCAAGCCCGGGCAGGCAAGCAGGGAGATGGGGCTCACTCGCTGCTCCCCATGGATTCTACCAGGGACACAGGGACTGTCCGGGGCTGAGTCGACTTCCCTGGCACCACGCAGGGGCCATTTGAGAGGAAGCATTGATCCACACGCCCGAGGCTGGAGGTAGCAGCTAGTCCTGGGGCTGCTGCAGGTGTGGCAGGGGGAGATTATAAGGAGACATGAGTCCTTGCATGAAGGACTCAGCCAGGCTCATCCTAGGGCTGGGGAGGCAAGAAGAGTTACCCTGGGGGAGGCTCCCAAAGCCCACAGACACCCCTCACTGCCCTATATCTTGCCACTCACCACAAAGGGAGAGGGTGGAACCAGGCAGGCTTGATCTCCAGTTTCTCCGCCACCAAATCAGAGAAGGGTTTGGGTTGGAACAGACCTTCACAGACCATCCGGTCTAACCCCTGGCCACGGGCAGGGACATCTTCCACTAGAGCAGGTTGCTCAAAGCCCCGTCCAACCCGGCCTTGAACGCTGCCAGGGATGGGGCATCCACGACTCCCCTGGGCAGCCTGGGCCAGCGTCTCGGCACCCTCGGTGTAACACGTTTCCTTCCCATGTCCAACCTAAATCTACCCTTGTTCAGTTTACAGCCATCGCCCCTTGTCCTGCCACACGGGGCCCTGCTGAACAGCCCCTCCCCAGATTTCTGACAGCCCCTTGAAGCACTGACAGGCCGCGCTAAGGTCTCCCCGCAGCCTTCTCTGCTCCAGGCTGAACCCCCGCAGCTCTCCCAGCCTGTCCTCTCCAGAGCAGAGCTGTCCCAGCCCTCGGGCCATTCTGGTGGCCTCCTCTGGCCCTGCTCCAACAGGTCGCTGGCTGTCCTGTGCTGGGGACCCCAGAGCTGGACCCAGCACTGCAGGGGGGTCTCCCCAGCGCAGAGCAGAGAGGGACAGTGCCCTCCCTTGACCTGCTGCCCACGCTGCTGGGGATGAGCCCAGGAGACGCTTGGCTTTTTGGGCTGCGAGCGCACAGTGCTGGCTCATGTCCCCTCTGTCACCCACCAGTATTCCCCAGTCCTTCTCTGCAGGGCTACTCTCAATGCGTTCATCCCCCAGTTTGTGTTGATACTGGTGGTTGCACCCACCCAGCTGCAGGACCTTGCAGATGGCCTTGTTGAACCTCAAGAGGTTCACATGGGCCCATGTCCTCCGAGGTCCCTGTGGACAGTATCCCGTCCCTCAGGCAAGTCATCTGCATCACTCAGCTTGGTGTCACCTGCAAAGGTGCTGAGGGTGCACTCGATGCTACTGTCTAAGTTGTTGATGAAGATATTAAATAGTATTGATCCCAGCAGGGACCCTCGAGGGACACCACTCATTACTGGTTTCCACTGGGACACTGAGCCGCTGACTGTAACTCTTTGGCCGTGGCCATCCAGCCAGTTCCTGATCCATCTAAGAGTCTATCCATCAAGCCTGTATCTTTCCAATCTGC
Organism: Bucorvus abyssinicus; assembly: GCA_009769605.1. Lineage (NCBI taxonomy): Eukaryota > Metazoa > Chordata > Aves > Bucerotiformes > Bucorvidae > Bucorvus > Bucorvus abyssinicus. The sequence continues at coordinate 20,396,152 of CM020041.1, read as the reverse complement.
AGGTAAGAATGGTGTGGGGGACTGTATCAAAGGTTTTACAAGGTGAGGACAGAGGTGGTGGAAGAGGGACCTCCTGTCTGTCACCATGTAATCCAGATGTGGCCAGGATGCACTGAGGGGCTCTGCCTGAAGTTGCAGTGGCAGGTAAAAGCAGGGCAGCAGTGCACTGGTGGCCATCCGGGGGCGATCAAGCCAAACCTTTTGCCCATCCCTTTCCCACACAGCGCACAGGTCCCTGTGTGCCGGCCAGGGCCCCCGCGATGGATCAATGGGAGAAGGGATGGCACGAGGAGGAACCCCATGGCCGGGCAGGATACGGCCACACCCCACCCCCAGCCGGAGAAGAGGCCAAACCCAGCAGCCAGGCTCCCTACCTTGAGAACAGGCGCCATGAAGACAGAGATGCCCATCAGGATGAAGACAGCCAGGCCAGTCAGCCTCTGCTCCCTGTGGGCACAGCGCAGGTGTCACGGGTGCCCCCGGGTCCCTCAGGAGCCCGCAGCCCCTGTCTGCCCTCCCAGCACCCAGGATCTCTGCTCTTTTCAGCTTTGATGGTCACGGGGACCAGTGGCATCCCAGGGAGACGCAGGCAGCCCCAAAGCCGGGTCTGTCGGCCACCGTGGGCATGTCCCTGTCCCCTGGCTCTGCAGCCGCGAGCAAGGCATCCCCCAGAGTGGGGCCCGGGCTCCTTGTGTACCTGATGCCCAGGAACATGGGGTGCTCGCCGGGGGCTGAGGATGTGCTATCCTTCCTCAGGCTCTCCATGTGCGCCAGGGAGATGACAGTGGCTGAGACATACCAGGGGAGGCCAGTGACGGAGGTGACGACCATTAGGAGCGAGACACAGAGGAGGTCCAGGTGAAAGCCTGCTCCTTTCTGCAGCGGGAGAGGCAGCAGGGCTGGGGGTGAGCTGTCTCCCTGGCAGCATCAGAGGGGTGGCAGTGGGGTCTGCCCACCTCGCCAGCCAGTTTGGGGTGCCGCTTTCCCCTGGCTACCACCCTGGTCCAGCTGGGACCTGGGTCCTCCCTGTTGGCTGGGTCCTGCCCGTCCTCTGTCCCCCACTCACCTGCAGCTTGTACTCCCTGCGGTTAAGGATGACGGCCGTGATCTGCTGGTCCATGAAAATGAGGATGGTGACGAGGATGGCGGGCACAGCAGACACCAGGCAGACCCACCACGGGTTGGCTCCAAAGGGGAAGACGATCCAACCCCGCGCTGGGTTCGTGGGCTGCAGAGGGCAGAAGGGTCACAGCAGCCATCACCCGGCTGTGGGGTCTGTAGCATAGCAGATGGTGGGACCAGGCCCAGGTGCCCAGGCTGGAGCCCTGCGGGCACCCAGAGATGCTCCACCTGGGGAGAGGAAGAGCATCCTCCCTCAACCTGGGGATGCTCCTGGGCAGCATGACCCACCAGTCCCCGCCCAAGGACACCGTGGCTGTGGAGGAGCAGGGGGCTGCTCCTTGGCTCCACAAGCCAGAAGCCGGGCACGTGCCCCTGAGGCGTTGATGATGGCATGCCCAAGGAGGTGGCGGTGAGCATGGGCTGCTCTGAGATGCTGCCAGCCCCACTCCACACCCAGGGCGGGGAGCCCAAGCCCAGACCTGAGCTTGTGGCTCTTGCTGCAGCATGAGCTGTACCATGACGTGGTTAGTCTGGGATCAAGCCAGGTTATTTACAGAGCATGGGATCAGCTGCAGTTCAACCCCTTCTTGTTTGCTGGGGCACAGCCTCCAACCCTACAGGGCTGGACCTTCCCAGTGGTGGGAAGGACAGCAGCAGCGTGGCGAGATGGCCACTGCGGGGCTACAGACTCACTCCACAACAGCACCGTGCCCACCCCACTGGCACCTTCAGCTCACTGGGGACGAGGAGCTTGGGGGTCTCCAGGCCCAGGGCAGCATCGATGGCGCAGGAGGTGAGGATGGCCAGGATGATGGCGAAGTCGCTTACCAGCTTCCGCACCTGCAGATGGAGAGGGCTTGGCCCAGGCTGGCCAAGGTGTGGGGCTGCCCCAGGAGCACCCCCAGGTTGCAGCACCCGGAGCCATCCCCCACCACCGGGATGGGTGGCCCTGCCGCCGGGGTCGCCAAAGGGTGCTCACCCCTGTGGGGAAGTAGCGGCTGCTCCTAAAGCGCTTGAGCACAGTGCAGGAGAGTAAGGTGCCCCCGAAGAGCAGGAAGGAGACAAGGGTGACATCGGGCACATACTGGCAACTGGTCCCCAGGAGGTGCCCACCTTGACCCAGGCACTGGGTCCTGCTCAGACTGGCCGGGGCAGTAGGAGGCTGTGGGGACAGGGCAGGCAGCGAGGATGGGTCACACACAGACACCTCGGGCCCACCCCAGCCCCTCACCTGATGGCCTGGGAGCAGGGGCTGTACCTGCCAGGGGGCCAGGGTGGAGGGGAGCAGCGTGTCGTTCCCTGCAGAGCTGTGACCTGCAAGGGGACAGGGGGGTCAGGGTGCCAGCACCATGGAGATGCTCCATCACGGTTGACTGGGACTGTGCTGCCATCAGGGTGGCTCCCCAGGGTCTCCCCAAGGGCTTGTGGTGCTGGATGGTGCCCCCTGGGACCCCTGAGGCCCTGCCACCTGCTGATGCCCAGGAAGCAGCAAGGGCAGACACCCCTGCAAAGGGCTTGGCTGAAGCACCAGCCACTCAGGGGCACCGTCAGCCCCAGGCTGTGCCCAGCACTGATGCTTTTGGTACATCGTGTCCCATTTGCAGGATCAGCGTGGACAGGTCTTTTGGCACCAGGAAACACCCTCCAGTTACAGACCGGGCTAGAAACAGCAGCACAAACCCACCCAGGTGCCCATCTCCAGCCCCTGGTATCTCCCATCCCTGAGCTGTGGGAGCCAGACCAAGGCTCTCCTTGCTCCCGGCACTGCCCTGCCCAGTGCCTGAGCAGTGCCGGGAGAAAGGAACAACTGGTCAGATGGCATGGCGGGGAGCGGAGGAAGGTGCTGATATGGTCAGTGAGGAAAGGATGCTATTGAGCAGCTTCCTCCTCCTCCAGCGCCTTCCCCCATCTAGCCGTGTGGCAGGCTCTCAGTGGGGTCCCAAGGCAGCAGCCCCCTGCTCCCCACCAGCCCCGCAGCTCCTTGGGCTCACCGGGGCTGGACAAGTTGCAGACGCAGCTGTAGGAGGTGACGTTGTCCAGCCGGTACTGCCAGTTGATGGGGAAGGTGTCCGCCAGGCTCAACATCTTCTCCAGGGAGTCGTAGATGAATATCAAGCTGATGAGGGCACAGAAGCCTTCCTCGGTGAAGCGGGTGAAGTACCGCACCAGGTGGCTGGCCTCAGTGGCCACCAAGACCACACCAAAAAAGGCCACCCAGAGCCCAATCCAGAGGCGAAACTCCAGGTAGTCCAGGCTGTTGTCCCTGGTGGGAAGGGTGACCCAAAGCCTCAACAGCAACATCTGCCTGGCATGATGGTGGCCTGTGCCCTGGCCAGGGGACAGTGGCCAGAGGAACCGTCCCTGGCAGGGTACTTACTGGCTGAAAGAGAAGAGGAGTCGCTCGAAGACCAACACAGGGCCGGTGCTGCTCAGGATGGTCAGGGGCTGGCCAGAAAAGAGGCAGAAGATGGAGCCAGCAAAGGCCGTGCCCAGGAAGCTCTCCAGCACCCCCTGAAATGCAGAAGAGGGGTGCCAGGTGCCACGCGCATGGTGGGGACAGGGGTCCCGGGCCTGTCCCCCACAGCGGCACAGCTGCAGGCAGCTGCCCACATGTCCCAGCACTGCAGGGTCAGCGCTTGGGGACTGCAGAGGCCAGGGAAGGACGCAGGATTTGGGTAATGCTGAGGATGCCCCAGGGGCACTGCTGGCTCCCCAGGCAGCAGTGGGAGGTGGGCACCCAGGATACCCATGGGCTGGGCTGAGTGGGGCTGGTGCGGGGCACCCCACGGCTGCACCCACCTGCATGTTGGAGGTGGCATCCCCCAGCATGCCCCCGAAGGTGATGGCGTTGGTGACTGTCGCCAGGTAGATGTAGAGCACTGCTGAGAGGCACTGGGGGTGCAGGGCGTCGGAGAAGTCACTGCCATACCACGGTGCCTTCCTCTGGATGTCTCGCAGCAGCCCCCCGAAAAGCCTGGGGCAGCAGAGGGAGATCTCAGAGCAGTGCCCCCAGCCAGCATCACCCCCTGAGAGAGCCACAAGGCAGAGGACAGTCCTTCTCCGGAAGACACCAGCCCAGAGTGGTTTGGACGTGTCGGCCCCAACGTGCTTGGGGAGAGCCAGCGCCCTGCCACAAATTTGGCATCCCACTGCCCTGTCCTTCCCACCTTCCCTGTCCCACCACCCTCGTCCTTCCAGGCACCCACCTGCCTGTCCTCTGCAGCTCCTCCCTGGAGCACGCGTGCCCCAGGCCTGCTCTGTCCACAGCTGCTGCCATGTCCCCATTGCTGTGGGTCTGCTGATCCGGTGGGTGCACAGTGGTCCTGTGGCAGAGCAGAGCCTGAGACAACAGGCTTTAGGTTGGACCCCTCAGGACCCATCTGTGTCTAAGGAGAGAGGAAGGATGGAGAGGGGACAGGGCTACGAGCAGGGCTGGGGGGACCTTGTATATCCCCTGATAATGAGGAGGAGGAGAGAGGTCAGGAGGAGGAGGAGAGATGGGGGGATTGGTCGAGATGATCTTCAAAGATCCCTTCCAACCCAATCATGACCTCCTCCAGCAAGCCCTGGAGCCAGCCCTAACGGGACTGGTTTTGGTGGAGAAGCTGGGCAGAGCTGGAGGTATCCTGCTTGGAGCTGTTTCACATCCAGGTGTGGAAACCCAGCATTCCCCACAGCTCCTGCCTGAAGGGCACGCAGGGCAGTTTTGCCATCCCCTGCCGAGTGGGACAGAGGAACTGACAGCAGCAGGGACCAGAGCTGTGGTCATCAGCCAGAGCTGCAGAGGGGTCTGGCTGGGAGGACCTCACTGGCAAACGCTTGCTCCCGAGTGGCTTCATCCCCATGGAGAGGGAGACTTCAGGCAGAGGGCTCCACCTGGGACCCCGCAGAGGGGCTGGCAGAGGCTGTGGGTGCCCTCCCTCCAGCCTACCTCCTGTGTAGAGATGGCAGACAGCTCGGCGGAGGAATTCGGGCACTGGGGTCCCATTTCCTGGGAGGAAGCACAGTCAGCTCATCCAGGAATGCCTCCATCCCTGCGATGAGGTCTTCTCGGTGCTCAGCCTGCTGGGCAACCCTTTGGAAGAGCTGTGGGGAGATGCCATGGTTTAGCCACCATGTCCCTGTGTTCAGCCACTCAGAGCCTTCCTCCCAGCCTGCAGCCTGCATCACTGAAAAAGGCAGCCATCCACTTCGACACCTACATCTACAGACACACCCCAGACCTGTGCTTTCTTATCCCGGGAAAGGGAGGCCACCAGCCCACCCATCCTCTGCCACTCTGCTGCAGCCTGCAGAGGAGGGGAGCGCCGGTGTCCTCAGCCTAGGCCTCACCCAGGCCCATCCCACCCATGGGTGCTCCACCAGGCTCACCTCATCTGTCAGCAGAGTGGCCATGGCCCTGCCAACCTCGTGGCAGGCTCTTGCTTTGGCTCGGGGACCCAGCAGAATGAAGAGGAACCTGCAGGTGAGACAGCACATCTCCTGAGCAGCCCTCTCCTCACCGCAGGGTGCTTCTTCTGGGGGAGACCACGGTGCTTCGGGGATGCTGGAGACAGCGGCCTGGCAGGCTTGTGGGGCTGCTGCCACCCTGAGGAGTGGCCACCCTAAGCAGGTGGTCGGGGACAGAAGACAGAAGACGAGACTTGTGTCTGCTGCCTACTGCATGGAAACCCCACGGGAGACCTTGGGACACCAGGACCCTGGCTGGATCACAGCGTCTGCAGAAACCCCGGCTGGGACAGGGGGGCACAGGTCTTTGGGGCAGAGAAGGAGGCATCCTTGGCTGGGGATTTCTGTAGGGTCATGCTCACGGGAACCTTACTCGAAGGCAGGATGCAGGAACGTTAGCACCAGGAAAGAGACCTCGTCAGCTGCACGGGCAGCAGGTTTGACAGGACTAGGGGACAGGCGAGCAGATTGGAGAGAGGGCTCAGAGTTCTTGAAGAAACATGGCTAAAATCCCACTCCTCAGGGGGTGCTGCAAAATAATAAGGTCTCCAGAGGGACAGCCCATCCACATACTCAACCAAGCCCTCCACTCCTTTCCAAAGCCGGCAAAAACCGTCCTGGTACCCTGAGGCTGCAGAGTGGGTTCCAGTGATGGCACCCCAAGGAAACCTCCAGAAAGGGGGTAGGGAAACTCCTCTGACAGCACAGGCAGGGCTGAAGGTGTCTCGACAGAACCTGCTGCAGCCCTGATGTGGGGCATCAGTGCTAGGGGCCTCCCGGAGCCAGCTCTGAGGGGGCGGGAGGTGACAGGAGCCACCGGGGGTTGCTTTCACCCAGGCGTCTTCATCAACGCAATGGGAAAACCGTAAGGTCCTAGAGGTGGACCTGGGTGGGACTTAGCCCTGAGACAGTGGCTGTGTCCGCAGGACACTCCAGGGTGGCCAGCAAGGGGATAGCACTGCGGGAAAGGGATGGGTAGGGACAAGCTCTTCTTCTTCTCCTGTTTGGAGAGGGAAATACAGCGCAAGGGGTTGTCGCGAGCCCCTTGAGACCTGTGGGGGCTCCCTGGGAACCTGCCACCCATCTCCCACCAAGGAGTAAGCAGGAGGTGGATGGATGTCCTGCTCCACCCAGCTCCTGGAGGACGGGTGCTCTGGGCGGAGTGACCAGGAGGTGGCAATGTCCCTCCTGATCTCTGCCTGCCTCCTCCACACGCTCCCTAAGGAAGGCCCCAGCTCAAGGGGGCACACTGACCACTTCCCCTTATGGCTTCAGATGATTTGTTCTTCAACCGTGGGGAAACACCTTCTGCCCCGCTCCTTCCCCCCTATGCCAACAGTGCCACAAGAGCCACCCCACCACTCAGGAGAGCATCGCGGGCAGTGGGAGGGCAAGACGCTCCTGCAAACCTGCGTACCTGCCCAGTTGTGAGCCCCCATGCTCCCGGGTGGTAAGAGAAGAGCATCCCCACCCTCCCACGGAGGAGAGTGAATGCAGAGCCCAGATGGGGATAACCCAAGGAGATGTCTCCTCCAGGCTGCACAACAGATGCTCCACTCCCAGCCCACCTGGGGATGCTCCTAAGGAGCTGGGAAAAGGCAGAGGGGAAGCAGTGAGCCGGGGTCTGGGACTGCACCCAGCGTTGCGTGCCGTACCCTTTGCTTTCAGCAAGCAAAGCCGGAGTGGGAGGGAGAGGGGAGCCAGGGATGAAGGGGGGTGCAGGGCCATGAACCTTTTACCTGCTGGGGAGATCGACTTCGGCCAGCGAGCCAAGGGCCACCGCTCGCCTGAGGCGGACGAAGGCGGCGAAAGGCTTCTCCAGGAAGTCAACTTCACCGACAGCAATGTGGGCTGCTTCGGCCCCTGGCGGGACCTTCCTCTTAAACCGGTTTCTCAGCTGAAAGGGAAGGGCTGCAGCAGCTGGGCACCCGGGATGCAGCAGCCGTTCTCAGCCCAGCTCCCTCCTGCCTTACCTGCTCCTTGAGAGGTGTTTCAGAGAGCTGGGCTCGGGGCTCAGACCACCTTTTGGGCTTCCCTGCAAAGAAAGGGAACATGCAGCAAGACACATGTGCAAGCTCACGGGCAGCACGGGTATTGCCCCAGGCTGGCGGGACAGCCATGTCACCACCCATGGCCGGGTGCCACCCCTACCTCGGCAAGGAGAGAGGCTGAGCTTGGCAAGGAGCCGCAACGGGGATTTGGTGGGCTGGTGCCGCGGCTGGCGGAGCAGGAGGGCTGCCAGGCGCTCCCGCAGCTCAGGCGGCAGCTCTGTGTCCTCGGGCTGCCCAGAAAGCACCGCGTCTGCAAGAGGGACAGGGGCAGCCCTGAGTCCCCTCGGCTCAGTGCTTGGCGGGGGCTGCCCAGGGAAAAGCCCACTTTGCTGGAGCAGACAGCCGTGCACACATCAATGCTTTTATACTGGGACTTCCTCCAGCCCATCCCAGGAGCAACCCTTGCATTCCCCCCTACCAATTATTTCCTTGAAACTGGGGGCATCCGTATCCAGCAGCATTGTTCCCTTCTGCAGGCACGTCCTCAGCTGGAAGAAGCTGTGCAGGGGGAGGGCTGGGACGTGGGGTGCACTCCAGCGCTCTCCACCATCCTCCACCTTCTCCTCGAACTTTATCCACCTGCCCATGGAGATGGGCAGGGTCAGCGGTAGGGTAGTCCCATGCTCCGGAGCAGGTGGTAGGAGCTGGAGCTTTGGTCCATCTCTGAGCTTGGCACGGGGTTGGCACAGGGAGGGAGGGGTTTGGGGGGCTCAGAGGGGGCTGCACTGGGCTTGTGGAGCAGGGGCAGGTGGACAGCCTTGGCAGTCACGTCCGCATTTGTGCTGACCCACATCTTGCTCCGATCTCCTGACCAGGGGATTCACCAGTCATGGGATCACAGAATGGTTTGGGTTGGAAGGGACCTTCACACACCATCTTCCTCTAGAGCAGGTTGCTCCAAGCCCCGTCCAACCCGGCCTTGAACGCTGCCAGGCATGGGGCATCCACGACTCCCCTGGGCAGCCTGGGCCAGCGTCTCGGCACCCTCGGTGTAACACGTTTCCTTCCCACGTCCAACCTAAATCTACCCTTGTTCAGTTTACAGCCATCGCCCCTTGTCCTGCCACACGGGGCCCTGCTGAACAGCCCCTCCCCAGATTTCTGACAGCCCCTTGAAGCACTGACAGGCCGCGCTAAGGTCTCCCCGCAGCCTTCTCTGCTCCAGGCTGAACCCCCGCAGCTCTCCCAGCCTGTCCTCTCCAGAGCAGAGCTGTCCCAGCCCTCGGGCCATTCTGGTGGCCTCCTCTGGCCCCGCTCCAACAGGTCGCTGGCTGTCCTGTGCTGGGGACCCCAGAGCTGGACCCAGCACTGCAGGGGGGTCTCCCCAGCGCAGAGCAGAGAGGGACAGTGCCCTCCCTTGACCTGCTGCCCACGCTGCTGGGGATGAGCCCAGGAGACGCTTGGCTTTTTGGGCTGCGAGCGCACAGTGCTGGCTCATGTCCCCTCTGTCACCCACCAGTATTCCCCAGTCCTTCTCTGCAGCTCTGCTCCCAACCCACACGTTCCCAGGCTGTTCTGGGGCTGGGGGTTCCCCTGCCGTTAGCTGCACTTGCTGGAGTCAGAACAGAAGAGTCTTGAGCTGTTTGCCACGCTCAGACTGTGCCAAATATTTTAATGCTGTGCGCAGACAGAGCTTCCCTTTGTCCCCACGGGTGGGTGCGCTGCTGTGGGGTGGCCCGGCGTGCTGCACGGGGAGACCGTGCTGGGCTGCGGTGGGGGAGAGCTGTCACAGCCACAGCCAGTGGCTCTGCCCTCCCCTAGATCATCCAACCCGTGGGCCAGACCCATCGCTGCCCCCAGACGCCCACAGCCCCTGTCCCTGTGCCTGTGCCAAGCTGTGGAGGGGCAGTGTGGGGCACGGGGCCATCCCAGACGTGCTCCTGCCCCACACCAGCACCCAGCTGCCCCCGGCTCCTCTCTGTTGGGCCCCACCAGTCCCAGCCAAACCTGCTCTGAGCTACCCCCCGGTCGCCTGCCAAGACATGTTGGGCAGCTGGATCTGGGGAGCGTTGAAGCCCCGTCCTGGCCTCTTCCCAGCCACTGCGGCCTTGGAGAGGCCACAAAGGTGGGAGCAGAAGCAAGGGCACTGTGCCTGGGCAGGGTCACTACCCATGCCCTGCCTGACACCCTGCCCTCGCCCATGGAAGCAGTCACCCTAAGCCGGGCAGAAGCAGCGCAGGCACCAGCAGGGGCAGAGAGCAGCGAGCAGTCCTGCTTAGGGCTGAGGAACCACCACCCTTGGGAGATGACGTGAGCCCCATCAGAGATGGACCTCTGAAGGCTGGGCGCCCCAAAGCGTCACCAGGCAGCTTGGCCATTGCAGGCATTCCTACCTGGCTGTCTCTCTCCACTCCAGCCCTGCCGGGCTGCTGAGGAGCTGGTTGAGCTGGATGAAGAGCAGTGGGCAGGCGACATCCCCCGGCTCCTCCTGCTGCAGGGTGGCACTGGCTGGCTCTACTGTTGAGACCACGCTGGAGGGGAAGATGCTGCAGCCAAAAGCCTGGGAGGCAGCTTCAGGATTGCTCCCGTCTGGTCTGGGTAGAGAGTGGGTGTCTGCTACCCAGAGAGCAATGCCAGCCGCTCTGGGCACGTGGGCTCGCATGGCCACCAGCACCAGCAGCCACAGACTGGGCTGTCCTCTGGAGCTGCTGGCACTCACAGGATCCCACTCATCCCACACCTTATAAAACCTGTGAACCAGTTTAAACTGGCCGCAAACGTATACATGGGAGCTGAGCTCAAAACAACAATCTCAAAACACTGGGGCCGGCCCTGCAGGTCCCAGTGTGGCCAGCTCCTGCCACTCCCAGCTGCCCACCCGGGCCAGAGACCAGGGGAACCCCCTGCCTCCTTCCAGTGACCCATGTGGACAAAGCTGCACCGGTACTCTCAGGGCAGCAGCACATCCCCAAGCCCTCCCGCACCTGCGAGGCTTTGGCGAGGGGACAGCAAGGCCAGCCCCGGGTAGTCGGAGGCATTGTTGGTGCCTATGCCCGCTGCCTGTGCCCACAGCAGGAGGGGTGGCACGGCCCCGTGGCAGCTTTTCCCAGGAAAGGGATGTGAGGACGCACACTGGGGAAGGATGTGTCACCGCTGAGGAAATCCAGAGTGGGGCAAGAGGGGGCTGCGGCAGCGGGGCGCGCAGAAAGGGCCAGGAGTGCGTCAGGGTTGTGGCCATCCCAGTGTGCGGATGTTGCAGCGCGTGCGGGGAGGAAGGATGCGGGCACAGCCGCATCACCCCGCCGGGCACACCGGCATGGCATGGCCAGCACGGTGCTGCCGTGGGGGAGCAGCACCCTGTGCTTGCTCTGCCAGTGGCAGGACATGGCCGGTGTCGCCGGGCTCGGCTCGCGCGGCTCCGTGCAAACAGCCAGCCGGGTTGTGTGCAGTGCAAACACGGCGCAGGCAACACAAACAGCTGGCCAGCGCAGGCGGGCTGTGCCGGAGCCCACTGGCCCTGGGCAGGATTCAGCCCCAGCAGCAGCTTGGCGGGGGCCAGGTGCCACCACTGCCAAAGTCACTTTTGGGGAGCGTGGGTGGGCACAGGCTGGCCCTGGGGAAGGTGAGGTGGCACCACCTCTCCCCATCAATCCCACTATCCTGAAGTACAACCCAATCTCCCCCGTGCCCATCCCCTGCCCCACAGCTGACTCCCAGGGCTCCTTCCAGCCCCACAACCAGCTTTTCACTGCACCACCAGCAGCTGCCCAGTGGGGCTGGCCTCATCCCACCCCCCTTTAGCACCAGGCAGGAGGGGTGAAGGCAGCAGGTGGAGGTGAAGCCAGTCCAGGGCACCTAGGGGGCGAGGGCATCCCTCGGCCCCATGGCACTGGGTTCGGCTCAGGCCGCCCCTGGCTCCTTGGAGACTCTCAGCTCCTCCTGGAGAGGTGCGGGGTGGGGACAGGGTGGTGGTGGGCCAGGGGGAGCCCGGGGAGGGGTCAGGGCTGGGGTCAACGCCATGATCCTGCTCTGCTGGAGTGGCATTCCCCCACGGATGCAGGAGGGACCAGCCCTGAGCGGGGGGCTGCGTGCTGGGGGAAGCGCGGTGGAGCGGGGGTCCCAGGGCCCGGAGGGGCTGCAGGGCGGGGGGGGCACAGGGTCTGGGGGCTCACACAGTGTGACGGAGGTCAGGTGGAGTGACGGGGACTCACTCGACGGGGTGGGGGGCACATTGCATTGGAAGTCACACGGCTTGGAGGAGGTCGCACAGCATGGGGAGGGGTCACAGCGTGGGGGGGTTCACATGGCAGGGGAGGGGTCACATCGTGGGCGATCCGATGGCAAGGCAGGGGGTCACGCAGCCTGGAGGGGTCAGACAGTGGGGGGTCACTCCTTGGGGGGGCTATCTGGCCAGCCATCTCCCGGCTCTGCCATGCTTGCCCTCCCCCAGCTTCGGGGCTCCCACGGTTCCCCCTACCCCAATCCCCCTCGCCCGTGTGGGGGCCTGGGGACTTGGGGGTGGCCTTGGTGGGCTGCCCTGTCCCCCTGCCCTGCCCCGTGCTCCGTCCTCCTGTCCCCAAAATGCCCTCACGGTGCTCCCCAGGGTCACCCTCCCAGGCGACCGACGTCACCCACGGGGCTGGATCCCGGCACCAGCCTCTCCCTCAGCCTTCATCCCTCCGCCGCCCCTCCCGTGCCCCCCGCCGCCCCCCCCGTGCCCCCAGCCCGCGGGCCGTTTGCTGTGCCCTATCGCTGTGTGCCCAAGGCGGGTGCCGCAGCGCTGGCGGGGGCGGGGCGGGGCGGGGGGGTGGCTTTGCCGTAGCGGGAGAAGCCCCGGCAGCAGGACCCCCGGAGGAGGAGAGCCGGGGAGGCCCCGGGGCACCCAAACCTTCCCGGGGGTCCGCCTCCCTCTCCTGGGGGCGCTGCCCCAGCACGGCCGGTGCCCCGTGCCCTGGACGGCGCATGGCGGGCAGGGGGTGCAGGCCGGGGGGCTGCAGGGGCGGTGGCGGGCAGAGGGGAACAGGCAGCAGAAGGCAGGCAGGCGGAGGCGGAGGCAGAGGCTGGCGGGATCGGCAGCCTGCGAATCCCCCCCTTGCCGGCTGCCAGCTCTCTCACCGACAACCTCCCCGGCCGCTGACGCGGGCCGGTGCCTCCCTCTCCCGCGGTGCCAGGTCAGCCGCAAACGCTGCCTCACGCGCTGCCCGTGCACGCCCGGCCCGCGGACGTGGCAGGGGGAAAACCCCATCCCCACCCGGGGACCTGCTGCGGAGCCAGGGCGTGGGGCTCCCCAGGGCCGCAGCCCCCCGGCCAGGCCCCCGCCGACCCGCCTCGCTCTGCTGCCGGTTTCTTTGGGGCTGCTGGTGGCCGGAGGAGGTGGAAGGAAAAACAACCGGCAAACAATTGCTAAAATCAAGCGTGAGCAAGAAGGAGGGCGTGAGGGGAATCCGGCGGGATTCCTTGGAGACGCCGACAACAATGACAGGAATATTTAATCGTGCCTTGCCGAACCCCGGCCGGCAGCGGGGCTCGGGGCATCGAGGAACAAGCAAGAGGCTGCGGCCGCCCCCAAGGGCAGCGGGGACGAGCCCGTGCGCCTGCCTGGTGCTGGCGTCACCGGGGCCGAGGATGAGGCCAAACACAACCAGAAGTTGCCAGCACGGTGAAGGGACAGCGAAGCGCTGGCAGCCCCCAAACAACGGCCGCGGGCTGGGACGAAGGAGACCAGGACAGCGGCTGCCTAGCAGGAGGCTGCGAGATGAAGCCGTGGCTCGAGCGGTTGGGCTCTCCACCGGCACACAAAGGATCTCTGCCACCGTCTCAGGCTGCCGCCGCCACCCCTCTCCCACCCCCAGTACGGGGGGCACGTGGCTGGCAGTCTGTCCCCTGGGGTGCCACCCCATCACCAAGGCCAGGAGGAGGCTGTCGCCCTGAGCCGGGAGGTCCTGCCTCTCCTGACGTCCTTCGTGCGGGTGCCCCCAGACCCTCCCAGCCCGCCCTCGGCACTGGTCCCAGCGGCCGGCCGCAGCGGGCGACGCTGCCCACCGCGATCCCCGCCCTCCTCCCCGGCAGGAAACCTTCCCCTCCGCTCTCCCGAACCCGCTTCCACCCCTCCACAGCTTCAGCGCAGCCCCGAAGGGATCATCGGCCCCCGGGGCCCGCCGGCACGCAGCCCGGGCCCGCAGCGCTGCGTGCCCCAGCCACCGGGCGGCACGGCTGCGGCGGTGGTCGGTGAACCCCCGCTTCTCCGGCCGCCCTGGGGCGGGCGGCCCCCCCGCCCCGGCGGGACCCCTCCACGGCGGGAGCCCCCCGCGGCGCCCGGGGAAGCCCTGTCTGGGGGCGGGGCGAAGGGGCAGCCCCGCCCCGCCCCGCCCCGCCGCGCGCCGCTTTCTACCGCCGCGGGGCCGGGCCGCCGGAGAGCGGCTGCCGGTGCGGGGCCGAGCGGAGCCGAGCGGGACTGAGCGGGGCCGCGGCGGCAGCCGGGACGCGTGTGCCCGCGGGTCATGGACGGGCGGGCGGTGCTGATCCACGCGCTGCTGGCGGCAGGTACGGACACGCGCGGGCAGGGGCAACGTGTCCCCGGGTGGGGGGTCCCGGGCGCGTGTGCGGGCGGTCCTGGGCAACGCGGCCCCGGGCCCGGGTGGGGGCAGGCGGCAAAATCGACCCGTGTCCCTGACACGCGTGGCGGGTACCGGGCAGGGTCATCCTGCCCCGCTTGACCGTGCCCCTTCCCCGCAGTGTGCTCGGTGGCGGCGGGCGGGCTGGACCGGGACGAGCTGCACAACGAGGTGCTGCACAAGGGCGGCGGCGGCGGCGGGGTGCCGGTCCCGGCCACGGCCCCGCTGCTCGGCGGCAGTCCGGAGAAGGAGAGCGGCGGAGCGGCCTCGGGGGACGATCTCAGCGAGCTGCCGAGAGGTACGAGCGGGCGGAGCCGCTGCTGGGGCGCTCGGGGCGGCTGCGGGTCCCGGGGGAGGGTGGGAGAGGTCGGGGCGGGGGTCCAGGGGCGGTCGGGGCTGTGGCTCCCGGGGCGGGGAGCGCGAAGCCGAGGAGGCCTGGGGGCGGTTGGACCCGGCGGGGCGCTCGGGGGCCGGGCCGGGCTCAGCTCAGCCCCGCGGATGCCCCGGCAGCAGCTCCGGCTCCGCCTCGGAGGCAGCCGCGGGGGAGCCCCCACTCGCCGGGCACCGAGCGTCCCTGGGGCCAGCCCGTGGGCACCAGCAAGGAGCAACTGCGCTTGGGCAGCGACTCGCCCCGCGCAAGGGGCTGTCCGGTGTCCCCGAAACCCCCGGCACGGGGGTGCGAGGGCTTCCCGCGCCCCCTGCTCCTGGGCCGGACGGCAGGCAGAGCCCTCCCGGGGGCGCGGCAGCCCCCGCCCGCGGGTGCGCGGCCCCGGCCGGTGGGCCCGTGCCGCTGGCCGGCTGGTGGCCGCCGGCGAGGGGATGGCTGTGACTCAGCCGCCGCCCACACGCGGCTGCTCCTCATACCTAGGCAGGGCTCGTCAGCCGGCGGACCCCGCTCCGGGGGCGGGGGCACGCTGCCGCTCTGTCAGGCTCGCCGGGCAGTCATGGTTGGCTCCTCTCCCCCGGCTCGGAGCAGAGTGTCCCGGGGACTCTCGTGGGGGTGGGCCGGGGGGGCCCATCACAGGCGGAGGAGGGTGACCTGTACCTGCGCCTTGTGCATGAGACACGCTGAGGTCAGTAACCCGGCCCCAGGAGGAGTGCCCTCTGCCCCGTACAGTCCATCTTTTTTTTTTTTTCTGTGTCTTTTTTTGGTTTCTGGCTCTGCCATCAGTCCGTGATGGAAAAACGCACAAAACCGGATTGACCCCCTTGCATCCAAGGGGTCACAGCCCCGGGAAACCCTGTTACCCCTCCTGCGGGGAGGGAGGCGCTCCAGCCCGCTCCTCTGAGCGTCCCCCTGGGGAGGGGCCCCTGTCCTGGAGCGAGTGACCAGGCAGGCGTGGGCTGACCTTCGTCTGCAGGACAGGCTGAGGGGATGGTGGGTATCTGTGACGGAAGCTGCAGCCTCTCAGGGCGCTTTCTCGATGCCTTGAGGCGATCTACGGTCACAGAAATCTGCCCTTTGTGTTGAAGGCACCTTTGTCTGTGCCGCAGCCCCCCAGGGTGTCTGAGTAGGGGGAGAGCAGCAGCATCCCCCTGCCCGCCTGGGCTGGACCAGTTTCCCACCAGCAAGCTCTTCCCAACCTTCTCGCGCTGTCCTAAGGAGCAGAGCCCCAGGCCGAGGGGTGGTGGCAGTGGAGGTGGCTTGGGGGGGTCAGCAGCACTGTGTGTCCGCTGGCTGCGGCCGGGAGATAACCCGCAGGGGAGGGGCAGCCCCAGGCCTCCCCCGGGTCCCGGGGTTTCGGCCAGGCGCGGAGTTTCCTGGAGTATCAGTTTTCCCCAGGCGTAGCGTGGAGGATGTCGAAATAGCGAAATAGCTTTGCTAGGTGTGCAGCCGGTGCGCGGGAGGCTGGCCACGTCCGGAAGCGGCTCGGGAGGAACTGGGCAGGTTACAACTCGCGGGGTGAGGCTCGGCCGCCTTCTCCTCCCCGAGCAGCGCGGGCCTCGGTGCCACTTCCCCGGGCTCACCGGAGCCGTAAAGCACCGTGGCTTGAGGGGGAGCCAAAAAGCACCCCCCGGAGCAGCGAGTGCTCTCTAGGATCTCGGCACCTTGCGAGATCAAGCTGGGGGCTGATTTTTTTGGGTACCTGCACGTCGTAGAACTGTTCCAGTGACGTTGCTGGTTTGCCCGTGTCCAGGCGAGGGGCCTGGGGCTCTGGCTCCCACCGGCGCAGCGGGAGCTGCCCTTGCACCCAAGGCCACTGGCCTCCGCGCCACCGTTACAGCGCACCTCTGTGCTCCATGGGAACGCTGCCCTCGCCGTCTCTTTGGCCCTGGAAAACCAAAAATTAAGCCAGGCTTGCTCTCTTAATCCTGCTCTGGGTGGGCGAGGCATCCTCGCGCCCCCCGGAAGGGGAGTCCGGCCGAGCCTGAAGCGGGCCGTACGAAGGACGGGCTCACCGGGGGAAGGAGCGCCAGGGAAAGCGGCAGTTCGCAGCTTTCCGCGTTCCGTGGAAACTGCTGCGCATAATGGCAACGTTTGAGACGCACAAAGGTCTCCCCCCCCCGCCCCGCTTACCGTCTCTCCTCGAGAATTGTTCTTGTGGGTTGTGAAACGGGAGCCCCCCCGCCCCCCGTGCTCGGGGGCAGATCCGGCAGCAGTGGCTGGGGGAGCGCCAGGGCCAAGCTGGCGGCGGCAGCGCGGGGGCTGCTGCTCTGCCTTCCCTCCGGCTGGCCACAGAGGCGAGCTAACCGCCGCTTTCTCCTCCCCAAACTGTTTTCCAGTTGCTTTCCTGTCAAAGCCTCAAGGCCTGGTCACTCCCAAGAAAAAAGGGAACGGGAATAAAAGAAGAAAAGGCAAAGGCCAAGGGAAGAAGAGAGACCCGTGCCTGCGGAAGTACAAGGATTTCTGCATTCACGGGGAATGCAAATACATCCGAGAGCTGGAGGCTCCGTCCTGCATGTGAGTTGCTGGCGTGTGCCTGTGCCGGGGGAGCCTTAGTCACGGTTCCTCCAATTCTCCCGGCCGGGCAGAGGAAGAGCGGGGGCAGTATTTTTAGTGCGTGTTCCCTGCCCGTGCAGGGACGGCTCTGACTTGGCCTCTTTCCTTGTGCTTCCTGGGCAATGTCCATCCCCTCCAAACTCCATTGTGGACTTGGACCCTGCATCCCCCACTGGCGCGGTGAGCTCCGGCTGAGCTGCGGTGCGGACACCCGCAGCGGTGGGGTTCGGGGGACAGTGAGCAGGGCCTGGGGTCTCGCGGCCGAGGTCTTCCGCGGGGCTGGTTTGTTAGATGCCCTCCTGACCCTGCAACCCCGCGTTTCCTGTTCCTCGCTGCTGCCAGCCTTGGCTGAGAGCTTGGGGCTTCCGCGGCTGCTGGGCTGTACTGGTGCAGGCAGGAGGAGCAGCTCCGCTGTGCATTGGCGGTGGCACCTTTGGGGACAGTCTGCCAAAGGCACGGCCAAGCTGCCCCTTGGCCCAGCCGAAGGACAGGGCTGCGTACCCCCTGGGTGCCGGTAGGGAGCAGGGACTAGATGGGGCAAGTGAAGGAGAAAGCGTTTGCAGGCTGCTGGGGCACCTGGGTCCAGCACTGCTGCTGCCGCAGGAAATACCCGGGGGTGCTCACTTGATCCCTGCTGACGTGGGCAGGGCTTGAGCTGGCAGATATGTAAGAGGTTTTGTTCTTTGCTATCAATCCTCTGAGCCACCCAGCCCTGCGCCCAGAGCCCGGGGAAGATAATAGCTCCCTGGCTTATGGTGCCCACAAGATCTGGCGCCCGGCAATCCGCAGGGATGAGGCTCCGCAGAGCTCCTTGAACTGCTTTAGTTTCGTTCTGCCTGGAAGCTGTCATGACGCTGGGCCCCTGCGCGGAGGGCTCAGGACTGGCAGCGGGAGGAGATCTCTGCCAGCTCAGCTGGGGCTGATGGCCCGGCGTGGTGTGGGGGGCAGCAGCCCCTGCCTGGGACCGGGACAGCCTGGCGGGTCCTGCCCAGCCCCCTGCCCTTCCCAGATCCCTGGGGCTGGGGGAAGACGTGGGACACAGGCAAGCAGAAGCGTTCCGGAGGCTGGCGGGGGCTCTCCAGCCTGGCGACATCCCTGGGTGACATCTCCCCAGAGCCATCGTGGGTTTTGGGAACGGCAGCCAACTGCTCAAGTCCCTCCAGTAAAGAGGCCTCCTGCTGGCTGGTGCCACTTGGTTGTGGCTGGCTGCCCCATGCCACAGGGTCTCCTGGGTCATCGCTTCCTCGGGCTGGTCCCCAGGGTGCAGGGTGGCGTGAGGATGCTGCCGGGCAGGGTCCTGCGCCTCTGCCATGTGCCTGCCCTCGCTGCCAGGGCTGGGAGTGATGCTGGTGCGTGGCGTTGTTGCAAGGCGGGCAGGAGGGCCAGGCTGAGACCCCGTCTTGGAGATAGGCTGGAGGGTCAGTGGCACCGGGTGAGGATAAATATATCTGGTTGCATCAGTGCGCTTTGACTCACGGGGAGGGCTGGCGGCCTCGGGACTCTGCTGGGCAGTGTT
The DNA here is from genome assembly GCA_009769605.1 of Bucorvus abyssinicus. Lineage (NCBI taxonomy): Eukaryota > Metazoa > Chordata > Aves > Bucerotiformes > Bucorvidae > Bucorvus > Bucorvus abyssinicus. Next base: position 20,377,519 of record CM020041.1, on the reverse strand, counting down.
ATTTCTGCTCTGTGAGTAACCTCCTGAGTCTTCGGGGAGGTGGCACCTCTCTGGCTGGCCGCGGGTGCAGGGACACCCTGCTCCGAGGGGAGCGCTGAGCTCCGGCCCAGCTGCCTCTCTGCTCCCTTGCGTGGGACTTCCCGCTTGCAGAGGTGGCCTGGGCAGCCTGGCTCTGCCTGCGGACAGCTGGGAGAAGCACAGTCCCTAGAGCCGTTTGCTGCGGGAGCTCAACCTTTCTAGGAGTCTTTACTTGGTGCTCGGGGCAGGAGAAACTTAATTTGCCAGTACCGGGGAGGTGATGGTGAACACCAGATCTCCCAGCTCAGGGGAGGGGGACCAAGGGGAACAGGCAGGGTGCTGGCTGTGGATGAGCAAAGAGGCAGCTCCTTTCTACGGGGGTGTGAGGGACCCGATGACCTTCTGTGCCTGGTCACCACCAATCTTTAAGACTTTTTCTTCTCCCCCAGATGCCAGCCAGGATACCATGGAGAGAGATGCCACGGCCTTTCCCTGCCTGTGGAGCATCCCCCCAGTGTATACGACCACACCACAGCACTGGCTGTCGTTGCTGTCGTCCTGTCCTCCCTGTGTCTCGTCATCATCGCGGCCCTGCTGATGCTCAGGTGAGTGGGACGGGGCTGAGCCGTTGGATCCACATCCCTGGGAAGACCACATGCAGGGCAGGGCAGCAGGGACCTCTCCAAGCTCTGAGCATCTCTCTGCTTGGCCTCGCAGGTGTCACAAGAGGGGTGTCTACGACGTAGAAAACGAAGAGAAAATCAAGCTGGGCATCACTGTGAATCACTGAGGATGCCGGGTGCTGGCGAGGTGAGCCCCTGGCTGGGTGTGGGGCAGCGGTGGGGCTGGTGGCCATCTGGGGGCTCTGCTTGTTCACACTGGCTGGGACGTGGCGCCTGTGCCAGCGCCGGGCAGGAGCTGACGGCAGTTTGAGCTCAGAGAAGCCGCTCGCTGGGCTTGGCCTGACAGCCTGGGCTGCCCCGTGGGGCTCCAGCCCTCTTGCCTCCCTTTCTGCTCAAGCCACCGTCCCCTGACACCCCCAGCCACCACCACCTCCTCCTTCCTACCCTTAAGTCCCTGCTTTGCCCTGTTGCTGGGGGCTCGGGGCATGTTTGGCAGTGGGGAAGCTGCTTCTGTTGTGGTTTTTTTTCCCCCCTCTTGTTCTGCTCCCTCTCTGACCCTCTGAGTCACTTCCCCTCCTTAGATATTGCCTCTATTTATATATATATAAAAAACCACCCTTCCTTTTCACTCCCACTCTGCTTATTACTTGCACCAACGTAACTCCTTGCAGCTGGGCACGGCAGGCTCTTGCTGCCAGCCCCATGCGATGTTTCTCTGGCTGGGCGGTGGGGCGGGCTTGGCCCCAGGGGTGGCCACGTGCTGGAAAGCTTTGCAGACTTCCTCTGCTCCGGCTCCAGCGCTGACGTTAGCTGTGCCCATACATATTACAGATACTTCTCTTTTTCAAAAAAAAGAGAAAATTCTGTGTGAGGATGAAGTAATGCCTTCAAGGAATTGCTGTGACGTTGGTAATAGCTGTTCACAGGAGCTGAATTTTGGGGAAGGGAATTCAGCACAAGGTTTCCAACCCTGTCCCCTTTGCTCTGGGGGTTAATGGGGTGGGTGCGGCAGGGAGAAGATGCGGTGGTCCCTGGAAGGGAACCGTGGTGGACCTGGGTTGGGGCGCTCAGCCACGGCTCCCCTGGTGTCCCGGCTCCCATCCTCCTGGGTCCAGCCCTGCAAGGCAGCAAGTGGCTGCCGCTGCTGGGGCTCTCCGGTCAGGCACCTTGGCCCCGCCGTGCAGGAACTGCTCTAGGGCCGTGTCGTGAGCTCTGTCGCCGCTGTCTTGCAGGGGTCGGCACTAACGCACTTCTACCTCCTGGAAGAGGCGAGAGCAGCGGAGCCAGCGCCATCCTGCAGCAGCTCCGTGGACACCTCCAGGCTGGAGCGGGCTTGGCACGGGCGCTGGCCGGCCAGGTGGCTACATGGACGGAAGGGCTCTCCGGTGGCTCCGTGTCCACCGCGGTGCCTGAGGGGCTCTCCGGTGGCTCTGTGGTGTGTGCCGAGGAACAAACTGTGAAAGACGAGGAGACCGGGCTCGGGGCTTTCTTAGGTGCAGGAGGGGTGGGAGGGTAACAGCTATTTAACAAGATATTTTTCTTTTTAAATTATATATTTATTTTAGATAAACTGTACATAGTATTTATATTTATTGTGGGTCTGGCCCCGCATCTTTCGTGTAGGTCAAGATGACAAGGTCAGACCTCACTTATTTTTTAAGTGCAATGTAATATTCTAATAAATAACACTTTGTTACAAACACTCGGGTTGTTAATTTAAGGATGGAGGTGGGAAGGAGTCGGACCGCTGAAGATGGCATGTGGCAATGTGCCCTTGCGTGTGGGGTACCGCAAACAGCGCCAGAGACCTCAAGTGCGCCACGGGGGTTGCCGGATCGGCTCATGCCATCCTTTGGGTGCACAGAGCAGTGTGGGGCAAGGGGCTGGCGGCAGGAGCCTGCAGCCAGGCCAGCCCCGTCGGTGTTCTTGTGGAGATTTGCGTCTTTGCCAGCTGATTCCTGGAGGGCTGGGATGTCTGGGTGTCTGCTCACCAAGCAAAGCTGCTTTGGCTATGAGGGAAGCCACTCTGGCTGCTGACCTATACAAATGGGTCTGATTCCTGATTTTTAAGCCAACATGTGGCTAAAAAAAAATCAATTGGTTGTACTCACACCTCCCTTGCAGGGATCCCAGCGGTTCCTGGGGTGCCTGCAGGCTCCTGGGGCTGGGGTCATCCCTGCCAGCATCATTGCAGATGGTGGTTCAGGACCACTTACTCTCAACAACTCCCTGACAGGAGGTCGGAGTGAGGTGGGGATCAGTCTCTTCTCCCCAGGAACAAGTGACAGGACAAGAGGAACCGGCCCTCAGTTGTTCCAGGGGAGGTTGAGGTTGGCCCTGAGGAACAATTTCTTCCCCGTTGGGGTTGTGCAGTCCTGTCGCAGGCTGCCCAGGGCAGCGGTGGAGTCCCCATCCCTGGAGGGGTTTCCCAGCCGTGTCGAGGTGGTGCTGAGGGACAGGGGTCAGTGGGGACCTGGCAGTGCTGGGGGAACGGGGGGGACTTGATGAGCTTAAAGGTCTCTTCTTACCCAAGCAATTCAGTGATCCCGATTCCTGACTTTGCAGTAAAAACAACCCTCAAACCACTTCTTTCCTCCTCCCTGATCTTCCCCAGGGGAGCTGAGATCAGTGTGTGATGTTGGCTCTAGTAGAGAGCCTTGAAGCAGAGAGAAGGGGCTTCCCTCCGCCCTGCAGGAACCTGCTCTCCTCCAGCCCCTGTCCCCTCAGCAGATGTCCAGCTCCTATTTGCACCCAGGAGTGCTAAGCTACTGCTTTCCACTGCTGCTCCTACAACATGCTCTAAAGCCAGACAGTGAGTAGTCTGCAGAGCTTTTTGGCCTAATTTAGCCAAAATTTAGCTCTGGCAAAGTATGAAATAAGCTTTATGCTTGCTGGGGGAGGGGTTGCTCAGGAAGTGAGTGCGTAGGTTTGTCCCTTTTGTGCGGCTGGTAAGTTTTGCAGTAGCAAAACCTGGGGCGTGGGAAGGGGGGAATGCAGCAGTGCTTTGGCTTTCCAGTGCTTCCCGAGATAGGAGGGCTAAAGTACAGGGTGACGGCGGATGGGGAGCGGGTGGGTGACAGTCGTCACCCAGAGAGCAAATGCCCCAGCAGCTGCAGCGGCCTAAACCCCAGCACCAGGGAAACCAGTTACTGGCTCTGCCTTGTGCCAGCCTGAGCCGTAATGCTGTGGGAGTGCCCGTTTAATCACAGACTCCAAACCTTGGCGTTTTTCAATGTCTGTTCCTCCAGCTGCCGTGCAGGAGGCCCTTCTGCCCCAGGGGCGCCTGGCTGTGTCCCTGCCTTGCTGCGCTGCCGCTGCTCCCCTTCCTAGAGCTGCTCCTTGCTTGAGCCCTGATGCCCATCTGCCTTTCCTGGGGGGCAGCTCCGCGTGCCCAGGGCACCACACTACCCTGACGCTAGCTCTGCTGGAAGGCTTTTCTGCAGACAGCTGGAACTTCAGCCCAGAGCCCAGCTCCCTCTGCCCTCCTCCTGCCGTGCAAGGACGTGCCCTGGTCTCCTTGGCTCCTCTGCAGGCCAGCGGCACAGGCTGGGCTGCCCACAGCGGGTAATTCAACAGGCCAAGATGGGAAACATATTTTGGAGGTGTAGGGAGAGGGAAACTGGCTGGATCCATGGGCTGACTCCCTCTGCCCTGCTGGGCTGGGACAGGCTCGCAGTCCTACGGATGCTCTCTTCCTCACTGAGGCAGGGATGAAGCCTCTGGGGCAACTCCCTGGTCCAGCTGTGATTGTGGCCATGAAGCAGGAGGTGCCCCAGAGCCTGGCTGGGGCACACGGGGCTCTGCCCTGCCCAGGATGGCCACGCACTGCGGAGGGAGGCCCGGCCGCTCGCCTAACCGTGCCTGAAGGACTGGGGTGCCAGGAAAGCAGTGTCCACCATTCTGCCACCCCCCTGGACAGGAGTGAGCTGCCATGGCAGCCCACCAAGCCGAGCACTGGCAGAGGCTGTGGCAAAGGCGAGCGGTGGCCTCCAGCAACCCCAGTTCAGCAGCGTGGCCTTTCATCCCCTTCCGGGCATGGACCCAGGAGCACGAATACGTCACCACCCGCAGCATTTCCTGACTGCCACGGTGGCAGCACACTTGCTGCTTCTGACACTGATCCATGCTGTGACCTCTGGCATCTCCCTTCATGTCCCTTTCACGCCTGGGCCTGGCTTCTCCACGGGTGACAGTGTGCCCAGCCACCAAATGCCATCAGCTGGTGCGTCCGCCTGGGCTCACTTGGTCCCACCAAGGGTGGAGACCGGGCACCTGGAGCACAGCCCTGCGGCTCCTTCTCGGTCTCTTCTCCAGCGCGAGGGTCAAAGCCACGAGACCTCAAAAATCCCAGATGCGTATTTAACAAAAAATTGCAACCCATCGCATCGGTCGATTCAATAACCACTTCTCCCCTGCCTGGCCCAGCTCCTCGGCAGCCGCGCTGCAGTGCCCTTGGCCATGGCGGTGCGGCAGGCTGTGGGTGGGGTGCGCTGCAGGCGGGCCGAGGCAGCCAGAGACCCCCCTGCAGGGGCTGAGCCCCCCCAGCTGCCTCCCTTGGGGCGCGGGCAGCGGCAGCCCTGCGCGGCTCCCTTCAGCCCACCTTCCTCCCGGCTTCGGCCGCTGCCTTTGCCCAACGCCCCATCCAGCCGCTAAGCCCCGCGCCGGGGCCGGGCTTTGCCCCAGCGCGGCGCCCCCCGCGGCGCGTTGCCAGCGCAGAGGGGGTGACACAACGCCCCGGCGCCTGCGGAGCTGGGGCGCAGCGAAGGCCGCGACCCGCGCAGCCGCCCTCAGGCCGCGGGCCGGTGCCCAGCTGCAGCTCCGCACGGGTGAGGAGCCGTGCCGGCGGGCGGCGCGGGGAGCGCTGAGGAAGGGCGGCCGCGCTCTGGGCGCTGGTGACAAGCGCTGACAGTGCCCGAGGGCCGGGCCGGGCCCCGCACCCTCCGTTCCAGCGGGCGCGCTGCACCAGGCTCCCCCGCGGGTTTCGCTGCCGCCGCCCACAGGGCACCTGAGCGGCGCCTCGTGAGCCCGCCCCCTGCCCAGCCCCGGCTGCGCGAGCGCCGGGGACAGCGCGGGGGCTGGCGAGGAGGTGCCGCGCCGCGCCCCGCCCCTTCCCCCGCGCATGCGCAGCAGCGCGCCGTGCCGCCTCTCCCCGCCGCGCAGGCGCCGTGCACAGCAAGATGGCGGCGCCCGTGGACCTGGAGCTGAAGAAGGTATCGGCTCTTCACGGCGGGCAGCGTGTTCGTAGCGCGTTCCCGCCGTGTCTCGGGCGGCGCCGGTCCGGTCCCCTCCTCTCCGGCAGCCTGCGCCCGGTTCGGCCCCCGCCGCCCGCCTCGGCAGCTCGGGGCCGGTGGGCCGCGGCCTGTCAGGGCCTCCCCTTATGGCCGTTGTTTCCCCCCCAGGCCTTCACGGAGCTGCAGGCCAAGGTGATAGACACGCAGCAGAAGGTGAAGCTGGCCGACATCCAGATCGAGCAGCTGAGCAAGACGAAGAAGCACGCCCACCTCACCGACACCGAGGTCATGATGCTGGTGGACGAGACCCGCATGTACGAGGGTGTGGGGAGGATGTGAGTACCTGCCCGGCCGGGGCTTCCTCGCTGTGCCGAGAGCAAGGGGCTGGCTGGCTCCTGCTCGGTGTACCTGGCTGGTGGAGCACAGCAGGGTGGTGATTGCAGTCCTGTGCACCTGGACACCCCCCAGCCTTTGTCCATAAGAGGCTTCTAGGCTATTGCCCCAGGCAGGAGGCTCTTCCCTGTACAAAGAATGTGCCAGCTTTCTCTCAGCACGTTCACGTTTTCATTTTTCTCATTGTCGTTCACTTTCAGTTCTAGCAATCTGCCAGGGAATGCAGAGGGACTTATGGGGTTTTCTCTCCTGGGGTTAGCTACACTGCCTTGAAGAACAAATGGTACGCTGTTCCTGGCTTTGTGTGGCTTTGCTTGCTGACTCTGCTCCTGGCTGCAGTGGTCTTGTCTGGCACCTTTGGGAAATTTCTAATCTAGACGAGCAGAGCAGGGTTCTAAACACACACAGCATTTGTAAGCAGGTTCTCACAAATCTCTCCAGCTCCAGTTATTCCCAATGTAGGTTACATCAGGCTCCTTGAAAAACCCCTGTGCCCACAGTTCATGTGCTCAGGGCTTTGCTTGCACAGACATTCTGCAGAACTGCCCATTGTAGTATCATGCCAGGGAGTGCATCGAATGGGTGTTGCCAGGACTTTTTAACCCTGGGAAGTGAGTGTAAAGCTCATATGGGCAATGCCAATGCACCCGTAAAGACACGCTGCTGACTCTTGGGTGGCTGTCAGAAGAAACACCTTAAACCCAAGGTAACGTGTTTTGATTGACTTCCCCAACACACTGTAATGTTTGACTGTGACAGCCTCTGGTAGAAGCCACACAAAGTAGTTCCAAATCTGAAATATGCTGACTCGGTAAATACTACGGGAGAGTTCTGGTTTGAGAGGGCTGTGGTGTTTCTCTTGTGAGTTGGGTAACAGCGCTGACTCTGCTATGCTTGGGGTGTGGTTCTGCAAAACATGCATCTGCTCTGACTGCTGCCAGAAGGGTGGTTTTATCGACCTCTTCCCCACCCTGGGTTTACCCCACCTTCTCTGTGTTGACGCGGGTGATGGCAGGGTGAGCTAGGTCAGGCTGCAGGTGCATCAGACTGTGCAGTCTCCAGAAGGAGGTGCGGAGGGGTGCTGGGACTGGGAAGCCAGGACTGGTGTGTAGTTTGCCCTTCGCTGTGAGCTTTCAGGGGAGGTCGTGCCCAGGCTGATGGAGGTGTTTGGCCTGAGAGAGTCCCCTTCGTGGCTTCAGGAAACAGCGAGTTCCACGTAGGTGAATTCAGTGTTGGGTTTGTGTGGGGATGCAGTGACTGGAACTTGAAGAGAATATGATTTTGGTCCCCCTAAGAGGTGACTGACTTGCCCCGGGCAGGCTGTGGGTGCAGCAGACCCTCCTATTTGGAGTAGCCACGAGATAGCTCAGCAGGGTTCCTTCTGTTTAGTTTTGTCGCAGAGCAGACAGACAAAGAGCAGAAGATTATTCTAGAGTCAACAATTCTTTTAAAGCTTTTTTAAAATCCGGGAGTACAGAATACTTCTCCTGTGTGGAGAATTCCCTCAAGATACCTTAAAAGTGTGGGTGTGTTGGTCTTTATCATAAAGCAATCCTGCCTGGGAGTCCTGTGGGGAGCAGATGGTGCTTCAGCACTGGCTGAAGTGCGTTGTCCTGCTCTCTGCTTCTGTCTCCCACGTAGGATAAAGAGACACTTACCTGCATGTCCTGAACCATTTACACTTTCTCTGTGTGCAGCAGCTGCAGCAGTGACAGGCTTCTGGGGAGTTTTTTCCTCACCTTTCTGTGACGAGACGGGGGGGCGTTAGCCATGGCAGCAGCTCTGGCTCCTCAGGACTGGCAGAGGCGCCATCAGAAAAATATTTGCGTTATGATAATACTGAAAAGCTGAACTTTTCATGGGCTGTGTTGTACTGGTCGCTATGCAAATACAGATTAAGAGAGTGCTCTTCTTCTGAACACTACTCATTCACTCATGTTTAATTTTTTTTTTCTTCTGCCTTAGCTTGATGTGGTGTTTGTGTGAGCTCCGTCTGTGCCACCACGGGGCTGGAGGCTGCCTTGCCAATTGGCCATACTGCTCCAGTGTGATCTGTGTCACTCCTAGTGTGGTGAATGTGCACCAAGGACACGAGGCTCTTCCTGCAGCCCGCTCCAACCCCTGGTAGAGGATTGATTGCTGGGCTCTGGGCTTTTAGCAAAGCAGGCGAAAGCAGCCCTTGAGCAGGAGTTGAAATCCAAGGGCAGTCTGGCACCTTGTGTTCCACAGGAGCCCGAGGGACATGGTCCTTATGGTTCCTCTGGATGTACAAGCCCTGTTCTTTGAAGTGGAATGGCAGATATTTTAATTTGCTGGCTTCACTGGCTTGCACAGATGTGGGAGTTGGGCCGCCAAAGGGATGTTAGCAATGTCTCAGTTTCTCTTGCACAGTCTAGCAGCGCGCCAGTGGGCTTCAGCTACCCAGAGAGGGTGGGGGTCTGCATCAGTGGGAACTCGGGTTATCGGTGCTCTGCTCACAGCTTGCATGAATAACTAAATTCTTTGAAATGAATTTTGTGTTTCTATTCCTGTGCGCCGCTTTCTTTTTTTCCCCTTTAACCCATTTAAGCTGCTGCTTAGAATATGGCCTCTGATAGAGTTTCTCTGGGTTTTTTCCAGCTTTGGTGTCTTGGGGTGTGTGCAGGGGGCTAGTTTGGACACTTCTGTAGGATGAGATACTCCAGGGCTTCGTGGAATCTGATGGCTTGAGTTGCTGTGGTGATGTGCTGCCTCCCTGGAGGAAGTCCGCCCGGTCCAGTACTTGCTTCCACTCTCCTTGGAAAGCAGTTGTGTGGTTTTGTTCTCCGAATCCTATCTTGAGTCTCTTTCCTTCCTGAGGGGCTTTTCTGGCACTGCTGGCCAATGCGAACGGTCTCTTGTTGTTCCTCATCTCGGTCTCTTTTTCCTGTGTACTTTAACGTGTTTTCTGTGTGTAACACGTGGAGGCCTTGCTGGCCTCCGTGTGCGGGGCTCAGTTTGCTTTGCTTCTGCTGGAGCTATTTTTGGTTTGACACACAAAATGTCAGTGCCACATAGTATGAGATGATGAATTGCCGTGTACTGTACGTATCCGTGAGGCCGGGATATCACCCGAGTGGTGGCATCTTGCCAAACACATTTCTGTTCTGTTACTTCATACCCTTTTGAAAGGCCTCTTACGTAGCTTGAGACAACGACCACTATGCTGGACTTCTGCTGAAGCTGTTTGTGAGCTGATATCACCCTATTGCTTTGGGAACTATGCTGGAAGTTTAAGCTGCAGAATTCTGTCTGAATATTTCAGGCCTTTCCCTTTACATACTTTTAATCCATAACCTGGACAAGATCCTTATTTACAGAAGAAAAATTCCTGGCGCTCGTGCTAGGCACAGCGAGGGGAGCAGGTTTTCACGCCATGTCAAAATAGCCAGTCGGGTTTGGTTTGATAGTGCTTTATCGTCAGTTGACTTCTACAGCGAATGGGAGAACACTTACAAAAATACAGCTTGAGAAAGTAAAGATCAACCAACTGCCGTAGCACAGCTTTATGTCTGAGGTTTTCTGCAGGCACAGGGTGTTATTACAGCTGGCCCTGTGAAATGACTGAGTGTAATATTTTATGGGGACAGCTGTAGCAATATGATTTTGACTTTTCTTTTTAAGAGCAGTTCATATCTTTGGTGGCTAAACCATACACAAAGGAAACCTGAGAGAGGATTAAATGTTCTTGATTGTTGCTGGGATTTCCATGCATTCCTGCTTTTGCTGTGGTTCTTGGTTTTGATTGAAAATGAGACATGTCAAATCCTCGTGAGCTCTTTTCTGAACCCCTGGGGACAGCAGTCACTGCCGCACGCTGCTTGGTAGAGCTGCAGGAGCTGCGGTGTTAGGTTGTGTGTGTGTGAGGTGGGTCTTGGACTCTCCCAGCACAGGTCGCTGCAGGGTGCAGTGGCTGTGCTGTGCTTCCCACTCACGCTTCAAAAAACCTCACCACCAGCTGAAGGACATGCAAAGCTTAATCTTTGTGGTTCGGTTACTAAGTATAGGCTGGTGTGTGAAATCCAAGCGGGTCCTCTATTGCCGCCTCCTCGGGTGAGGCGCTGTGCGGAGCTCAGTGCTGAAGCCCAGCTGCTGAGGAGCTGACAGGTGCTGCCATCCTGCACTGAGTCCCAGGGACAGGCCCGTGCTGTCAGCCTCTGGTCAATGGGGCGTTGATGAGCTTGGAGCTCCTCTGTCTAGCTGTTGAAGAAGGGAAGGTTTGATTTTCCACAGTCAGACTGGCGTGTCTAGTGAGCACAGACAGGCACTGAACTGCGGAGGGAGCAAAGTTTGTGTTCAGCTGCTTGCGACTTGACCACTGCTGGTGCTGCGTGTTGAACAGGACAGGGGTGCTGGGAGACGGCGTGTGAGCAGTCAGAGGCTGCGTGGTCTGACATGTAGCACGAGCCTTCAGGTTTTCCACCAGCTGGTTGGTTTTGATTTCAGGTTTTTCTCCATTTTGAATGACTCGCTTCTGTTGCAGCCTGAACAATGTTCTTCACCGTGTTGTGTGTGAGTGGGCCCGTAGAAGTTTGCCAGGTCTTTGTAGAGAGCTGTCACAGGGCGCAGAGCTCAGAGGATGCCTGGAGGGCTGATGCAGTAACACCTGTCCTGTCCGTGCAGCGGCCTCTGACCTGAGTGGTCCAGGAAGGGGCAGCAGGTGGTTGTCATCCTCCTTCTGGCTGTTTGGGAGTGTGAGAGGAGCTCAGCTGGACCGGAGGCTTCGTGGTTAACTGCTGAGACTAGTGGGATGCTGGGGGTCTGGGCCCCTGCATTCTATTCCAGGGCAAAAGGGAGCTTGTTCCCTTCGGCACAGTCTCCTTTTCCAACCTGACATCCTCTGAGTTCTCAAACATGCTCCTCCCTGCCCTTCCCCCTCTTATTTCTTGATCCTGCTGCCCTGGGCTGCTTGTTGGTAATCTCCTGGATATCTTTGTCCAGTTAGAGCCCTCCTGCCCTGCTGCTCTCCATCTTTTCTCCATGCAATACTGAAACTTCAGAGAAGAAAACATTTCCATGGCTAGTGTGCGAGAGGTGTGTCTGCCTGGTTCAAGGAGACACAGGGAGCTTTAGGCAGAGAACTGGTGTAGAATGGATGCAGCCGGTAAGTTGGCATCTGTCAAATGTATAAGCAGCAATAAAAACAAAGGCTAATTAAAAAAACCGAAATAGGTGTTTTACGTAGCCCTGCTGGAAATAAACCTGATGGTTATAGTCGCCCCACCGACTCCTCGCTTTAGCGACAGAGCTTTTACTTGGCAGTTGTCTCCTTTGCCTGGAGACATTTAACCCTTTAGGAACGTTTTTCTGTTGGGGCCAGGAGTATGACATGCAAACAAATCTGCTCGCTCGTCTCTTCTTTATCCCTCACTTTTAGCCTGCCTGTTCTCTAGACAGCTCAGAGGAAGGAGCTCCCTGAGCAAATGTAAAGGAGATGAAATCTAAAGTGAGGAGAGACCCATGACTCCTGCAGACTGCTGCAGTGGCTGTCATCGGGAGGCAAAGTGCTGTTATACAAACACCAGAGCCCTCCAGAACCATTGCACTCACTGGACAGCATTCTGGAGTCAGACTGTAGTGGGGAGCGAGGGCCGTTGTAAGGCACCTTCATTTTGTCCCTTCCTCCAGAGAGAGGAAGGTGGGGGTCTCTTGCAAGTGCAGCCCATCTGTGGCTCCAGCGGTACAGAGTTCTCCTTGGATTCACAAGCATTAGATGCTTTAGGGAGTCGAACTGCTCCTGCTTTTGTGGCTTGTGGTGCCAAGTGACTTTGCAAAAAGTTATGGAACGTGGCGGTCTGATTTCTGAAGTTGTCCAAGCACTTAAAATGTCACTCTGATATTCTGCAATAGCAAGGAACTTCCATTGATTTCAGTATTCAGTGGATTTAAAGTGCTGTATTGTGAGTCTCTTCACCCATTTCCTGAAGGAAATGCCGGAATCCCGGATTGGAGTCCGCGGGGAAATACTGAGTGCCAGAGCACTTCTGTCAGCACACAGGGCTGTTTCTCTGGTTGAGTGCGGGCACTTAAACTTGGCTTTCCTGCAGCAGAGAAGAAGAGCCAAATCACTGGACCAAAGAGGTACTGGGAGAGTCCCTGTCATTTCCCAGTCTTGTCTGGGAATGCCCTTCCCTCTCTGGTGTCAGTGGGGCCAGGTGTGACAAGGAACCAAAACCTGGGGCCCACAGCTGTCGGGTGGAGGTGCCAGAGTCACTCTCTGCTCGGATACGTGTGTGTCAACACAATATGCACATGTAGTGTGGAACAGCCTTAATACCAACAGGAAATCTAGGTCTGAGCATCCTCTGGCCTGGCTGCCTGATCAGAGGAGGGGGGTTTAATTCACGACTGCAGCATGAGAACACTGAAGTCGAACATGAGGAAACCAGTCCAGTGGGATGAGATCCCTGCTGTGCACAAGCTTGATACAGGGACGCAAGAACCAAAGTGCTGAACTCAGGGACGCTACAACTGCTGGCTTGAATATTTATTTTTGTTTTCTCCAAAACTATTTGCTGAATTAACAGGATGTTTCAGATGGTTTAAAAAAAAGTAACACCCCCCCCTCCCCGCCCCGGCTTTCTGAGAAGAAATGATTTTCCAAAACAACATCCAGCCTTTTTGGTCTACAAATGCTGATTCTAAAAAGTTAGTTCTTACCAATTAGGAAACACCAATGTGATTGTTTTAGTGCTGGTTAATTTAACTCCAGCATCCAGAAATATGTCTGCATTGGGGGTAGGCTTGAGTTCTCTTGACATCCTCTGTGGGCTCTGCTGTTTCTCTGATGCTTGGCTGCAGCAGGATTTGCAGCGTGCAGCCAAAGCTGCCCACTTGCTACTCAAGAGCCACAAGCCCGGAGCTGGGTCTTCCTCCTCACTTTGCATTTCAAAGGGTTCTTCCTGAGCAGGGCACAAAGCATTATGGTTTCTTTTTCTTGCCACTGTGGATGGATTTGCTTTTCAAAAGAGATATATCTGATTTCGCTCCTTTTCCTGTGTAGGTTCTCAGGGAGCGGCTGCTGCTCGGAAGGGTGGCTGTAGGTTTGCCTGAGTGCAGTAGTATCTCCTTGTCGCTTCACTTACTACTGCAGAGTGCCCCTTTCTGATCACAGAAGATTTGCCAATAGAGAAGAGCTTCTTTAAAATAGAAATTTAGATTGGTTGACCAGGGTGTTCACACCAAAGTTCGTGTTTGTGTTTTCCTAAACGTAGCTTAGGAAAATGTAGTTCCTTTGATGTTGTGGGGTTTTTAGTTGGTTGGTTTGATTGTTTTTAAGTGTGCTTCCTTAGGAATTTGTGGGGAATTCTTAGAAATACAGGAGTCTTTAGAAATCGATCTTGACTTCCCATTATCGGGAGAAATCGTTTCTGTTTTCTGCTGCTCGCGACTTTAAATTGTGGTACATCCTGGACTGCAGAAAATCGGCGTGGTGTGGAGTGGAGCTGCTGGCAGGCACGCTGCAGTCATTTGAGCTGCTTCTGCTTGAACAAGCTACAGGTCATCATTGCTGCACACCCAAAAATTACAACAAAGCAAAATTAGACGATAAAATCACAAAACCCGGGATATAGTGAGGAAGAACTACTGATGGAGACTTCACGTCCAGGAGCTGTAGTCCTCTTTGCGCCGTGTTCCCCCCGTGATTTGAATCTCAGAGGTTAGTAATTCCTCAGTGAGAGAGAGGAGGCATTTGCTTGCTTTCTTTTTCTTAAATTCCATTTGTGTTGATGAAGCCTGCAAAAAGACTTGATGCTGTTCTTTAAAAGCAGACCAGGGTACTGTTTTATTATTCTGGGCTGCGCTATCTTTGATACACACTTAGAGGTATATTCCGGCATTCTTTTTTTAAGGAACCAAGCGTGAACAATGGTATAAATCTACCCTCTAGTTAAGTGTCTGGCAATGCAGAAACTGCTGTTTGCAAGCTGCGTTACTATCTTGGCTTGAAGTAACATAATATGCTGGAGCTATTGACAGAACCAAAAAAAACCAAAGTGAAAACTCGATGTAAACACAGCCTGAAGTGCAGAACAAACCCCACTGCCCCTCCGCAGGGCAGGAGGGCCGGGCTGGGCCAGGCCCTGGAGAGCTTTGAGGGAGCAAACTGAGGGGCAGTTCCTGTTCTCTTCCATTAGCTCCTTAAAGTAAATAGGTTTATGGCTTCTAAACCTTCCTCGGAGTAAAAGTTTACCCTTGTTGTGGCCTACATAAGGCTCGCTCTGGACTGCTGCCAGTGCCGCTAATCCCGGTCTCTGTGGGTGCTCCGGTGCTGTCGGGCTGAGCTCACGCTGGTTCTGCCGCCCAGCAGAGATGCTGCCAGCACCCCTCAGCCCAGGTCTCCTTCCCACACAGCTCCCGGGGCAGACCCACCATCTGAGGGCAGTGGTAAACTGACACGTGAGCTATAAACTGCTGCTCCGGGAACGTGTTCCTGTGTAATCCTCCCGCTGTAAGCTGCAGGAGTTGTTGTGCTTTAAGGTATGTGCTGCACTGGTGGGGGGGAGGGGGAACACTTGGGTTGGGCTGTATTGAGAGTGACCCAATGAGAGGAGGGACCGCTAAAATAAAAACAAACGTAGGAAAAGCTTCAACTCATCTGCTCCAGCTCCATCTGTTCCTGCACGAGCTCTAGTTAAAAAAAATGCGAACCCCTTAGACACAAAGGGTGGCAGCACAGACTCTAATTAGTCGTGGTTTTCACTTTTTCTTAATATTGCTTCCTTGGTTGCCTGCATCTGGGTAATTCATCTAGGACGACTAAAACTGGAATTTGCTGGAGGATAAGCAGTGCCAATTGTGGTCTGCATAGCAATCGTTTTCAGAAGCATAAGCAGACCCTGGGAGCGCGGAGGGGCGCTGCTGGGTGCTTGCAGTGCTGCGCAGCCGGCTACTGTTCAGCCAAGCTGGATTGCTTGGGATCAGCTCCTTGGAAGCCTTTCTTCCATTGGCTTTGAACAGTTCTTAAAATGCAGTAATCCCTGGCTGAGTACGCTCAAAGCTCGAACAGCAGCGCAAGTCCAGAATTAAAAAGCACCTTTAAATAGATAAGGGCATGACTGGGCTTAGCCCAATGTTCCTCACGGAGGAGTCTAATGAAGACACTTGGTTGAAGGGGCAGGATGTGCCACGTAAGTGGCTGTGCTGTGGTATAGCCCAGCATGTCGGCTTTTCTAGAAATACAATAAACATGTTGAAATAATGCTAAGGCTTTGTGCAAAGTTGTTAGTTTTCTTTTCAGAATCATAAGTTTTTGTAGAGAGTTTCCTAAATGCAATGGGACCTGTAAAAGTGTCATTACAATGACCCTTTGTGTGATCTGGGAGCCAGGCTGAATGGACTATTAGATCTGTCATTGATCATAACTCTGGCAAATAGCACTGGAGCGTCCCTGCCTGTGGAATTGTCTCTCTCTGAAATGAGGCAGAGGGATGTTTGTGGGTATCGGGCAGGGGAAATGCTCAGGCTGCCCCTGGAACCCTGTGCTGGTTCTTGCAGTGATCTGCGTGGACCCAAGTGGGAAGAGTTGCGTTGCAGACTGGCAGGAGGGAGCCCTGTGGCCTGCTGTGTGTCTCCTTCCCTCCTGGTTTTAATATTTTCACATGAACAGCCCCTTGCATGGGCAAGCTGTGATGGAGAGACGCCTGAACTCCGTTCCCTAACCAGAACAGGGAGAGGAGAGAGTGCTTTTGCCAGCGACACGCCTGCCAGACGTAAAGCTTCAGACATAGAGGCTGAAGTTGGCCACAGTTTAAGTAACTGAAAATGGGGGTTCTTAATGGAAAACCTCCCCTGTGAGCATCACTGGTGCTCCACCTTTAATAACTTTAATGACTTGTATGTCCTAACCAAGAGTGGCGTGTGCTGACCAAACATCTCCATAACCTCATTCACTAAGAGACAGATTTTTCAGTATCTAAGAGCATGTCTTAAAAGTCCAGTAAGCAGTTCATTTGGGTGCAAACAGCCTGAGTTATGGAATTACTTAACACTGCACGAACGTCACTTTGCGGGTGTGTACGTGTGACACAAAGGAGCAGATGGACAAAGCTGACGGCATTGCTGACCAGCCTGAGCAGAGCTTGAGGACCGTTACTGACCAGGGCGTGAAGGAGGGCTGCACAAACGTTGAACAACCGGGCACCATGTCTAGAAATTCATAATGGGGAAGGGGTAAGAGAGCCCTTCAGAAGGACACAAGCAGCGAGACTCGATATATTTAGACCTTTTGCTCTGCCTCAGAGAAACTAAAATCCCGATGCAGACCCAGCAGCGGGAGGAAAATAGAAACAAGTGGGAATATTTAGAGCGAGGTTTCTCTTTCAGTTCCCTTGTGCTCCATTTTTGTTGGCACTTGAGGACCGGCAGTCACTGGGAGCCCGGAGCCCGATGCACAAACACCTCACCCTGGTGCAGAGCTGCTCTTGGCAGCCGGGTTTGGCTGAACATTGCTGTCCTCCAGGACCCCTCTCCTCTGCAGCTTTCTTTTCTAGTCATCTTTGTTTTGTTTTGAGTTTTTACGTTTATCTGTGGACATTGGAAAAATTACCAAGTACCCGGAAAAGGCAAATCCTGCTCTGCTTTACCAGCCGTTCCCTTTGAAACGGGTGGCCGGCTGATTTGTGCTGAACTTGCCTATTCTGACCCAGATGTTTGTGGCGTTATTCAACAACAGTGAAAAGGTTCCTGTGTGAAGAGGTGGCTGTGACTAAGCTTTGTAATTGCCACTGTGGTGCTGAACTTGTTTCTGAATCATTGTTTCATGTCTGATAGTGCAAGTGCCGTGTTAGACAGATCTGTTAGTGTGTGCTGCGATGATTTGCTGAGAGAAGGTGGACACTAGTGAACTCACTTACCTGGAGGAGGATTTGCTTTGCCGTTTGTCTTCTGTGGATTGTCAGTACTTAAAAGCCATCCCAGTCCAACGTACAAACTCTGGGAGCTTGGACCCTCCTTCAGAGGACTCCAGCAGAGCAGGCTGTGGAGGCAGCTCTGAGGGGCTGATCTGCGCTGAGGGGCTGGTGTTAGTCACGTCATCTGCCACACTCAGCATCGCCGAGTGGAAAGTTGCTCCTCAGCTCTGTGATGTGGTGACTCTAATGTGGGGCCAGTTCTCAGCTCGTGCTGAACCTCCAGGCAGTGAGTGAAGTTCATCTCTTTGAAAGGCTTGTTCACAAACTTGCTAAGGGAAGAACTAACTCCTCAGAACCCCCCGCGGTTCTTTCATGAGCTTAAAAATTCATAAATAAAATGTGTTTAACTAAAACCAGATGCAGAATGACCCTGCCATTTTCTCCAGCTTGGTGAGGCGAGAAAAAAATCATCAGGTTGGTGTTTTACTTAGGGTAACCTGAAGAATGGAATCCAGATGAAATTTAAACTCTGCTTTATTGCAAGTGCCCTGCAGCACCTTTTACCTAATGGGCAGAACGAGCCTCTGGTTTTTCCAAGTGCTGCCACAAGCCACATTATTTCCTTAGGTAAAAACCTTGCCCAAGATCTCCACCAGATCTTACACCAGGTTGTATCCCAAGCTAGAAGTGTTTTGAGTCCTTGTGTTGGAAAGCGAAGGCACAGATTTAAGGAGTTAGCTGTGGATGTGGATTCATACTTTCACTTCCCAAAAACTGGCAGCGCCCGGACACCGTAGGCCGAGGGCTTGACGGTCGTGTGTCAGGGAATTAAACTGGGTGGCTTGAAGCCGGTACTGGGCATTTGATCTGCTTCTGAGCCAGCGTGTGAACAGAGACGGGTTCCAGCACACTGTTTTATGGCAAATAGAACTGGAGCGGTTGTATTTGTGCCCACGTTAAGTCTCGTCAGTGCTAACTTGGGCCATCTAATTTTAATGTGCTGTCGCGTGTCTGCCGGAGTGCTGCAGGAGGTGGGAGGGTGGCTGTTTTCCCCGATGACTGCTGCTGACATTTGTGGAACAGAAGTGAAGTCAGCTGCTGATCTGTTAAAGGTTTCAGTGCCCGCAGCGGCTCTCGGCCAGCCGACATCGCTCAGCGCCTGCAGGGACCTGCCCAGCTGCACCCAGCTGTGGTGCTGGAGCCTTAGACCAGGGGCGTCGGTGAAACCCGAACGATCCACGTAGCTGTACCGTTTGGGGAAGGAAATGAGAAAGTGGTCCGCTCTGCTGTGCAGTCCCCACAAGACACGGAAATAATTAAGGAAACGTTCGCGTACACACACAGGCCCCGGGAAGCTGTGACGTGGGGAAGGACTAACAGCTTTGTTCACTTGCAGCCTCGATTTTTCACCAATGGCAGCTACAGCAGAAGCAAGGCAAAATTTTAGTCCCCACCCCAAAATCTCCAGCGGGGGGCTGTGTGCGTGAAGGCTCGTGTTTGTTTCTTCTGGTGTTGCAGCATCAGAATGACGTGGTTGCTGGTGGTCCTGAAAAGCAGCTCCTTTCTGGCTGGGTCCAGGCTCTGCATCTAAAAGCAATGTAAATAACCCCTCTGTCCTCGAAGTGTGGTCATGGACTTGATTTTCACAAGACTGAACAAAACTCGCATCTTATTTCAGCAGCCTGGTGTGTACTGGGACCTGAAAAACATTGCCAGTGTGTGAAAGAGGGTTGTGGGGGCTCCTGATGGGAAGGGGGGGACTCGGGGGGCACAAGGAGAGTATGGACGAGCTGTGTGGTAAAGAACAAGGGCAGGGATGGAACAAAGACAGCACCACTAATAAGCATGAGCTGAGACTGGGAAGAAAGCAGGAGAGATTTGAGAAACTGTGACATAAAAGATATCGCGGAAATCGCTGTAGAAAAGAGGAGATGGAGCGGGACAAGGGAGAGAAGTGGGAGAAGGAGGAGGAAGCAATCACGAAGGGCCGTTCTGAGAGGCACTGAAGAGAGCTTTACCTGGCACCCTGTTCTGATGAGCCACAGCTCTGCTGCCCTGTGTGTCAGGAATGCGTGGGGCAGGGCAATTTCCCTCTGGCTGTTGCGTTGCTGATGCAGAGCGCGCTGGGTTTCCAGCCAAGCGGCAGATCCGCGTTTGTGTTTACCAGGCCTTGAGCAAGCACGTTAATAATGTCATGTGTCACGGGAGATGGCACTGCAAACTGATTGCGGATTTTTCTGTAGCAGACGGGGAATGCGCTCCGATTCTGCCCTGTCTAAAGCTGCTCGTTTTAACTGTTGAAGCATGAGCTCTTGTCACCTGGCAGGAAGACATTGACCTTAGTTGGTGCTGGAGGGAGACCTTGACCTCGTTGGTATGACCCGTGGAGGCTCCTTCTAAATCCCCTGGGGGACTTTCTAAGTAGGGAAGGGGCAAATCTGCTGCTTGTACATTCTTTATGTCTGGAAGGATGAAAAACAGCCATGCAGGGTTCCTGAGATTCATTTGAACTTAGTTGTCCTTTACCTCTTTGTGGGATGCCAGTGCCACGTGCTGGAGAGCTGCTTTGGATGCTGGTGCTCCTTCAGAGGATCTTCCAAGCAGGTCAGGCGGCAGCTTTTTGCATGTTGGCAAGGGGGGTGGCTGTGACTGAGACGTTACGGATGCATCTTTCAAAGTCCTTTGATAATTAAAAAACAGAACAAGTGGAAGCCAGTGGCTGCAGTTTCAGTTAAAAGCGGGCACTTCTCACCCCACAGGAAAACCCTCTGCATGTAGAAAGCGTGGAGGTTCAGAGGTCAGGGAGGGGGTGGTTAGAGCCAAGCTCTGAGCAGTGGGAGCTGTGGAAGCTCAAGGAAAGGCGGGTGTACCATGGCTCTGTGTTTCTGGTGGAAGCGCCTGGCTCTGTATCATCAAATCACAGAACAGTTTGGGTTGGAAGGGACCTTCACGCACCATCCAGTCCATCCCGCTGCCATGGGCGGGGACACCTTCCACTAGATCAGGTTGCTCAGAGCCCTGTCCAGCCTGGCCGTGAACACTGCCAGGGATGGGGCATCCACAGCTTCTCTGGGCAGCCTGGGCCAGCGTCTCACCACCCTCAGTTGTAAAATGGTTCTTCCTATGTCCAACCTAACCCTGCCCTCTTGCAGTTTGAAGCTGTTGTCCCTTCTGTCATGACAGGCCCTGCTAAAATACCTTTCTCTATTTTTCTTATAAGCCCCTTATATTTATTGAGAGGCCACAGTAAGGACCTGCTGTAGCCGCCTCTTCACCAGGCTGAGCAGACCTGACTCTCTCAGCCTTTCTCTGCAGGAAGTGTTGTTTTTATTGTGTGCAGGTTTGTTTAGCTTGTGAGCTCTGAAATGGTGGTGAGTGACTTTCACCCGTTGAAAGTGGCTTCCTTGACTATGTGCCATCCACTGGTGGAGATGCCTTGAAAGGCATGTGATGACAGACCCCCCTTTCTCACTGCATGCAAGAGCTGCTTTCAAATCATTCAAGGCCATGGAATGACAGAGGGAGATCCGTGTGCATCTGTTTTCATCCTCCCAAAGCACGGTGAGATTAGTGAGCAGGGCTCTGAGGCCAGCCCGGTGGTTTGGGTGAACTACCCCAGCAGTTTCTTCCGCCCCTCCCCAGACCCGGCGGGTGGAGGGGAAGGCTCTGCAGAGGCCGCTGCGGGTTACCTCTGTGTGCAGCTGAGGTGTACCACAGACAGAAGAAACATCCAACAGTTGTCTGTCTCTTGTGTTTCACTTGCAGGTTTATTCTTCAATCTAAAGGAGTGATTCATAATCAGCTCTTAGAAAAACAGAGAATAGCTGAAGAGAAAATTAAGGAATTAGAGGTAAGTTTTTGGCAGGTAACGATGATGAAAGCAGAACGCTGAAGGTTGACAAGATGCTGTTTGCTACATCCCGTGTTTTTATCTGGTACTTCTCATTCTGAAGGATTGTCACTAGGTGAAACACAGCACCTGCTGCAAGGAACCTACAAGTAATCCACGTCACTTGGTTTCTTTGCTAGAGTACAGCCCCAGCAGGGATGGATTGTTTGCTCTGTGTCCTGATACAAAAACTGGGGGTGAGGGATTGAAATGAGATTCTTAGGAGCAAGACTTAAAACTGGCAAAAGATGTTTGCGTAGGTTGTTGCAGCAGTGTAGGTGGTGTGGAACTTTGCCAGTGCTGTGGACAGTAAAAGTTTACGCTGCCTCAGGGCAGTTGCAGAAATTCATGGAAATCTATTGAGAATTACCAAATATGTAGAAATGGCATCCTGCTCTGGAAGTCCCGCAGCTAAAGATGGCTGGAGGCTGGGAGAGCGTGAGGAGGAAGTACTGGGTGTGCCCGCCCTGTCCTGACCCTCTGCTCTAGGCATCTGCTCGTGGCTGCTGCTGAAGACTGGATCTAGGGGGAGACGGGACTTCGTTTTGGCGGTGTGGGCAGAGCACTTCTGTGCCTTTCTACTTGTCTGGTTGGAGTATTCAAGGCAGAGGAGGGTAGGAAATACAATGTCTGCATAAGTTCCAGTGTTCAAACAAGTTATGCAGTGAACCTGGGCTATCTTCAGGTGGCCATGCGTACAGCTTACAGTTCTCTGGAGAAGACGTTCAAAAGGTCCTTCTCCAAGGCCATTAGTGTATTTTTTCCTTAAAGACCCTAAAATACAATTAATACAAAACCCTGTTCCTTGTTTTTTGAGGAATAACAGAGAAAGCAAAGACTGAGTTGTGTCAAGCTGCTGATCTCATCTGTTACTGTTTTGGAGAAAGTGTGTGTGGAGAGCAGCTCAGTCCGGACTAGCAGGAGTAGGAAGTCAGTGCTCAAAGCTACTCAGACCTGTGAACTTCTGTCTCTGTTGTCTCCTACTTAGACTAAAGCAAAAGCAGAGTTTGCATTTTTTAAAATTCCTTCTTAAAACTCCGCTTGCCTGGGGAGCTGTAGGACAAGCACATCATCAGATGTTGGGTTGCCTGGAATGTTCTTCTGTGCCACACACTATGGGGTTTTGTGTTTCTGGCCATGAGAACTTTTTCTGCACGGGGCGAACAAGTACTGCGTGGGCCGGCTGTCTATTTAATGCTGTATATTTAGGGTGGTGCTAATGCGGACAAGGCACAGGGGTCTTTGTGGTTTTGTGATGAAAGAGATTGTCTCCTGACTGCTCTGCAGCCATCCCAGATGCCAGTAGCTTTGTGCAAAGACAGCCCCGTGACTGGGCTTGGAGAACTTCATGGCAGCACGTCGGGATTTGGAAGTGCCTGGAGCACGGTTGACAGCCTCTCTTCACAACCTGCCCAGGGCCCTTGCTGCCAGGTCTGTCGGGTCATGGTCAGCTTTTTGGCTACCGAGCCCTTCAGCTGTGCATCTCAATTTCTTCCTGTTCTTGGTGGGGAACGATCTTACCTCCTGAACTTTCCAGTTGCTGAGTTCAGCAGAATGGATGGAATTCCCCCCAAATTATAACCTTTGCCATTCTTACACAAAGCCTCAGAGCTGGCTGCTTTGCAGATGTGTTTTTCTGCTTGGTAGCTCCCTGTTGCTTGGGTCTCTGGTTATGGCCACTGAATTGAAGTTCCCGGCAGCAGTGACTGTCTCAAAAGGTGGTGGGAGTGGAAAGGGGGTTACCACGTCAGTTGTTTTTTCTTTTTAACCATGGACAGGGCTCACATTGCCAAAACTTTCAAAAGTGAACATTCAAGATCATCTTTTAACCACTCTGCTTCCAGCTGGCTGGCAGTTCTGTGAAAAGGATTTTCCTTAGGCTTAGGATTCCCAGGAGAAGAGGAGAAAGTTTTAGACTGACAGCTCTGGAAACTGAGATTTCAGGGGAAATACCTGAGTCCAAGTCAGAGAGTACTTACCCCAGGAGTAGGGGATTTTGCTGTCCTGAAAACAAGCTGTGACAGAAGCAGGAAAGAATGTGAAACTTTGTGACCTTGTGCTTCCACTGCATCATTGTAAAATAAATATTAAACCAAGATAGGTTAAAACGTCCCTCCATCTGTTATTAAAACTGGAAGAATTTTACAGCTTAGGTTTATATTTTACATAAACTACCTTATTACTTACTCATGTTTCTCACTTGGCGTAGTTGAATCCCGCTGGTCAGAGTAGTCCTCATGTATCCATGTGGTGTGGCTGATCTGGTTACTCACGTAGCATGAGCTTGAGGCGGTGGTGCCCTGCTGTTGCACTGCTGTCGCCAAGGCGTTGTGGGACATGCGGTTTTGATACAAGCTGTGTTTGAGAAGTGCTCTCACCGCCAGCCCGCTGCTGTTTGCAGAGGAGCAGAGCACAAAGGCCTGGGCTCGCTGCTGAGCTCTTCCATAGATCTCTACAGCCACGCAGCCAGGAGAGCTCCTGAGTGCTGACTGTTGGTGAACGGGTGGGCTCTAACCTGCTCCAGAGGTGTGAGCTGGGTTTCCTGACATTCCCAGCTGCCAGACTCTGAAAACAGTGAGGGGTTTTGCGTCTGCCTTGACGGCTGCTTTTCTCCTTCCCCTGACAGTCACCACTGCAATGCAGGACTGCAGGTACCCCCTTCCCCTCACTCTTTCACTTGGTTCCTCTGCTGTCGAAGCGGCGCGTTGTCTTTTTCAAGGCAGCACCACAAAATTGCTGTGATGCCACTCGTTTGGGCCTCTCTGCTGCTCATTGCGTGGCGAAGCAGCTCGGACAGCCAGCCCTGTCTTTGCGCAGGGCTGGGAGAAGAAGGCTGGTCTGGAATGCACGCTGGATGCGTTAGTGAGAGGAGCCGTCTCCTGGGAACACCAGAGGGCTGTGGGTGTGGGCAAGGGGGCACCCACGCAGCCCACCAGTTACTCTGCAGAAGCAGCACGGGACTGTCACCCTCCGTGTGAATGCAAAGGGATGAAGGTGAATGTATGTATGTACCTGTAAATGTAGGTATGTAAATACTAAGCTTCTGAACTTCACGACTGGTGTATAGTCCTTTGGAGTCCAAAGTGACTGCCCAGGCTCGCTGGCACCATGCACGTGCTGGGCCAGTGAGGCTGACAAAGTCCTGCGCGAAGCTGGCAGGGATGGATGGTGGAGCTCCCCCCTGCTCCGGCACGGGGAGCGTCCTGCTGAGCTGCAGCGATTGGGTTTTTCCAGTCTGATACTATCAGATTCTTGTTGTGTTTCAGTACAAGGGGTATGTGTTAAAGCTATTTTGAAAGCATTCTAAAGGGATGAGCACAGGCTCTTTTTAGCTCAGCAATGTTTGTGCAGTATTAGGAGAAAAACCAAGTAATGTTTTTCTTCCCTTGTTTTTAAGGAAACATGATACGTGAGCGGTGGAACAATGCTTGGTTTCAGGAAATGTTATCCGTTTCCATTGTAGGGCTGGATGGGTTCTGTTGTGAAATGTGGCACTTTAAAAAGAACAAGCTCTATGATGTTATAAAGACATGGAAAATTGATTCTTCGTTAGGGGTGGAGAAAGCGATTATCGCTGTGTGTTTTCTCTGATAACATCTGATAGTCCCCTTCTCTTCTCCTATATTCAGCATGTTTAGTTGTCAGGCGTTGTCAGACTAAATTGCTAAAAATAACAAATAAGGAGGAGGCTCTGCTGGGCAGCTCTGTCCACTGTGTGCCACCGAATTTAGCTCCTTCGCCAAAAGGGCGAAAACAACCTGCAGCTTTCTGGTTTGGCTGGATTTGGGTTTTAAACTCTGACCACAGCACTGTTGGGTGCTCGTTTCCTGGGCAATTCTTTTACGCATGTATGGGAGACCGAACGTTTACTGCTGCGGAGATAAAGGGCTGGTTGTTTTCTTCTCTGTCTGCCTGGAGTAGAAAATACGATCGGGAAAGCAATTCCTAAGTGCTTGATTTAAAATGTAGGAATTCTCCGGGGGTCCCTAAAATGCCACATCCAGTTGCCCTGTCTGACACAGAAAGCTCCTTTGCTCTCGGTCATGGTGGAGAAACGAACCCTCTGCCCTCGGACTCCGCTTTGCCTCACGTTTGCTGGCAGGGCTCCTTCCTGGTAAGGTTAAAAAGGGGCGGCAGCGCGACGCCTTTTGGAGAGCAGACCTCAGAGGTAATGACAAACTGCTCCCCTGGTGCTGCCTGCCTGCAAACTTGCTCGTGCTGCGGCTTCCCTTTCCCTAATCTTCTTTCTCTAGGAGCTTTAAACAGCTTGCTGCAGCCCTGAGGCGTAATGGTGGTGCCCCCCTTCTCGATGAGTCGACCAGGGCGGCTCCGATGGTTGCCACAACAACGTTTTCGTACCCTGTGGGAAGGAAGATTGAAGCAGGCGAGGTGTGGCTGGGGAGCAGTGTGGGAGCCCGGGAGTTGGTGTTCTCGGAGCAGGAGCGGCTGGGATGGAGCTGCTCGGTGCGGCCGCACGCCTCCGACGTGCTCCTGCGGCAGCTCTCTGGGCGGCCCTTTGGTTTTGACACCGGAACCGTCGGTGTGGAGGCCAGTTCTGAGGGTGGCTTTAACGATGTGAAAACAAGTCTCTTGAGGTTTGTGGCGCCCGTTGCAGACCGCTAAGCCACCATTAGAAGGTAGCAATTGTTAGGCTGTGCCCAAGGGAGACCAATGTCTTCCTGCGGTTTGCAGCATAGAAGCTCTCGTCCCATGGCTGGCTCGGGGTAAGCCAGTGCCCAGGAATGTGCGGTGGGCTTTCTAAATAAACAGGGGAGATACGGAATGCTCCTGTTTGCTCTGGAGAGGAGAAGCCTCAGCAAAAGCCCTCTGTGCTTTAGCCTGGAGCGGATTTTCCCTTGGATGAGTCTGCCACTCTCTCACTCTGTTGCTGGCACACGTGCACGTACCGAGGACAGGATTTTAAACACATGTTGTCACAGAAGCTGCCCCTTGTTTCGAAGGCTGCGCACCGATGGGGTCAGTCCCTGGCTTGGGTTCAGCCCTGCTGGCTTTACAGCCTGCTCTGCCCTGAGGAAGACTGACGTGCGTCTGTCGCTGCTCTTCGCAGGGGAGCCAAGCCGGGACCGTCCGTGTGACTAGGGGCCTCGGCTGCACTTGTGCTTTGCAAACATGTGCGAAACTCCTCTGGCAGGAATCGTTTGCAGGTTTGAGGTGTTGCTGGGGAGTAGATTGATTTTTATTGTCTTAATTTGCTTGTCCTGGAAGGTGGTGTGTTGTGTGGTGGGGTTGGTTTGGATTTTTTTTAATATTTGTTTCCCCTTCTCCCTCCCCCCAACTCTACAGTATGGGATGTCTGGGCATTCAGAACGGTGATATCTCCTTCCCCTCTTGCCCCTGAATCACACCTTGGAGTGTCACTAACTCTCCTTGGCCATCTGTGAGTCAGGAGTCCATCGAGGGAGATGTCTTTCAAGAGAAACACAACAAATGCTTCCAGAGGGTCACTGTTTGCAGAGGTGATCTGCTTCCTCCGCTTGCTGGACACCCAGGGTGGGGACAGGTGGAGTGTGGAAGAGAACTTAACATGTAGGATTAACATTGGGGCTTGCACGAACCCAAGCAAGGAGGAAGCTGTGGGAGCTCCACATGTCGTGGAGATTGGTGTGAAAGTGAGCTGCAGAGCCTCATCAGGCCCCTTGTGAGGACCAGGCCAGGCAGTAGCTTTCATCTTGCATGGCTGTGGGTGTCTGAGGCAGCTGCAGGTGTCTGGGCACGGACGTTTGGACTTGGTGATGTTCCTGGGGAAAAGCGTTTCAGCGTTGCTCTGTTGGCTTCTGTCATCCAGGCCTGAGCCCCTGCCTTCGCTGAGGGCTTGCTCCCCCTTTTCAGGCTGCAAAGCTGGAGGCTTAGCGTACTCTTTGAGGACATGGGTGGTCCTGCCGCCTGCTAATCTTGCTGTCAGCTGGGGAGCATCCCCAGGCCCTCCCGTAGGAGAGTGGAGCACAGTGTGCACGGGCAGAGCTGTCAGCAGCGCGCTGCCCACCACCGAGACACTTGTTTTGTAGCCAAATGGTTTTTTTCCCTGTAAGTCTGGCTGTCGTACAGGGAGGAGAATCTGCACGCTCAGTCCTCATTTTTGAAATGAAAAATACTCTGAGCAACGAGAAAAAGAGACTTTGAAATAATAAAACAGTGAGAAGGCTGAGAGTGTGATGGACACAGAGCCAACATTACCAGGACAAAATCCCTCTTTATGGAGAAGCCCTCTGACATCAAACTGGGGCCAGAGAACTTGAAGGTAAATACTGGAGGAACTGGGGCATAGCTAATGCTGCTCAATTCTTTCTGTCCCCTAAACTGACTCTGCTGGTAACGTGAATAACAGGCCTTATTCCTTGCTCTCCCGGCTGTGAGGAATCACTGACTGAACCCTTTCCTTTGTCGAAAGCCTCGCAGTCTCTAACTGTCATTTGTCAGAAGTGAGGAGAGCCGCAGCGTTGTGTTTTACAGCCTCACGTCTGGTTCGTGCTGTTCTCTGTCCCCCAGGTCGCATCGTCTCTCACCCTGGGCAAACAGAAGTTGGCTCTGTGCAGCCCACACCTTGCAGCCTGGAAAGGCAACAAACGCTCTTCAGGAAGATGAGAAAGGAGGTGTATTTCTTTAAAACACTGGTTCCGATTCCTGCGGAAGATCTGTTAGATAAGGATCACATACGAGTATGTTCTACTTCGCAATTGCGTAAGACGCTCGTCCTGTGCCAAACAGAGCACAAGTCACCGGTTGCAAAACGTGACGTGGTCGTTGTAGAGGCACAGACAGAAGAAATCATCACATTTGAGATAAAACCTTTAACATCTCACGCCATTTTTGTGAGTAGTGGTTGGGGGCAATGCTGATTTCGGAGGAGAGAGGTGTGTGTAACATCGTGAGTGTCTGGGTGTGCATTCCCCAGGCTGGGTCTTTCATCTGGAGAAATCATTCACCGCAGCGAGTTTTCAAACTCCCAGATTTTTGCAAGCAGCTGCTTAATTAGTAATTCTTTGTTAGTCTTCCCTGTGCTGCAGGCTGCAAAGTAAGCACACAAACCAGCTGAGAGGGCAAAGGCTTCGTGAGGGAGAACTGGAATTTGATGACTCTTTATTTTCACTGTTCCTACCTTTATTTTTAGGCGGATAATTGTAGATTTTAAAAGCAGGAGAATAATTGCCATGGGTATTGACTGCTTCCTTTTACATCCTTTAGAAGCTAGTTATACAGGTGCTTTCAAAAACAATGTATCCCAGAGCTCGTTTTAGGATTTTTTGGGGGTTTTTGCTCAGATTAAAAACAAAGAAAACCCCAAAACCCCAATGGAAAAAGCTTTTCAAGCCAGCTTTGCCTGTATGCTTGCAATCCTTTGTAGTTCAGGGGAAAGTGAAATGCATTATGCATTAAAAAACCACTTCTGCTGCTGCCTCTGAATGGTTTTGTCCATCCAGGAGCCTACGTTTAGTCATCGGGTCTGAAAATGTTGCTTGTTTCTTCTGATTAGCATTAAGCTGCTTTTATGATTACACTGGAATCATTTTAACACAGAGTTGGGAGATAAGTCTGTCTTTGTCGTTTTGAACCAGGGTCTGATTCATTGTCAAAGCTCTCCTTTGTGCTTGGGGCTGCAGAAGTATCCAGAGCAATGAGCCGAGCTGGATGCGGGTCCCTCTCCGAATTCTTCCTTGCATGAGTAATAGTTAGTCACAGCCCAGCGCCACGGTCCGAGCCTTAGTCACTGGGCCCGTGCAGCCGCTCCTCGCTGTCCTCTCTGCCGAGCAGCTCTGGGGAGGGGGATTATCTGCCCCCATCTCCCCCGCCTCGCCCGGGAGAGCAGGAAACGGTTATTTGGGAAGCATGCTGCTGCGTGCAGGAGACCTGACCCAACCCTGAGTCAGCTGCCTAGAGCCACACCTTGCTCGGCAGGTATGTGGGGCGGCCGCCACGGCTTCCTGCTGGCCCTGCTGCCCGAGCGTCCCCTCCTCCGGCTGTAAACCTGTTCCTAGCAGGGCTGTGGCTGCTCTCTGCCTGCGAGTCCAACGAGGTCCAGGGTGTCTGAGTTAGGGGGGGTTACTGGTAGGTTGGGAGTTTAGATTATTGTTTTGTTGCTGGTTCTTTGTGTCTTTGAAACTTACAGAAGTAACTTTTCTTTTAAAATGGCTTTTTTTTTTGGCTGGGACTGCAAGAGGTGGAAGGTGTGGTATGAGTTTGCACAAGTCCTACGGCCAGGAGGTGTTCTGATGAGCTGCACCGGCTCTGCGGGCCCACAGAAACCCAAGCACCAAATTAGGGAACTGCCCCATTTTGCAAGAGGCAGTTTGGTGAGGGACACTTCTGCCAAAGCAAAACGTGGGGATTTTTGGAATCTGGCTGAGTTTCCCCTCCCCAGCTTCTCTGTGTCTGACCTGACCATGCTGTGGTCAGTCTGGTTAGGGTGCAGTGTCTGACCTGAAGCAACACACCTCTGAAAACTGCTCCACGTGGGTAATTTTGCCAAGAAGAGGTGTCCTGGGAGGAGCCCTCTGGGTCGCTAAGACGTTTCTGCTGCCACCTACTGAAAGGTTCCCTGTCGCCTTGCTGGTGTGGTGGTTAACGTCAGGCTGAGTGCAGGAGTTCACCAGAATAATCTGTCATTTCCCATTCACAGAGAGCAGTGGAGTGTGCCCCAGCGGGGCTGGCGCCTGGGGGCAGGGAGGCTGCTCTGCCAGCGAGTTTTCTGGCCCGGCGTGTTGCCCCTTCTTCTCTTGCCTTGGTACCAAGGATGGTGCCGATGGTGCCGAGTGAGTGCTTTTCCAAATTCGCTTTTTCAGAGCATGTTCCTCAGGGTTTCAAGGTGTTTTGATAACAATGGGGGAGCCTGCTGGTGGACCTGTAGGTAGGATCGATACACGATGGAGGTGGATTTGCACCAGCAGTTCTTTAGGCAGGTGCTTCTAAAGATCCTCCTGAGTGGGCAAGTTTTTGTGGTTTGACCCCAGCCAGCAGCTCAGCCCCACGCAGCTGCTCACTTGCTCATGGCCCCACAGTGGGATGCGGGGAGAGTCGGAAGGGTAAAAGTGAGAAAACTCGTGGGTCGAGGTAAAGAGAGTTTAGTTTAATGGGTAAAGCAAAAGCCACACAAGCAAAGCAAACGAAGGGGCTCATTCCCCGCTCCCCGTCGCAGGCAGGTGTTCAGCCATCGCCAGGGAAGCCGGGCTCCATCCCCTCTGCCAGTTAACTTGGGGAAACAGACACCGTAACTGCGAACACCTCCCCTTCCTTCTTCTTCCCCCGGTTTTTTACTGCTGAGTGTGACATCACATGGCCTGGAATATCCCTTTGGTCAGCTGGGGTCAGCTGTCCCGGCTGTGCCCCCTCCCAGCTCTCGTGCACCCCCAGCCCGCTCGCTGGTGGGGTGGGGTGAGGAGCAGAAAAGGCCTTGACTGGGTGTAAGCGCCGCTCAGCAGTAAGGAGAGCAGCCCTCTGTTACCACCACTGTGTCCAGCACAAATCCAACACACAGCCCCACACCAGCTACTGGGAAGAACGTTACCTCTACCCAGCCCAAACCAGCGCACACGTGCCCTCGTATGCTTGATGCATTCGTTTCTCCACTCCAGATGGTTTGGAAGTGGCCGAGGGTCCTGTTCCCTTGTGGAAAGAATGGTGAAGGAAAAACCCAAGGATCTGAGTCACCACATCTCCGCTTAGGTAAACGGCATCATCGTGCTTCTGTCAGCAGCTGTCATCACAAACCAGCTGGCTCCTTCCTATTGCCGCACACTCACGCTTGAGCAAACTCTGGGCAACTTCCTGAGAGCAATAACACTGCTTGCAAAGTCTGCAAGTGGATCTAAATATTTGGTGGTTGCTGTAGTGTGGTAATTCCCAGTGTGTACATGTGCCCCACTGGTGCACTGGGTGAGGACCAGGCCTGGGTGGACCTGTTGGCTGTAGGACTGCTGCAGACCCGACCCACCCCACCCCGTTGCTGGTGCCCACTATTTCGGTTTCTCCCAAAGCAGAAGCAGCTGGGCACTGTTCAGCAGGTGCCCCTCCTCCCCACTTACTGGTTCCCAGTGAAATTCCATTAAACAGAGCGCACGTCCTTGGCACATCACCTTCCATCATCTCAGGCTGACCCAAACGTTGGCCTGGCCCTGTAGCGCGAGTGCTGACGGTTTGGTGTGCTCTTCTCCGGCAAGGGGAGTGTGGCCAATTCCAGCTGCCCTGACAGTGGCCTCGAGCGAGGGCAGCTCACGCTGCTGCGGCTGCTCCCTGGCCCTGTGCCGGGTGGCACGGCTCGCTTCCTTCTCGGGGAAGATCCTGCCCCAGAGCAGCGTGTGCTCCCAGCTCTACCTCAGGATCTGCTGATCGCGTTCCTAAAGAGTGCACACACAGAGCCCTCGGGGAATGCCAGAAATGACCTGGGTTCACTTTGGGAGTGCAGAAACTCATGGCAAGCGAGTTTATGGAGACGGTGGCACAAGATGAGCTGCAGCAGGGCTCCTCTTTGAGGCACTGCATCATGCCTGGAGGCTCGGAGCATTCCCTGACAAAGCTTTCCCATTGTGAGAGCGGGGTGCCAGCGTTCGGTGGCTGGTAGCCGAGTGTGCTGCAAGCCATGGGAGGGAGGTGTTCTCGGGGAAGGAACCTGCCAGCTCCTTCTGTCCTCACAAGTTGGATGTAAAACATGTTTGTAGAAAAACAGGTTTGAGAAAAAACAGTCTGAAAATGAAGGCATGTCCCAATACCAGATCCTTAAGCTTCCGTGGAAACATTTTTGTTTGGGTTTAAACATATTTGTGTTTGCAGGTCAGGGGTTGAAGCTCTTTTTCTCCTGCTGAGTTGAAGAGAGAGAAGTGGAATTCAAAGAGCAGAAGGAGTAGATGTGGGATGAGAAACCGCTGCTTGAAACAGGAAATTCACCTGTGAGTGTGAGGCGTCTGCACAGGGAGAGATGGTGGCTGCTGTGCCTGGTGTCGTGCTGAGAGCAGGAGCGCTGGTTGGGCTCTTGGAGCTGAGCGCGCACGCAGTGGAACGCTGTGGATTGCTGCGGAACGCTGTGGAACATGGTGCTGGGCTGCCAGCTCCAGCCAGGGCTGCACAGACCCGTGGGTCTGGCCAGCGGCTGAGCAGCTCTCTCTGCAGGCAGAGGCATCTGAATCACCGTCCTGGGGGAAATGGTGCTTTGATCGTGGAAAGCCCATCCAGGAGGAGCTGATTAATAGTTTTTCTTGCTGTGGAATTGATGCTGCTCTTTAATCTGCCAGGAATGTGAGGTCTGGGTGCGTCATCGTGCTTCCCCAGTGAAGCACTGGCCTGGCTGGCAGCGTGATGCAATGGAACCGAGGTGGGAGGCTCGAGCAGGAGGTGACTTCCCACTGTGTCAAAAGGCCGTGGGCCACCTCTGCTAACCACAGCTCCTTTTCTTCTTTGGGTTTGAACTGTAATTGTATTTACTTTAAACCTAGTATTTCTGCAGCCGCTGCCAAAAGCAGATGGCATGGAGCTGGCCAGGGAGCGAGTGCTGCCTGGGACAGGGAGCGTAGCACGAGAGAGAGCTGTAGCGCGGGGCGAGTGTTTATGGCAGAGCTTGTGCCACAGCCACCAGCCTGGGGGCCACCGCTCCAGCACCCGTTGGCAAGAAGCACATGTAGGGAGGGGTGGCTGGGGGGTGCTGCCGCACGCAGCCTCTGGTTGGGGCTAGGCAGGCTGGCGCTTCCAGGAGCTTGTGCTTTGTACGGAGGTGAAGAGGCAGCCAGGGCGGGCAGCAGCTGCCCAGAGCCATTGCCTGCAGCTCCGCCTGAGTGTGGAACACGTTGGCTGTGTCGTTGCAGCCCACCATCCTCGCTGGGCTGGTGGGGTCCTGTGCGAGGCAGCTGCCCAGCCCTCCTCGGTGCCTGCCCTGCCGGGCTATGTGGCTCCTTCTGCGGGGCTGTCAGCGGCACAGCTGCCCTTCCTCCTGGGAAGGGCTTCTGGGAGCCCAGTGCCTGTTGCCTGTGGGATGGGGCTGTGTGAGCAGCCAGTCCTGGTTTTGGCTGTGTCTCTGAACCCATGGGAGACAGAGCTGTTACTCCCCAGAGCTGTCCTGAGCCCCACGTGGGTTAGGCTCTCGCCCCATGCACCCAGTTTAGGAAGGCTTGGAAGTGGGGAAGGGTCCTGAGAGCTGGGAGGGGAGAGTAAGGGCCAGGCTTGGTGGCACCATCTGTGGTCAGGTGCAGGAGAGCCTCAGCCCAGCTTCAGAGCCCCTGGGAGGCGCTGGGAGGTCCAGCCGGTGGGGCTGGTTCTGCTGCCCGAAGAAGAGTTCTTGGCTATTTCATCTGGCCCTCCATCTTGGTGCCAGGCAGCCATTAGCATGGCAAACCTCCTTCCAGAAAGCAGGTCGGAGGACATTTCCTTTGGGGCTGGTTTTCAGACAGACCATCAGGGCTGTGGCTTGTTCTGCTCCCAAGGGCTGCAGCCCTTCCCGGCTGGGGAGGGCGGCTGGTGCTGGCAGCGGGATTAGCGTGAAGGAGTCACAAACGTACAGGCTGGGAGGCACTGGCAGCGCTTGGGTTTTGAGGGCATCTGCTGCAGTTTTGCACCCTATTGGCTGTTCTGTGCGTGGCCCAGACCTCGCCACAGGACGTGCCGGTCCTGTGGCCCAGTGCAGGTGGCAGTGCCCTTCCTACGCAGGACAGAGCGGGGCAGCAGGGCGACCGAGGGGCTGGCGCTGCAGATGAGGGGCTGGATGAGGGCTGGTGGGTGGCGGGTGGTGGGGGCAAACAAGGGAGCGGGAGCTGGTGTGTGCGTGATTTCAGAGCCAGGAAATCTGCAGCTGCAGATCCTGCTACGTTCCCACACGCCTTCAGCCACCTCCAGGGCAGCCTCCAGCTCCCCTTCCTCGCCTCCGTGGTGGGAGAGGCTGCTTGTGTGCCCGTGGGACCTGCCACCTCACGTCGTTCCTCCCTGAGTGGGTGTTGCTGTGCGTGGCTCCTGGGAACAAAGTGACGTTGCTGAAAGCCCCGAAAGCTGCAGAGGGCGGCGGGGGGCGCGCTCACTGCCCCGGCCGAGCTGTGCCTCTTCCCTAAGTTCCAGGAACACTCACAACGCGGAGGGTGCAGTGTGGTAGATTAACCTCTAGCAGGTGGATGTGGCAATCGCGAACCAGGAGGAGGAACCAGCCCCTCGCTGCAGCCGGAGCCGTCGGCTGACGAACCGGCCTCTTCCCGCTGCGCTGGCTGTGTTTCCTCCTCTGCTGCCTTGCCACATGCTTTGCGCAACTGCCGGGGGACGCCAGCACCCCGTGGCACTGCCCGGCCCCGCTGCCGAGCCTGCCCCAGCTGTAAGCCCCGAGCCTGGGCTTCTGCGGGAGCCGAGCGGCGAGTGTCACATTTGCCCCATCACCTTCGCCCTGTCATCTTCCCGACGCAAGTGCCCTTTCTCAGTCCTGCCCTGTGACTCGGTGACTCAGGCGCTGGTGTCAGTGGGATCTCTTGCTGTTTTGGGTAACCCCCTTGTCCAGCCGAGGCCTGCAGGAGCTGGTGGGTGGGTGGGTGGAGCGGTTCACAGCACTGCTGGTGTGGGGAGCGGGAGCAGCTCTGGACCCGCAGCTCGGAGGTTGTGCAGCCTCTGCAGTCGGTGGCTGCTGTGCAGGACCAGTGTGCTGCCATGTCCCGTTGGGCTCCTGACTGGTGAGCACTGCGGTTATTGGCGTAAAGTGACATCAGGGGCTGCAAAGTGCAGCAGATTTCACGAGGGACCAGGACCAGGACCAGCAGTGCAGTTCTGAATTGCCCTGGGAATTTGCTGCTCGCTGCACTTGCCTTGGCACAGGCAGCAGAGAATGGACCCTTGGAGCACAACCCACCTTCAGAGGAAAGATCTGTGCAGCTGCTTGGGCCGTGAGCTCATACCCAGCAGCCACAGGCTAGCCCAGAGCGTAGAGTCAGGAGACTCGGGGTTAACTGGGGCTGCAGGTCAACATGAAGCCAAATGAAAGCTTGTGAGTTCAGGGAAGCTGGAGGTGGGCGGTGGGGCTTGGGAGGTTCCTCCCCCAGGGAGCAGGTCCCACCAGCCTGGCAGAGCTGGCTGGACTGGAACAGCCTCCGGGGTGACTTCAGAGCTGTGCTGGCAGAGGCTCTGGGCTCGCTGGTGTAACTGGGCAGCGCCTGTGTGTCAGCCTGCTTGCTCACAGCGCTGCGCACGGGGAGGGCGCGCTGGGGACAGACGGGGTTTCCTGTCTAGACCCCGGTAATCGCGGGAGGAGGGGTTTGCACGCTAACTCCTGCTTTTTTTGCCAGTGATTACCAAAGCAGAACCAGGCCACGGCTCCTTGGAAAAGCTGCCTCGCTTCTGCCGCGCGTCTCGGAAAATGCAGCCACCGTCTGCCCCTTGCTCCCACCGACCTGGGCTGGCTGGGCTGGCGGAGCAGGAGCGGCTGCTGTGCTGGCTCTGGCAGCATGCAGGGTTTCCTTTTATGGTCAGGGGATGCTCCTTGAGCCTAGGAGTGGGTCTCCCTGGAGGCTGCTTTTGGGAAGGAGGAGCAAAATTGTCAGGACCAGCCAAGTTCCTGGTGCCCCAGAGGAGAGTGATGGAGGGCAATACGAATCCCCTGAATCCTCACCCGCCTGGGCCTGCCACCGATGCTGAAGTGAAGCGGCATTCACCCAACGTCCCTTTGCCGTGAGCTGGGGGCTGCAGCCCCCCGCTCCCCCAGGGAGGGCAGTGTGGATCCGCAGCGGCCACGAGAGCCGTGAACGCCCCTGTCCCTTGTCTGGCCGTGTCAGTGCCCAGGCTCCCTCCTGGGGGAAGTGGGGCCCGAACGGTGGCCAGCTCAGGGCACGCTGAGAGCCCTGTGTGAGGAGAGCAGAGCTGCGGCTGCAGCCTGCCAGCTCCCGACTGCCCGTGGAGCCCGCCCTGGGCTCCGAGGTCGCTGCCGGGGCCTCCTGCCCGCGAAGAGCTGCTCCTGGTGGGCCCGAGGCGGGGGCAGAGGACAGGACGCCAGACCTGTTTCACAGGCTGACTTAGTGCATTAAAAAACTGTTCCAGTAATAAATGGAGGCATGGAAGCGAGCTCCGCTGCGGCCACTCTCCTCCGGTCAGGGGGGCGAGGTGCAGCTCAGCCCCACGCAGGTGTTCCGGGCCCTGTCTCCCCTCACAGCCTTCAGGTTCCGTTCCCCAGATGTGAAATCCCTCGGCGTCTCTCACAGCAGCGTGAGAACGGCGCGGCGGTGGCAGAAGCCCTGCGTGTGCGTCAGCGAGCCGCGGCTGCGCCTCCTCCCCGGCGGTTTCCTGAAAAGCGGCTCTTGTACAGGAGAGGGATCCCACGTGCCTGGGGACAGCGTGAGAGGGACAAGGAGCCCTTTGCTGTCCCCACGGCCCTGGCTGTGGCCGGCAGCCTTCGCTGTTCAAATAAAAGCCCTTCAGTATTTGGAGCCGGGCTGGAAGCGATGTCCTCATGGCGTGGGCGTTCCAGCCGGGTGTGCGTGGTGTCCCCACAGGTCGGCTGCCAGGGGACGGCCAGAGGGGACGGCAGCGGGAGTCCCGTGTGCTGATGGATTTTCCTGCAGCGTTTTGGGTCCCAGCTCCCTGGGGCCTCGCAGGAGTTGGGGGAGGCAGCAGCCCTGCAGCTCTCGCCTGTTGCCAGCTGGCAGGGGCCGAGTCCACGCAGACCCACCAGCCTGTCCCCCGTGGCAGGAGGGTGCTGCTCGCTGGAGGCCAGCACGTGGCTTGGCGGCACCCTGCACCCGTGGCTGCCACTCTGCTCCAGCCCCCTGAGCAGCGCTGAGGACCTCCGCCGTCCCCCTTCAGCTGTCCTTGGTTTCGGTGGGCTTTGGGGGTCATGGCTCCCAAACGGGGCTGCTCTGTCTGTGGCTGGGGAGGTGGCTGGTGGAGCCCATGGCAGGACACTCTGGGCCGAGGCCCAGACTCCCGCTGTCGTTTTGTAGTAATCCTGCTAACACTGCCTGGTGCCTGGCTGGGCCCGGGGAGCTGCCCAGGCCCGCGGGAGGGTGCTCAGAGCATGGCTGTAACCCCCGTGGGCTGGTGAGAGCATCGTGCCGCAGAGGCTTTGCTGGGAGGACCGCAGGCCCCTGAGGACTCTCCCCACGGTCCTCCCCAGCCCGGCTCTGGGGAGCCTCCCCGAGGGACCCCCAGCCCAAGAGGAGCGGTGTGCCCCTGCCACCGTCTCCACATGGCAACACCTTCTGCCGGCCTGGCACCCACAGGAGGCTGTGGGGGCTGTTGTCTGGAAAGCCGGGGAGAAC
Source organism: Bucorvus abyssinicus (assembly GCA_009769605.1). Lineage (NCBI taxonomy): Eukaryota > Metazoa > Chordata > Aves > Bucerotiformes > Bucorvidae > Bucorvus > Bucorvus abyssinicus. The sequence goes on along the minus strand of CM020041.1, from coordinate 20,340,277 downwards.
AGGCAAAAGAGCCCCGCGCCCATTTTGCCAGTGCCCCAGGAGCACCCGGCCCAGCAGGAAGAGCCGCTGCCTGTCGGGGGCCCGGCTCGGAGCTGCTGCCCTGCCCAGCCCAGCTGATTGAAGGTGGTGAAGGAACCACGCGTATTCGGCGGCGATGCAGGGGATTTCTGATGGAAAGGAGGGTCTGGGTTTGGAGAAACAGCCCAGCTAAGAAAAAGAGCCTTTTCTACCTGCCTGCAAAAGGTTGTGCTGCTGTTTCCGTGTGGCCTCAGCCTGTTAGTCCCTCTCTGGGCTCCAAGCGCTACAGGATCTCATTTCCTTTTCCTTCCTTGTTGGGGTTGATGTGTCCCACTTTTGCAGCTCTGCTGTTGCGGCAGCTCCAAGGAGAAGGTTTCAGAGGGAGCAAAATCCAAAGTCTCTGTAAACGTTGCCCAGGCTAAATAGTATTGCTTCCCGGCTGCCCCTGGGAATGAGTAACTGCTGTCCTCACGTCGGGAGAGCCGAGGGGCCATGTGTGCCCTCAGCCCTGCCCTCAGCCCCTGCCACCGGCCCCTGCCCTCAGCAGCTGCTCGCAGCTCTGCTCATGGCCCCTGCGCCCTGGCTCGTGTCGTCGGTGTCAGGGTGGACCTTAACTCTCCTCTGGGTTTTGTGCCTTGCAGCAGAAGAAGTCGTACCTGGAGCGGAGCGTGAAGGAAGCGGAAGACAACATCCGGGAGATGCTGATGGCCCGAAGGGCGCAGTAGCTGCGTGGTTCCCCCTGGCCTCCCACGACACCCTCGGGCGGTTCTGGGCAGCTCTGCCAGCGCGACGCTCACACCGCCCAGCTGCGCCAGCTCTGCTCTGCGGCGGGGTCAATAAAACTGCTGCGAAGCCGGAGCTCCTTTCCTGGGCCAGCCGCCTCGGCTGTTCTCGCTGCGGGGATTGATGGAGACGGGGTGGTGCTGGCACTCGGGGTACAGGCCCTCTGGGGGGTCCTGCTGCACTTGTACGCAGCCATAGCTGCCGCCCTCCAGGAAGACCCTGTGCACTGGTGACGCTGGGCCCAGCTCACTGCCCGCTGCGCTGCGTGGTTCTGCTGGAGGGGCTGGCGGAACTGCACCGGGGGAGAATGGAGGTTGGCAGGGCCGGGCAGAGCAGGGCTGGGCAGGGCCAGATGGCACTGGCACCTCCAGGTCCACGCTGGGTGGGTTGTTTTTTTCTGTCTCAGCAGTGACAGGCCCTGGTTCCCTCCTGGTACACACGGGGCTGGCAGAGTGCTGGTGCGGCAGTGAGCTCATGGAGGCCCAGTGCCACCCTGTGCTTCATGCTCGTAGTGCACTGGCCCAGCCTCCCCCTCCTCCTCCTCCTCGCTTCGGTGCTTTTCTGGAATGGGGCTTTCAGGGATGTGTCTTATCTGCTGCCAGCAGCTCCTTGGGCTTTTGGGGCTGGGCAGGGGCTCCCAGGTCCCACTGTCGACCCCACCGTGCTCTTGTCCCGTGGACACGGGTGCTCTCACGCACTGGGCTGGCCCTCTGCCACCTACTCCCCCAGGCTCCCAGGCCACGTCCCTGCTCACCGGCTGGTCTGGCTTTGTCTCCGTGGTGGTCCCACACCTGCACCAGCTGTGGTTGCAGCCCCGTGGACACGGGGTCCCGTGGGCTGATCTCCCGGTGCACTCCCACCCTGCTGGGGTGTGCTGAGCAGGCGCTGGCCGAGGGTACCGGCTGGCTGGTCGTTGACACCCAACTGGCCCCCTGATCGCCGAGCCTCTCTGGGTTTCCACAGCTGTTCCTTGCAGGAGTCACCTCCACCTCCACTTAGGGTCCTCCACTAAACATCCCATTGCAAGTCCTGTGCAGTCCCAAACAGCATTTCCCTGCATCTGAGCCTGTGTCCCAGCCCCAGGCATCAACCCCCTTAGTCCACAGGGTGCTCTGGGGGGCTGCTCTGGGTCACTCTGGGGATGGTTCTGGGGCTCTGTGGGGACGCCCTGGGAAAGGCCCTGGACCAGGTGTCTGTGCCTCGCGCGTCCCTGGGTTGGGATCCTGCCGGCCGTTGTGCCTGGGTGCTCCTCCAGGCTTGTGGCTGGGCCTGCGAGGGGCCTGGGAGTGACCCTGGGGTGGGCCGGGTGTTCCTGGGGCTCCCCTTCTGCTGGGTCTCGCCGAGCTCCTGCGGGGGGGCTGCAGAGGTGCTTTGTCCCATAACCGACCACAAGCTGCCAGCTCTGCTGCTTCCCAGCTGTGGCGCTGGTGCTCACTGCCATCTTGCAGCAAAAATGCAGGGGTGGCCAAACCGGCTGGGTCCTGGACCAGGTGTCCACCCGCGTTGGTCCCGGGGCGAGGGCGCAGGGCTGGGCAGGGCAGCCCTTAGCTGGGATCGGCCGCCAGGGACACCCCCCGACCCCGCTGCAGGGGCTGCCTTGCACCGGGCTGGGCTGAGCCCCAGCCCCTGCCCTAGACTGGCAGCAGGACGGGGAAGGTGGTGCCGGGGCTCGCTGGGGACTGGTGGATCCTGCTCATCTCCAGCTCCCTGAGCCTGATTCCTCCCTGCTGTAGCCCCAGGCAGCTGGTGCTCTGCACGGTGCGGGGTGGCTGGGACCTGAGGCAGCCCGTCCCGATGGAGCAGGGGACCCGTGGTGTCCCCTCCGTCCCCGAAGCCAGGCACTGTGTCAGGACGGGCAGGGCTGCCAGAGCGTGTCCTGCAGGAGCCACACCAGCCCAGCACTGCAGCCGCTTGGTGTTTGTGGGTGCCCGAGCAGAGAGCAGCAAAGCCGAGGCCTCACCCCTTCCCACGCCGGGGTCTGAGGGCCAGTGGCCCCTCACCAGCTCCTGCTCCTCCCTGAGGCAGAGCAGAAGCCAGCCTGTGGCTGTGAGGGGACTGGGAGCGTGGCTCCTGCCCAGCAAGGCCGTTTCTGGGAGCAGCCAAGGGCGGGCTGGGTGGGCTGACCGCCGCGCTGGGGCCAGAGGCTGGAGGGAGGGTGGCCGGGCAGGCAGGGGCAGGGACATGGGGCAGCTGAATGTGCCGCTGTCACAGCCCTGCCAGGGCGGGGTGAGCCAGGGACCACCACCCTTTTGAGACCTGATGGCTGCCGAGCGGCCGGGGGGTGACGGTGACTGTTGCGGGACAGGGAACCTCTGGGAGCCGGCAGCGGACTCGAGGTGGGGCAGCCCCCACACGAGAGGCTGGAAGGCTCCCAGGGCCGGGCTGCTGCTGCCAGGGCCCCGCGTCAGCCCGAAGCAAACCGCCTTGCGCCAGAGCAGAGCCCCAAAGCTGCAGAGCGAGACGCAAGCGGCGGTGTTCGGAGTGCCCAGGTGTGCCCGGGGCAGCAGGAACCCGCTTGGGGGAACTCCCAGACAAGACAGCGCAGAGCAGGCCCCGCGGCCGAGCAGCCCCGGCCCTGCCGAGCGGGCACTGCCCAGCCCCGGCCCTGCCGAGCGGGCACTGCGCAGCCCCGGCCCTGCCGAGCGGGCACTGCGCAGCCCCGGCCCTGCCGAGCGGGCACTGCGCAGCCCCGGCCCTGCCGAGCGGGCACTGCCCAGCCCCGGCCCTGCCGAGCGGGCACTGCGCAGCCCCGGCCCTGCCGAGCGGGCACTGCGCAGCCCCGGCCCTGCCGAGCGGGCACTGCCCAGCCCCGGCCCTGCCGAGCGGGCACTGCGCAGCCCCGGCCCTGCCGAGCGGGCACTGCGCAGCCCCGGCCCTGCCGAGCGGGCACTGCCCAGCCCCGGCCCTGCCGAGCGGGCACTGCCCAGCCCTGGCCTGACATCGCTTCCCTCGGGCCTGGACGCCAGACCTGGGCCTGTGCGGGAGCTGAGCTGCTGCCTCGGCTGCAGCACAGGGAGAGCCTCAGGGCCCAGGCAAGCACCAGCCTCACTGAGCTCCGGCTGGGCCACCCTCCCCGCTGCCGGGACCCGCTGCCGGGCCTCGGGGAGGCTGGATGTGGCACACACAAACGGGAGACGGTGAGCCGGGCGCCCTGCGCAGCCCCACCGCAAACAGGCACGAGATCAGCGGGTGATGTTCAGGCAACAGGCAGAGCCTGTGAACGTGTGCCAGCCCTCCAGGATGGGTCGTGATCCCGGGGCAGGAGAACGGCAGGGAACTGGGGAGGGGGCAGCTGGGTGGGAAGCACCCCCGCAGGCTGCCCCCTCCCCTGCAGAGGAAAATGGTTTATCCCTCGTCCGGGCAGGCGGGCTGTGGAACAGCCTCAGCCATAAATCCTCAGCACCACATTAATCCATGGCCTTGTTTCTTCTCCAATTTACCCCCTGCCCTTGCAGCAGGGGATGACGGGGCGCTGCTCAAAGCCCCCGCACGGCATCAGGCCTCTCCCAAGAGCTCCTGGCACATGTACACAGCAGCTCTGCCCCCCTGCCCCAAGCTGCTGGGGAGGCCCCTGGCCCCAGGAGGGGACCTGCATGCCCAGCCTCGAGTGAGCAGAGGGATGACCCCTCCGCCAGCTGCCCCACGCAGGACATGGGGGTTGGTGGGGTCAGACACAGGCGCTCCGTCCTCCCCACCCCGGCTGGTTCCACTGCGCTCTCATGGCTTAGGCACCAGGTTCTGGTGGAGTATCCCCCAGCTGCCGGGAACAGCAGGGCCTGACACCCCCAGCCCAGGACCTAGCGAGGGGCTGAGGCACCAACTGCTGCAGTGAAGCTGCCTGGAGCTGCCTGGAGCTGCGGCCATCACCGTTGCTGCGGCCAGCGCATGCGGGGGCTGAGCACAGAGAAGGGGCAGCACACCCTCTACGGAACAGATTTATTGAAACAGCCGGGACCTGGTGGAGAAAATCAACTGTGGCTTTAATTATTGCGTACGTTTTCATTTCTAGGACTAGGAAAATTTCAACGGACAAACAGACATTTCATCAGAATGCCTCTGGCTGAAACACACCACCAGCGCATTCTTCAAAGTTACAACAAAAGTCTTAGAAATGTTAAAAAGGGATTTTTTTCCTTTACTAAAATAAAGGAGTGCACCCCCCACCCCGACAAGGCGCTAGGACGGACAGACGGGAACTCGGGGCTGTGCAAAGCAGAGCGTTGATTACAGTAACAGAAGAGTTGGGACGGGGCGGGGAGCTGCAGAGCGCTCGCCGCGAGGACGGGGCGGCCGCGGTGCGGTCAGGTCAGCATGTCCCAGAGGCAGCAGCAGCAGAGCGCGGTCCAGCACGCCGTCAGGCAGGCGCTTTCGCCCGAGTCGTCCCTCCGCCGCTCCTCCACGACGTACACTGCAGGGACAGGAGAGCTCGGTCAGCCAAAGGGCGGCACAGGAGCAGCCAACCCCCCTGCCGCCCCTGGCACAGCCACAGTGCCCCTCCATGCCCAGTGCTCTCTCTGGGTGCCCACGGGGTGCTGCAGCCCCTCAGGCCACAATTTCACCACTGCAGCAGCACCCCATGAGGAGTCGTTGCCGCCTCCCATGACGGCAGCACCCTCGGGCAGGAAGGGTCCTTCTTTCCACAGCCAGGCTCGGGCTGCTGGGCCTGCGCCACACCACGATCTCCACAGGAGCAGCTGGTGCAGGTCAGCCGGGACCCGGCTGCTGCTCCGCTTGCATACAGTGACTGAGCAAGAGAAGAGTCCCAGCCCCAGAGGAATCCGCCCTCCTGGGGCGCTGGTGCCCTCCAGCAGCCCCCAGCAGTGGGAGACCCCTGGAGCAGAGGGTCCCCGGCTGCCCCGGCTGCCTGCAATGCCCTTCCCGGGGCAGGGGGTACCAGCCCAGGCAGTGGTGCTGGAAGGGGCCCTGTGCTCCTGCAGCGCTCGAGGTGCTGGGGAGGGAGCGCTGCGAGGAGAGTGGTGGGTCAGCCGTGGCTACGGGCCAGACTCTCACCCAGCCGCTCACCCGCTGCCCCTCTGCAGCAGGGCAAGATGGGGAGAGATGGAGAAAGCTCGTGGGTCATATAAAGACAGGGAGGTTGCTCACCTACTGCCGTCACGGGCAGAGAGGCTCAACTTGGGGAAAATGAAATTGTCACTGATTAAAATAGATTTGGGTAGTGAGGAACAAAGACAAAGTAGAACAGCACCTTCCCTCCTGCCTCCTCCAGGTCCTCCCCCGAGCAGCACAGGGGGTTGGGGAACGGGCGCTGCGGCCCGGACGCAGCAGCTCCTCTCCCTGTGTGAGCTGTGACCGCGCGTGCGAGCAGGGAGGTGGCCCCTGCGCGCTGGGGCTGTGTCCCTGCAGCCTTGGCAGCGCCCGTGCCCCCCCAGCCGCTGCTGTTCTGGTCCATTAATCTCTGGAGGGATCACCAGGCGCCCAGTGACGGCTGGAGCAGCAGCTCGAGGCTCTCAGCAGTGCCGAGACCAGCAGGAGCCAGCTGGACCGGACCAGGCGCTGCCGGGGCTGTTGCGGAGCTCCCAGCTGGCCAGAGCTCCAGCATGGCTCAGCCTTTGGACACCGGCAGAAGGTCCCTGCCAGCAGAACCTGCTCCAGCATGGGCCCTCCCCGCAGGCCACAGGCCCTTCTGGAAGCATCCACCAGCTCCCCGGTCCTCCCCAGCCTGCAGCGAATACCCGCAGCACCTCCTCCTCCTCCTCCCCCTCCAGGGCCCTGCTGTGTCTCACTCTCCCCTTCCCTCCTCGCTCTTTGCCATTTTCTGCCCTTTGTCAGAGACGGTCCCCCAGAGGCAGCACCGGCTCTGCCGACAGGCTCAGCTGTGCCCTGTGGGCCATGCCACCGCGGCCATGCCATCGCAGCCGTGCCACCGGAGCCGTGCCACCGCAGCGGGACAGGGGCTCGGCCCCGGGGCAGCGGCTGGCGTCGTGGTGAGGTTCAGCCTCTGCGTCCGAACGGCTGCGGGGACATGGGTGCAGAGGCGTCCTGGCAAGAGCGAGGGCCGCGCAGGGCAGTGTCCCTCCTGCCCCTCAGGGCTGCAGAGAGCCCGTGCTGCAGTTCGGGTGCTGGGCAGAGGGTGCTTTGCCCCAGCCGGACCTTCTCAGAGGTCGATGAGCTCGCTCAGGCTCTCATGGAGCAGAGGGATCAGCGCTGGCTGACCCACCTGGTCACTGCGAGGGCAGCGAGCGGAGGACGCTGGGGCAGAGCTGGGATGCAGCACCTTCCCAGCCGCCCTCTCACAGCCTCTGAAGCCAGGGCCAAGATCACCGTGTCCGGAGGGCTCTGGCACCAGCAGCTGACCCAGAAAACCAGCGGGCAGGTTTCTTGCCGTGGAGTCACTCCTGTAGCCCAGCGAAACCCCCAGCTGCAGCACAGTGAAGACAAGACCCTGGCTGGGCCACGGGCAGGAGGGGCTGCACAGGGCCCAGGGCAGAGCCTTCCGGCAGCCTGCAGCCTCCGCAGCCCCCCGTGCGCTCGCAGTTGGTTTGCTGGCTGTACAGACTGGCCCCGCTGTCAGCTGCCCCCTGGCACCACCCCAGCCCCACCGCGCAGAACTGCCCCTTCCTGCGGGAGCCAGGGCAGGGGCCAGGCTCCAGCTCTGGGCCATCCTGCCTGCTGGGGCACCTCCGGCTCTGCCTGCTCAGCGCCCGAGGCACGGCCAGCTCTCACCAGGCCAGCAGGGCTGCCGAGGGGCGGACGCGTGGATGACACCCCCGGACGCTGAGGGTATCCCCTCGCGGACAGACTCCACTCAAGCTCTGTCCGTTGAGGGTTGCCCGGAGGCTCCCAGCAGGCTGGTGGGATTTAGGGCGCTTTGCCAGCTGCCTGAAAGCCCAAGAGGGAGCCCCAGGTTTGGATGGGGCTCTCCCAGCAGGGTCCAGGGTGCTGCTTGCTCTTTCTGCCAGCCCCTGGAGCCCACTTGGGACAGAGGAGGAGTTTACCTTTGGTTCCTCCTCGCTGGGCTTGGGCTCTCGTGCCCAGAACTGCAGCAGGTTGAAGGTGACCTTCCCTAAAGCTCTCTTGGGTCTGTTTGCTATGGTCTGCGTGGGACACGGGCCCCCACATCGGAGGCTGACCTGGGCAGGTCGAGTGGTCCAACACCAGGTGGCCGGGCAGGAGCCAGGTCATGTCATCAGCCGGGTCGTCCCACCACCTCTGTGCTCAGAAAACCATTTCCCTCCTTCACCGCTTCAGTCCTCTCAAGAGTGATGGGTGAAGGGTGATGCGCTCCGGCTTACACCGTACCAAAATCCTGCCACTGCCGGGACAGGCCAGAGAGAGGAACCCCCAGACATCTGCCCTCGGGTGCAGCCTGTGCCCCAGCCTCACTCCTGCCTGCGGGAATAACCCGGAGCGGAGGGTTCTGCCGCGCAGGCACAACCCAGCTCCCGGGGCGCTGCTGCGTGGCGCTGGCAAAGCCCCACCGCCCAGCCTTCCCTCGGGGGTCTGCGGCGGCCCGCCAGCCGTCAGCACAGCCCGCGGGGCCCTCGCTCCAGCACGCCCCGGTGGAAGCGCATCTCTTCCTCCGGCAGCCCCAGGGAGGTGGCAGCGCTGCGGTGCTGTGACAGCCTGCACTAAGGTTCCCCGGAGCCGCTGGCCCTGCCGCCCCTGCGGGGCCGGGACGGACGGACGCCCGGCTGCTGTGCAGAGAGCAGGGCCCGCGGGCTGCCGGGCAGTGCTGCAGCGCTGGGGGAGGCTGCACGACCTCCTCCCCGCAGCCGGTGGCCAGGGCCGGGCCGTGCCCAGGGCCCGCAGCCCTGCCACAGCGGCCAGCAGCACGGAACCAGGTCGGTGACTGGTGAGCCCAGCACGCCGGCCGCCTCCTGCGATCCGAGGGCCCGCTTCACCCCTTCGGAAGGGCGGCCCGCAGGGCCAGCCGAAGGGGGAACCTGGCCCGCGGCAGACAGGACTTTGGCCAGGCCCTTCCCTCCTACCTGCCCACAGCACCCACCCTGCCGGGAGGACCACGCAGGGAAGACTCGCACAGGCTTCACGCACAACACAGGAAGAGCTGGAGCGGTTGACCTCATCCAGCATCGGAGGGGCTCTCTCTTCACCGCCTGCTCTCCCTGGGGAAGTGACCCAAGCCCCCTTGTTCCCGCACAGCTCCGTGCTGTTCACAGCTCCTCCAGCTCCTGTTCCTGGGAGCTGCCCGGCCGCCCGCAGACAGCTTGCGCTGCACGGAGGGGTGCTGGGAGCAGCTGGGCACCACCCAGGAGAGCGCTCTGGCACCGCGGCCATTTACCCCTCCAGTTAAAGCGACGCGGCTCTGCAGCAGCTCAGTGCTGCGCTAGCCAGGAGCGACGCCTGAGCAGGCAGAAGATGCGAGCCGTCAGAGGACGCACTAACGTTGACGGGTCCTCCATCACAGCGCACAAACCCGTAAAGGATTGCGCTGGTTAGCTGGCGACTGGCAAAGCCAGTGAAGTCACGTCTAACTGCGTGCGCTGCTGGAGGACGGGTCTGCAGACGCCCCTCCACCCCAGTGCAGAGCTGAAATACCGCCCTGGGCCCTTTCTGGAAAGCTGCCCGCGGCTGCAGCGTACACGAGCAGGTCGCCTGAAGTATTTCTGATCAATCCATTAGAAGTTTTAAACGGCAGCCAAGCGTCGAGGACCCACCGACGAAGCAGGTTCAAAGCACCTATGGAGGGCTGTGGTGAAGCACCTGCCGCAGTGTGAAACAAAGAGGCTTTTCCTGACATGGGCCGGCGCAGCGGGAGACGGGCACTGTCACCGCTCTGCTGACAGGCCTGGCACACTGCACGCGAGGGTCGCAGCGGGCACCGCTCTCCCCGGGCAGCCAGCACCGCCCCTGCCCACGCTGGCGCTGGCGAGGGCCGCACTGAACCGGCCGACACACAGGCACAACTGCCAGCCAACAACGCGGGGCAGCACTGGGGCAGAAGGGGCAGCGAGCGCCAGCAGCCACGCCGGGGCCTTTCTGGGACTCACCGTGGCTTTGCAGGCTGTGCCTCTGCTAGAAGCCCTGGGAAGAGCCCGCAGCCTTTCGCTCTCCTCTGCTAAGAGCTGGAAGTCACTTAAAGCAGCAGCACGTTGTGGCACAAGGACCTTTCTGCAGAAACCCTCCAAGAAAAGGCCACGGGGTTCCCCAGGCAGGGGGTTACAGTACGTGACCAAACCCAGTCGCCTCCCAAGCTCGGGGGAAGCCCCAGCGATGACCATTTGAAAGGCAGGAGTCGTCGCTGCCTGCCACCCCGAGTTCCAGTCCAGAGGGAGCAGAGGGCAGCTCTGCCAGCGGCAGCTCACGGGAGCTGCTGCCAGCCGCCGCTGCGGTTTGGGAGGAAATACTGGCGGCCCGGGAAGTTTTCAGGCTCTGAGAGCGTCTGGACAGCACTGACTAAAAACAACCACCTCTCCCTTACGTTTGAGTTAGCGATCGCTTTCTTTGAAGATTCATCAATGCTTCAGAAGTTGTAGCTCTGTTGCTGTCACCAGAGAAACCACCAGAGAAACCTTAAACGCAGCATCAATGCTAAAAAGCTTTTCTCATCCACCAGTGGGGTATGGGGCTTGTACAGGAGGGGCATGAGCGGAGCAGGTCAAGGCTGGTCAGCTCTTCAGCTACCAACGTGCACAGGGTAAAAGGCAGTTCAGAGGGAGGCTGGATAAACTATTCCCAGCCAAGGCTCTCGTTGAGCCGGACACATCCTCGACCAGTCCTCTCGTTTTGGATGCTGCAACCGAACATCGGCTTCAAAGCACCAGGACAAGCACAGCGAGGGAAGGACCCAATCAGGAATCAGGAGTGTGTGGTAGCACCTTTAGTCCCTCTTCCCAGCCCACGCATTAGCACTGCTCTCAACGTGGAGGATCCTCGAGGATCCTCCGTCAGCAGCCCAGGAAGGGGCAGCGTAACAGCCCCCCAGCACCTCACTCGAAGAGCCTCACTCCTAAGATCACTTCGTTAGCACGGCTGGCGCAGCCGTTAATGGTGCGAGCCCCCCAGCGCCTTCCCAGCCCACCTCCACCAGCAGTTTTCCACTCACAGAGATCAGGTTTTCTACTGGAATAGCTTTGGCAGCGAAACCCCAACCCAAGATCAGCCAGTTAAGGGAACTGCGGGATTTTTCATGCTTCTTGTCAGAAGCCTGAGTGGCTCCGAGCTAAAGCCACCCAGTTTGCTGTGGCAGGCTGTACTGGGGACTTCAGTAGCTGCTTTGTGCCTTTCTTTTGTCCAAGGTCTACTCAGAGATCTCCCATGGCACACCAGGGTCCTCGCCACTACAAGCAGAGGCCCAGGAGCACTTTGGCACTGGTGGTTCGACAGAGAAGAGAAACCAGGGCAGTCTCTCTCGCGGCACCACACGGCACCCAGCTTTCGGCTCCAGTTTTGATGCTTCCATGTTTTTTTGTGAAGCAGGGAGGGGGTAAGCTGAGCAGACCCTCCCATCTCCTAATCGCCCCACAGGAGCGTAGATGGCAGTGAATCACGTTTACCCTGGAAGAGGCAGCGCTCCCCGTAATCACACCGTACCAGCCTGCACAGTCCAGGGCAAATAACTCCCACGTTGTTTTTAGAACAAATACTACAATACCGTGTTACTTCACGGAGGGCTGCTTTATCTTAGGCACACACATACTGTTTCTTCTCACACCTAATTGATCTGTTAATCATTAGCTCCACGAGGAAAAGGCATGAGCAGCACTTTTCACCCCGTTTGGTGACCTTAGACTGTGGTGCTCCTTATCGCAGGGCTTTACTGGGGCCTCAGGGATGGCAGCACAAGGGTCCCAGTGTGCAGGCACAGACATCAACCGTTAAGTGCCGACTTACCTACGCGGGGACCCCCCCGGAAAGCCATCAGCAAGGGCGCCTGAGAGCCCTCGAGCTCCGCAAAGTTTCACTGCGCGTCACTGGGGCCCCGGCCCTTGTCTGGTATTTCGGGACGACACCCAGGCAGGCAGCAAGCACCAGCTCACCTCGGGTGAGCAGAGGGCAGGCTTGGCCCAGAAGCTGCTGCCCAGGACGCAGCGAGGTGTGTGCACCCCAGTGCCAGCCCAGCCAGCCGCCAGCCCGCTGCAGAGTCTCTCCCACGCTCTCAGCTCTCTCGCCTCAGGAAGAGGAAAAGCAGCGAGCCTCTAAGTTTGCTTCTCCTTTAGCTCCGCTGTGTGCCAGCACAGAGCTGCTCTGCTTGCAGACCTGTTCCTCACGCCCCGGCTCTGTAAGCTGTTGGGCCAGGCCTGGAGCGCATGAGAGGAAGCAGCAACAAGCAGTTCACCAACGAACCGCTGCTGCTGCAGACCAGAGGCTCTTGCTGCAGTGTCTGAGCAGTTGTTTGCCACAGCACCAACTGCTCAGAGCAGAAGGATTGAGCAACACCAGTGTCTTCTCATCTGGGGGGAAGCACGCAGCACCAGAGAAGGGACCAACAAGCATTTTCCCCACACGTGAATAAAGTAGTTTTTATCACAAGCCACTTCTGCACAAGAGGTTTGTTTTCGCTTGTCCAGCCAGCAAACAAGAGTCTTGCTTCAGCCTGCACGCCCCCACTTTGGTAATGGGTTCTGACAGGGTGGCGGGCTGCCTGCAGCAGACCGCTGAGGCAAGTCAGTCTGTGCATCGGGTTCTACCTTCCAAACGTTCCTCCCCAAGTCCTCTGCAAGTCCTTCCGTTCAGGACGGAGGCCAGAGAAGGGACAGTCAGCACACGGGTGTTAGTGGCCGCCCAGGGACACAGAGGTGACAGTGACTAGAGACGGGGTATTTCCGAGCCGCTCTTTGGGTGTGCACTTGCGGTCTGCAGACCCAGCGCTGCAGGAGGAAGGAACACCCAGCCCTGACCTCCCAGGCAGCCGCGCGTCCTCGAGTAAATCCCATGCAGGCAGCAAGTGTGGAAGGAGAGATCGCATGACCGGGGAACAGGGACCCTGGGACCGCAACTAGAACTTCCCAACTAGCTGCCCACAAGGCTCCTCTCTGCCCCAGGCCACCTCCCTTGACCACGAGGGCAGAGCCTGGGCACAGATGGGATCTAACTCCTTGGCAAGAAAAGCGTTTAATCATATTTCTCCTCTCTGGAGATATTTATTCATGCTCAACAGGTTCACATTCCCGGCCCCCCCAACTCCGTCCTGCCCAGCAGCTTTCACTGCAGGCACCGCCTCTGCCGACAGCACGTTGGGATTGCAGCAAGTACCGCAGCACACTCCCGAGACAGAACCAGTCAGAGCCGGGTGGAAGTTCAGGAGCCTAATTCCAACAAGAACCTTCCAAAAGCTGCAAAACGCCGAGAGCGAGTTTCACAACCCCCAGCTCCAAACACAAGCAGCTGAACCGCCTGAGCAAGAATCCAGACTCAGGCAAGCAAACTGCCAGGGAGCTCCACCCACAACCCCCCTTTGCCACCAGACACTGCTGCTGACCCAGGCCAGACTCAGGCAGAAGCGACTGACCTCCACCTGCCCACACTGGCACCAGACCTGCCCTCTCCCGTGGCTCCATGGTTATATCCAGCAGCTGAGGGAAATTCCTGCCTTTCAGCTCCCGCAAGCCTGAGAAGCTCTTACGGTCACCCTGGAGAGCTGCTTCGGCTCCAAGGGAGCTGAACAAGAAACACATTTCAGGGAAATGACCGCGCAGACGTGCCAGCGAGCACCTTCCAGAGGCAGCGCTGCACCAGCCGCGTTTCACACAAGGGCAGAGCTGTTCTCCGCTCACACGCTGCCTGTGCTCCTAGCACCAGTTATCTCTGACCACAGACCTCGCAGAAGATTTTCTTGCAGCTGAGCTCAGTGGTGGGGAAGGCCCGAGTTTCCTCACCTGAGCACACTGGAGTGGGATTCCGCGTCTTTGAGACAATGACAGTGATACTAATTGGCATCTATGGAGTATGGATGTGCCCAGGGAGGATCTGACATCTCCAAGAAGCAGAGCTACGGGCTACGGGCACTCCTCAGGGGAAATGCATACCTTACCTAGTGCATACTCGAGTCCCTGCAGGCAGCCATCGGGCATCGGCCAGCTCTCCAAAGCACTATAAACCCCATCACACCCGTTAGAGAGTGTACAGGAGACAGGGCATGTAAGACACCAGCTCCCCCCACAGCTCGGAAGTACAGTAATTCAGGGCTTCAGACCCTTCCGTCGTCTTCCAGACTGCAACAGATGCAGAGACATCTCCCAAAACTACTGAACTTGAAGGACTTTCTCTAACTTCTTTTTAACCCGTGAAAATTTGCTGTTAGAGCAAGGAGGCGTTTTCCACCAAGTCAGCTGTGGGGCTAAGCACAGCACATGCCTCAGCTTGAGGCCATGTTTTCACTGAAAATCAGCGTCAGCCCTAGATGTAAACAAGACCTGGCTTGGAGGGATTTGACAGCATAAACTCAGTCTCACAGGGCTCTTGCAAGTGTCCTGGGTGACAGACAGGAAGGACAAAGTCCATAAACCAACAGGAACATGCCACGGCGAGTGGTCACTCAGGGAAGCACGACTGTCCTGGAGCAACCCCTGAGGGCTCAGGCACCACGACCCGGCAGGGCTGGGAAAGGCTTTACACAAGGTGCGTCTTGCCCAGGCTGGGCGCCCGCTGACCAGGACTGTCCGGATCAGCAGCCCCACTTCGGAGCCAGCGTCAGCCTCGTTTAGCCAGTTTGTCTGAAGCACGGTTTGATACAGGACCTGAACCTGGAAATCCCTTCATCAGGCTTTTCTCCGATTATCCCCTCCTTTGGGGTGAAAAAGCAGTGACGGTGAGGTGAGACATCAGCCCCAGGACAGCAAACAGCCCCCAGTGTGCAGCCAGCCGGCACGAGCTGGAGACAGAGGTGGGTGTGATACGGCAATCTTGGGGAGGAGAGAACAGCAGGTTTCAATGCACTCTGCAGTATGAGGAGCAGGTAAGGGGACAACTGCCAAGTGAGGTGGGTTTTTGGGCAGGGCACCAGCTGTCTGGAGTTGCAGGTCCTGAAGGTACAGCACTAGTTACACTAAACGCTCTGACAGGCTGCTTGAAAGGGTCAATACACAGAGGGAAAACCTGCCAGGATTGCTACGTGCTGCTCTCAAATAAACTGCTACTGGGGAAGGCTCGGCTCGACGTGGTTTGAGAAGTGAGGAGGTGACCACTGAAAGGCCCCAGAGTGTCTAACGAGAGCGATTTTGATCCCTCCTTCCCCCAGTGAGATCCTGAAGAGGAAAAATCCACCCCTCGAGCAGAAGGCAGGGGCTGTATCTAGGTGACCTGCTTATACCTGCAGCTGGCCAAACATTCGGGGGTAGACAGCATCGCCATGACTATTACTCTTATCACAGTGGCTTTGCTATGAGTAATCAACCTCCAGAGCTAAGATTTCCACCCTGTACAATAGGTCAGATGCAAAACTGGGCTGTGTTTGCCTTTGGCTGGAGGGCAGAGCCTGGCTCCCTTGGGCACAGCATGGAACCACCTCAGCTGTGACGCTCTTACGTATCAGTGGGGTGGGAAGCAGAATTCAAGCTGGGGGAAATGCTAACATCAGCTGGTGCTGTCATAATTAGCGTGTCACTTCGTACTTTGGCTCATTCCACTTCGTTTTAGAGCGCACCATTATCAGCAGCACTATGTTTCACCTCTATTTGCACAGACAAGAACGTTCCTGCTGACCAGTCAGCAGATCCTGCGGTTTCCTTGTGCCAGGTGATAACGAGTTACTCTGTCATGAAAATCCTGGTGGGGAAATGAGATATTTCCTGGAACAAGATATTTTCTTCCTCCTAAGGAAGCCCCTGCTGCTCCAGAGGAACCGTCTCCTTACGCCGTGCTCCATGCAGGCACCGTGCTCCTCCTGCTGTGCGTTTCCCAGCTTTGTTCTGGCGCAGGCGAGCTCCCTCCCGCTGCCCACAGCGCTGTCTGACTCCGAAGGGCAGCCCTGCGGTGCTCCAGGAACCCACACTGGACAGACCTTGTGGGGACAGACACGAAGACAGCCCTCGGGTTTTCCAGCAGGAAAGATGCAGACAGAGATCAGTTCTCAGAGCTGGGAGGCTGAAGCAGGTACCCCTACGGATAACGTTCCTCAGGCTCAGCGTATAAATTATCAGCTCTGAAGGAAAAGGTCAGGTTGTTTGTGTCTAACGAACAACAGCCCAGTCAGTGCTGAGGTCACTGGGGTGACGCTGAGGGGTGCAGGCTGGCACCCGCCCAACTCCATCCCCTCTGGAGAGGGACAGAGGCCCCCGCAGCCGCCACGTTCAGCTGACATCTCCCTCTTCCACAGCGCTGCAATACGTGGGAGCCACACGGCCAACACCAAGTCGTCACGTGTAAACCGCAGGCTGACTCTGTGCTCCAGACCGTCGTCACGGCTAACTGGCCCTACACTGACAGTCTGGGGTGGAACACGCTTGTGCTCCCTGTTCAGCGCTGCTCTGGGCTGCCCCTTCCTCCAGCGAGCCCTGATCTATGTCCCCCTATTCAATATCACGTTGGAAAGGTGACGACTTCCTCCCTCTCTCACCTCTTTCTACAGCAGCGGCATGGCTCGCTTAACAGTAACACCCTTCTCCTTCCAGCCTAGATGTTACCTACCCTTGCCAAGCATGACCCCCACAAACAGGAGCGAACTCTCCAGCCGGGCTCCCAGCTCCCGCCTCCGGAGGACGCTGAGGAACGGGCACTGCAGCAGGGGGGAGCGCGGCTGCAGCAGGCACCCCACGCGTGTTGGTGCCCGAGGAGTCCCTCAACAGCAGCTTTTGAAGCACGGCTTGCGGCTCACAAGCTCTTCTGCAGTGTGGGTGGCCAAACCAGTGCTAGGTTTAAGCTGTTACATCGCAGCTGCAGCTTTCTTTTCAATACAGAGAACGAGCCGTAGGAGGTTTTTTTTCTTCAAGGGCCAGCCAGACAGGCTGGGTCCATTGCCACTCCAGACAGGCCACAAATTTTGAGATTAAAACTCACCACCATCATGAAATGCTACTTTACCACCAGATTTTGAGAGCTCAGCAGTAATTATTTCTATCTGTGCGATCCACTCAAGACCAAAGTAAGATGAATAATTACCTCTACATATAGTACACGACTACAGCCCACGGTGTAAGAGCCCCCTTTGTGGTTTGCCTGCAGAGTAAATAACTGAAAGCACCAAATCTGAAGTACAGCAAATTTCCCAGTTTTCGGCATGGACACACGCTTGTTCAGGAATACTAATGCACACCCTGGAGTACCTTAATTCGTTAGATTAAGCAAAGTCCTGCAGGAGACCAGACCATTGGCTCAGAAGGGAAAGCATCCGCACAGCAGCTCTTCCCAGGGAACTGCCTGGACGCACCAGGCGGACCGGCAGGACGTGGTTAAATGTAGACATTCATTTCTGGTATTAGAGGTTCAGCCACACCGCCAGGTACAGAGCAGTCGGATAACAGATTTTTTTCAAAATCAGCTTATTTAGGGACATCTGCTCTGTATTAGACACTCCTGGAGGTGACCACTGAAAAAAGCCTCATCGAAAGCTCTCTCAGGAGACTTCTGTTACAGTGTCACAGGACAAAGATCAGGTTCCAGGTTAATGGACTGGCCAAAAAGGAGCAAGGGGGGAAAGGGTGTTTACCAGAAGGAGAATCAAGAAAAAGGGAAAGCTTTTGCAGACAAACACGAAGTTACAGCCCTGACTTCATTTTACCCACATTAATAAATGTTTTTGTACGTTACACCCACTTCAGCAAAAGCAATGCCAACTGGAGGCTGCCAAGGGGGGTTCAGAGGCCACACAAGGCAGCGCAAAGCCTGGACTTAGCAGAAGATCTCTGGTTTGTGGGGCAGGGTGCTGCAGTAGCGGTAGCTGACCTTTAGCCAAACCATGTTCCCTGCAGCCTAAGCCCGGGCTCTCAGCGAAAGATGCTCTCTAACACTCAGCTCCTTGTCTCTCCAGTTTCCCAGTCTATCCTTTGCGCTGGTACGTGAGCAGAGCAGAGACCTGATCTGAGCAGAGGATGCCCAGTGATACCAGTTCGCCAATCTGATGAGAGATCCTTTAAGCCCCCAAGGCAGCAGCTGGGGTTCAAAGCCAGAGCGCCCAGAGCAGCAGAGCCGCTCTCTCTGCAGCGTTTACCAGCACAGCCCTCCTGCAGCCGGAGCAGCAAAGCGACTCTTGCACTAACCGCAGACGTTCTACATGGGAGACAAGGAATTTTTCCCCCTGGTACCAAGAAATGCCTGTTAGCTACCCCGAAACTATGTGCATTTCCCCCTTGATCACACTTGGAGTCCACGTGGTGGTAGTGGAGGGAAGCCCCGCCATGCTGCTGTCTCCTCCTCTCAAAGGCAGACCCTTGAAGGTTTCACACTCTTACAGAAGAAGCTGAATTCTCGCCCACTCAGGTTCTTATTCACTCCCACCAATTGTTTGCTGCTCATATTTAGGTCTCTGGCCAGACCCACACCAGAATATTTGTACCATCTCACATCAGCTATAACTCCAGGGATGCTTCTATCCACACTGGTCCAGTCATCCACCATTTTAGCCAAGAATACTGGGAACCAAAAGTTATTGAAAATGTCCTCTCCACAGCTCAGCCTGTCCACTCATCTCTGTCAAGTCTCCTTTGGAGCTACTGCAGTGAAAAAAAACCCAAACCGCTGGGAACTTCTCAGGTTCCAGCTTCCCAACACACGAGGGCTTTGAGAAGACCTTCGTCGCAGTGTGCTGCTGAGTCAGAGTCAGGTGAGGTGGCAGAGGGGCACAGCAGGAAGTTCTCTCAAAACGCAGCAGTCCTCACTCCTGAGCAGGCCCCAAGCGCAAGCGCACGTTGTCCCAAGCCACGGCAACAACAGCATGTGGAGAATGACCTTAATGTGCCACGGCCAAAGGCAGCTCCGCAGCGTGGCAGAGGCCTGGGGGGAATCGTCCAAGTCCTGACAATTTTCCAAGTGATGTCAGCTTCAACACCACTTTACGAGCCGGTCTCTACAGCAGCAGTGCCCGAAGCGCTAGTGCCTTGCGTAGCTGAGGTTTCGATTTGAGGTACGTGTTAGTCTCAGTTCTTTCCACCCCAGGTTAGTACATCCATGACCATGCTGGACACGGCCGGCACATACAAACCCCGAGTCTCCTCCCCTTCCTGAAGCCGCTCCAACCTACCGCACAGTGCCTGGACAGCACCTCTACAGAAGTGCTCCCCACACTCCCTCCCACAGAACTGCCCCTCTGGTAGCTCTGGCCACATCCTCTGCCACCCCAAGGCAGCCAGAACAGCTACAGATACTTAAGGCTCTTCTCAACAGCTCAAACCTGTTCATGATATTCCCTGCAAGAGAGGAAGAGAAGCGATGGTGTATTCTGCCTTCCCAGCCTGGGTGAGTCTCTCTGTCACTGAAGAAGCCTGAAAGAAGGCACTAGAGCTGACATGACAGCCTGAGTGCCTGTGCTGATGGTGAGGGGGCGAGTACCCTCCCATGATGTACAAGCAGAGATCTCACAACCACAGTCTGTGGAACACTGACGAGAATAAACTTGGTCTCTGGGCGAGTGTCCTTACCAGCAAGACAGAGTTCACAACAACCCCAAGCTAAATCTTCCTTTTTCCACAGAGGACCACACTCAACCTGGCCAAATCCCACAGCTGTTGAGGTTAGAAGGGACCTCTGGAGATCATCCGGACCAACCCCCCTGCTCAAGCAGGGCCAGCTAGAGCAGGCTGCCCAGGACCACTGTCCAGTCAGGCTCTGAGTAGCTCCACAGATGGAGACTCCACAATCTCTCCAGGCAACCTGTGCCTGTGTTTAATCACTCTCACAGCAGGAAGTGTCTTCTTGTGCTCAGAAGGAACCTCCTGTGTTTCAGTTTGTGTTCATTGCCTCCAGTCTACTGAGAAGAGTCCAGCTCCCGATCCTTCGTTTCCTCCCATCAGGTATTCATACACAGTCTCCTCTTCTCCAGACCAAACAGTCCCAACTCTCAGCTTCTCCTCAGAGAAAGATGATCTGGTCCCTAATCACCTTCTTGTCCCTGCTCTGACAATTCGAGCCTGCACCAAGCGCTACAGTGAGCCCCACAAGAGCTCTGGGTGCCGGAGTAAACCCACACTGAGGGGACGTGGCACACAGATGGATCAGCTGGCTGCCAAGGTAAGTTACATCGTCCTCCTTCCCTTCTCCAGAAATCTGTTTTTCCACAGAATGACAAGAGCTCCAGGAAAACACAAGAGCCCAGGAATGATTCCAGTGGCACTGTTAGATCACTTGGACAGACACTGATGGGCTCAAGAAAACCGATGAACCTGAGTTGGGTACAAACTGTACGTTTGAAGATGACAAGCTGTAATCGCGCAGCCTTCGGCTGAAACTCATCAGCCCAAAGACAGGCAGAACGAGAGTTGTGGCAAATCCACAGCCAGCAAAAAGCACGTAGAACCCCCTCAGGATGAGGATTCCCTTGAGAGACCAGCGTTAAGGATGGTCAGCAGTATCTTCCAACAGCTAGAGAACCGTGAGAGACACAGCAGCAAAAATGAAGCTGGAAAACAGGCTATGAATAGAATTGCTGCTTTGAACGAGCGTCCACCCACCCCCAGCCCCACGAGGCGGAGGCTGGCGACAGCATCACTTCAAGGTCAACATGAACTCATGCGTTTGCCAGCCAGGAAGGGTCACAATTACACCGCACCGCGAGGTATTACCTGTGTTTTTAGGCCCATCTGCATACACCGGTCCTGGAGGCGGAGGGGCGTTTTGCCATCCATACTGGGGATAACCTTGATAACCGGGCTGGCCTGGTTGGTACGGCCCAGTAGGTCCGGGCGGGTAGCCTGGGTACGGGCCGGGAGGCCCACCCGGCTGCTGTGCATAGGGCGGGTAAGGGGCAGTCGGGCCCGGGCCGGGGTACGGTGGAGGATTTTCGTAGTTCATGTGGGATGCAGACTCTGTCCTGCAGAAGAAGGAAAACAAACAGAAGAACTGGTTTGCTTTTGTCTGCTTCACCCAGGACCCTTCAGCTCCCCTTTCAGACCGCTCTCCAGAGGGCCCCACAGTACGAGCGAGAACCAGAGCTCAGAGCAGGTGGCCGAGCAGAGAGGTTACTGTTAGCCCTGTCGCAGGCACTATCAGACTGAGCTGAGGTGATTTAAGTGACCCCAGCTTGGCTCAGCAGCAGCGGCTCGCTGCCTTCCAGCCGCGCACCAGCTATCCGCCCCACGACATTCACAGTCTGGCAGCTGCAAAGCCAACTCCTCCGCTCCCACTCGTGATTAAATCGCTTTTAGGGGAGTTTTAGAGGGGATTGCTTCATGATTCTGCCAATAATAAAAAGAAAACCATGCAGGAACGCACCCGGTTCCAGACACGTTCGACAGCCTTGACGGGAGAAAGAACAAACACCGATGCCCGTTAACTTCTGCTAATTGTCTAAACACCGAGAGCAGCACGCTGGAGCAAGACTGTGAGCTATTTCCTGAGATACCGTAAACCAGCACATCGCTACTCTTCCAGGAACGCCCGACCGAACCATTAAGCAGCCACAAGCACCCGGGGCCTTGTGCTCCGTCTCATTCAAAAAGCACCATTAAGACACCTCAGGGAACCGATGTTCGTAAAACCTGCCGTGGTCCGGCCTTCAAAAGACTGGCACGATAACGCAGCGTCATCACCCCCTCAGCAGCATGACTGAGCAAACCGTCCCTCAAATCAGGTTTCTGAAGCCTCTCCCTGTTAGAGAAACAGAAACGTCCTTAACAGCACGTCCTGGGGAACCGTCCTGGTGGAAGGGGCCGTCCTCTGCCATTTCCTTCGGCCATGCCAGGGTGCGGAAGGGCCACCACTTCCCCTCTGCCGCATGCCGCAGGGAGAAGCCCCAGGAGCCTCCGCCGAGGCTGCCCGGCAGGGCAGTGGGAAGGGCAAGCAGCCGGGCCAGGCTGAGCACCGCTGCTGGGGACACGCAGGTTTTGAGTCCAGAGGAGCCACTAGCACATCCAGAGCTCTGGCGTGACGCAGATTGAAGAATTTCACCTTTGTAACCGTACAGCGAGCCCGGAGCAGTCACGTGCCGGGCACACGCCACGTGAGCCAAGCCTCTGGGGCTAAGTTTAGCTGCTGCGGTCCCTGGCAGTGCTGAAGTGAGCTCTGCTTGTTTGCAGCTCGCCATTCCAACCCCCCAGCGAGTGCCGGCTGTCCCTCCCCAAGGCAGGAGTCTGGGCTCTCTGCTTACCGACGCGCTGCTCCTGCCCCAGCGTCGATGCCGGCTGCTGCGCAGGCACCGCGGGGCTCTCCCACGCACCCAGCCCCGTGCCGCCCTCGCCGTAACGGCCAGCCCGATCACCCACGATGCCCAGACAGCGCTGCCCACTCAAAAGGACTCCGGGGAACTCGCCAGCCTGCGCTTGTCATTGCCCTGAGTTCAGCCCCACGCTCCCCTGGCTGTGCAAGCCAGGCCTGGTGCCAGTTAGCTGCCGAGGCAGTGCTGTTACCTTTCAAATGATATTTCCTAATGTCTTTGACAGGAGCTTTAGCTCTTTAACCAATGCCAGGGATTAGAGGAATTTTATTTATTTTTCTGTTTCCAGGCCAGCCAACTGCTTAACTGCTCATTTTAAAATGGACAAGCACCACATCCACTTAACTTGAGGCTCTTTAACCAGCGGTACTGCTCTGCAACACCTCCACCAAGCCTGCAGCAAGGAAATTCTCCTGTCGGAGAGCCTGCAGCAAGCCCTACGACTCACTTCAGTGCAATAAACTGGAGAACCGGGATATAATAGGTCACTAATTTTCATCTAACCCAGAAAATCATCCCAAAATAGCAGCCAAAAGCAAGTTCCCAGGGAAGAACGAGGCCAGAGCGAGTGCATGTGTATACTGACACACCGATGCACATGGCAGGGAAACCACCTGGGACCCACGCCGGGGCTCAGGCAACCCACAGACCCCTGGGAACTCCCCCTGAGGTTGCTCGGCCCCACAGGGCTGCCATAGAGCTGAAGCGCCCGCTCCTGGGGCGAGGCAATCCCGAGCTCTGGCACGTGTCTCATGGAAAACACCCTGGGATGACGGCAGGAGACAGGGACCAGAGTCACCCTCCTGAACTCAGGGACTCACCAAACCAGGGAGGGCATGTGGGAGTCCCCCGCTCCTGGCCAAAGAGCCCCAGCTCACTGTCTGCTCTTGGGGCAGGAGATGGCCCCTCCACCTGCCTCCCCCTTCTCCGAGCCCTCCAGCTCTGTTGTTGGCATCCAAGAAACACCTGAGACACACGCGGCATCCAAAGGCAGCGAACCACAGAGCGTGGGTTTGGTGCGTAAATGTTTTCTGAAGAACCCACAGGGCTCAGCTGGCTTTGGTGACCACTGCCAAGCTCCAGCAAAGTCACAGTCATCATGGTGGTTTTCCAGAGCCCTCCTACCGAAGAGGACACAGCTCAGCCCTTCCTTTCCAGAGAAGCTCAGTGGAGTCCAGTCCTCCCTTCTGACCCTTCACACGCATCAATTCACTTATCTACACTCGATATCATTGCCACTGCAATGCTATAGCAAGGCTTAAAAGATGTTGCAGTTCTTCAGTTGGCTGTGAACTCAAACTCAGGTCGTGGGTAACTCAAACTCAGCCATCACATTGTTCCCTTGCCACAGGGACATGTGCTGGGACTCCCCGGGGCCATCCTCCACCACCAGGGCTGGCCATTCGCTCCCTTCCCTGTTCCCTTCACTTTCCAAGCAGGGAACCTGCCCACTACCCCGTGGCTGCCTGGCTTCTGCACAAGCCCCCAGCGTGGGACCACACCAGAAGCCCTTCAGAGAGCTGGTACACCTGCACGGGCAGAAAAGCAGCTCTGCAGAAAGGTCCGAGATGGGCATCAGCCATACAAAGCTGAACCTGGTGAAGCTTAGAAAACGCTGAGGAGTGTGGGGAGAGGAGAGAGCCTGGCTACAACCGACAGCCGTGGGAGATGAGAAAAGAAAACCGCACATCATCAGCTCTGCAGAGAGTGAGGCACGGGACAGGAGGAGTTAAAAATCCAATGGCTGGAGCAAACAGGGCAATGGTGGCGTGGGGAATAAGACAGAAACACCAGTGCTCTGCGTCTAACAGCTCCGTGTGAGCCATGTCAGAAGCGCTTCTGAAGAGGGGGCAGGTCGGGAGCCAGGCTGGTAACCGAACTGCTGCCTGTCACTGCGCGAGAGGGGCTGACGAGAAAACTGGCCAGCGTCTACTGAAAGCCAGGCAGATGCCTGGGCAGAGGCCTCAGAAGTACAGCAGAACAGCGGAAGAGGGGAAGAAGGTATTAAGAAGGGTGTAAATCCACCAGGGCAGAAGCTACTTTTCCTCTTGAAGTTGAGGGTAAAGTAACACAGCTGAGATTAGGGAGGAAGTAAAATAGAGCCTCCAGCAAGAACAGTTTCAGCAGCAGCTGTACCGGAGATTTCTCTGGGCGAATGAGAAAACTCCTGACGAATCTGTCAGGGCATTCAGCAAACCCAGGAGGCGGCTGCGGAAACCAGGTCCTCCGGAGGTCCCAAGAACTGCTTCTGCCCAGTGCCTCCCTGCTCCGCCGCAGCCGCGAAGGTCAGCCCTCTCGCGTGGTCTGTGTGCCCAGTTAGCGGTTTGAGAAGCATCTCGCCTTGTCCTCGCTTCCAGTATCGGTCACTGCCCCACATACACCCCTCCCTGCTCACCCTTTCTGCACTGTGTGACAGTGTCTCGGTTTTCCTCATTCTCATGAACTCGTACGGGATTTGCTTACCCGTCCTACTTACTCTCCTGGGTACGTGGTGGAAGGCAGAGCCTTGACTCATCAAGCAGATACTTTTCAGAGACATACTTGAGCTCCTACTCAAACGTATTATCAAGCTTTGCTGTGGGTTCTCACCCCAACTAGTAATTCCATGTGAGCCGCAACCAAGCCCAACTCCTCTAAGCTTGCGTCAAGGCTCGTACCTGTGGGTTTCCCAACCAGCACCTCTTGGGGACAAAGCTCGAAAGGAAGAAGCCAACGCATCAGTGAAGCACTTTGTTTTTCACAGCACCGCAGGAGGTCCATCAGGAAGAGCCAGAACAGCCCTGCACAGCCTCACCCCATGTGAAACTGCATTTAGCGCTAAACCCAGCAAGCAAAGAGCTTTCCTCATTGTCCCTAAGCATCTGCCCCACCGGGTTCATGACCGAGACATTACTAGTCCACCCCAAGAGAATGACAAAACGTGTTCCTATTCCTTCCTCTCCCCCCTGCCCCACCTTAGTACTTCTGCCGAGAGGTAAGCTCACGAATGCATCGTGGCTTCCTTGAGCCGTCTCCGAGCTCGAACTCCCTGCTCCACACTGCTGAACACACACCATTTCCCCCACCTTAACGGAAGGGCTGTGTTTTGACCAAACCCCAAAAGGCTGCACCGCCCACCGTAGGTCTGTAAGGAAACCACCCACGTAGGCGCCCGCCCACAGCACATCGTGTAAGGAGCACAGACGGCACCAGAGGTGCACGTGGATACACAGACACACGGGGGTACCAATGCGTAAGAGCCACCATCCTGCGTGAGAACTAGGTCCCTCCACACGTCTGTAACCTGCCTTTGAGGCTGAACAAGTGCCGAACTACGATGCTTCGAATACGCTATAGATATACACACACGCTTTTTTTAACCTGTCCGTTTTGGCAACCAATACACCTTAGAGAAACAATTTTCATCATTAAGCTTTGAAAACACCTACTTCCTTCTGCTTGCTTTAAACCTGCTACCTCACGCATGGTCAGCAGAGCAACGCGGCTCTTCCAGAACCAGCCGCTGCTCCTGACTCTCTTCTTCCAGCACTCTCATGAATTTATTATCTTTTCTTTCTCCAGGCATCTCTGCCGCGCTGAGGACTCTCTGCTTCTACGCAGCCTGTCCTGTTCCTAGGTCCCTCTTGCCACATACTGCTGTGCCTTTAGCTTTACTGGTTTTACTCATCATCCACAAGCTGCCACCTATTTAGCCCTTTTGACAGATCACTTCATGGAGGATTATGAACCAAGTGAGATCTACCTTTATCCCATCTATGTTTAAGAATCACTGGGAAGGGTATTTTCCGCCCCCCTAAACTAGGAAAAAAAAGAAATCAGTGGC
The DNA here is from genome assembly GCA_009769605.1 of Bucorvus abyssinicus. Classification (NCBI taxonomy): domain Eukaryota; kingdom Metazoa; phylum Chordata; class Aves; order Bucerotiformes; family Bucorvidae; genus Bucorvus; species Bucorvus abyssinicus. The sequence continues at coordinate 20,314,433 of CM020041.1, read as the reverse complement.
GTCATTTAGATACCTGACCACCACCTCACTTGGCAAGAGGTGCCCAGCAGCAGCACAGCACGAGGGCCTGACTTTCGGTCAGAAGATGACGTGATGCAGGAAAACAATCAAGAACAAAGAGATCAAGAGATGGCGTGATGGAAGGGAAGTTCTTCTGTTAGCATGAGAGGTTCCCAAAGAGCCTTCACACCCTGCCAGGAAGACCCAGCTTCAGCCTTTTCCTTCCTCCAAAAGGCTGGCGCTCCACAGCATCTCTTTCGAGGTCAGCCTGTCTCTGGCCTTCAAAGTGACTGGAGACTAGTATGAATCTGCTTCTACCTGCAGGCACCGACAACACCAAACTGAGGAGAGCCTGCATAGAGGAACCAGTGGCGTTTTCACACAGAGGGTGTTCACAGCTGCTAATCCACTGCAAAGAAACACCAACCCCAACAGACAGCTGCCGGATCCTTCAAATGCAACCTCTGATGCGAGGGAATCAATTATCTACAGAGCTCCGTACGCGGAGGGAGAGGACAACCTACCTGGGTATGGAAACAAGGTTCAGTGCCTTCTGCTGCGCAGGAAAAGGGGCAAGGAACAGACCCCGGAAAACAACAGGGGATAAGTCAATAAAGCCCAAAGCAGGTCAGCGGTCTGCAACACCCAGACAAGCTCTTGCCCCCACCCCAAATAATTAACAGATTTTAGGAATGCAACGGCAGGAAGTTGTTTTAGGACAGCAGAACAAGCACTGCACCGCCTGCCCGGCTCTAGTCAGGAGGAATCACGTTTTGCACGCATCAAGTACCGACTGAGCTGGCCCTTGTGCGGATGAAGATGGCATGGTGAGAGGCGCAGATCCTGAGAAGGGCGACCGGGCGCCCTGACATAACCCACCCCTTGCAGCGCCTGCAGCGCTGGGAAGTCGTTTTCCAATACAGAGCTCTAATGGAAAGTACATTTAACATCAACAATGCCGCTCCTGGCAAGCAGCCTGGCGTTTGAATTACATGGCACAGGAACAGCACCCAAAGGAGAAAAGAGCACAAGTGCCTTTTGGATGGCGCCGGTTCTGTGTTTCCCTCTTAGCAGCTGCTTTGTGAGCTCCATTTAGGGATGGCGTGAAAGGTACGTTCAGGATAAATTGTAAGAAGTTCCACTCTTGCTGGGTTCGCTTCCAGGAGAGGCTCCTCCCAGGTTTGCCCCCCTCACTTCACCAGGCAGCACCGTCAGCCCGGAGCAACAGCTGAAGGGGAACGGCACAAGAACTGCTCCGTCTTTTCCGACAAAAGCTGCTTGCAGCTGGTTTACTTCCCTTTATCTCTGCTCCTTACACGCAGGTCTAGGCAGAAGGGAAGTGCCCAGCTTTGTGCTGCCAAGGGACAGCTGGAAAACACTCCTTTGTTCAAACCCGTGTTCCTTAGGAGAACTCCGGGGCTACAGGATACGCCACGGCCATTAGGCAGAGGGGCATCTCCTCACCCTCAGCCCAGCGGCTGCCAGGCACTTCCTGCCCAGAACAGCTCCACTGCTGTCCACCAGACCCAGCAGCTCGGCCCGAGTGACCAGCAGGGGTTTGGAGGAACAAGCATTTACCCTTCTGAGTTCCCGAGCCAGCTGCTTCCTCCTCCAAGTCTGCCCGTCTGTGCAAACGGAGAGGGCGCCTGATGTCCGTCCTGCCTTCTGTGGAAAACCATCACCGGCTCGCACACTTCCTGTTGATGCTGGTTTCACAAACCAGGGGCTGCATCAGCTCTAAAGGGCCTGTTACCACGTAGACAGCGATCGCCTCAGACGCAACGTCCCTTGCAGAGCAGTCTGTCCCTGCTGCTCCGTCTCCACAGGACTCTAACAACACAGCCTCACACCGGTTTCAGTGCCGGGATTTTCCTCCTGCAGACAAGCTTCACACAAAACCTCTTCAGAAATACTACTCATAACCTACTGCCTGGCTTCCCTGCTTGCAACGTGCTGCCCGCTGCCCACCTACACGTCCTGCATGGCCCAAGAGAAGCGTGAAGCTGAAAGAGCTGCCCGTGGAGTTCCCACATTAAAAGTGTTGCGACAAAACATTTAAATCCGATGCTCTATGATATTACATGGACTGCACCCTCATGGGGAAAAAACGTCCACAATTTTCAGACCTCTGATGACAGGTTTTAAGAACATTTGCTTTAACACCAGAGACTAACGATGACAACACCAGGAAGCGCCGTGGCACGGCCCCTCCAGGGTCACAAGTCAAGGCCCTTGGTGCTGACACACCAGGTGAGACGCTGCCCAGTTACAGAAGTGCTTGTGGCAAAACATACGAGAAAGCAAAGCCCTTGGCACAGAAATCACTGCAGATGTGGGCGTTAACATCTCGGTTTCAGGTTTTGAACGCTTTTGCCTGCACCGCTCTTGTTCAAGTCTTTGTATAATGTGCTACATTAGGTACTTCCAGAAATACATAAACACACGTTGTTCTTAAAGGGATGTATTAAGACAGACCAACAAGCACCAAAGCAACAACAGAAAAAAAAAAAAATCAGTGAAAACATCTGATTGTGACGTTAAACTAGACCCTGCAAATAATAGAGAAAGCAGCTTTGTTGGTCCAACTGAGAAGAGAATGTGAAACAAACAGTATGACTGGCAAGAAAATTAATGAGCGCAGATAATACGTTCATGTGTTATTCAGATGGTGTGCTGGCAGCATCCCAGCAGCGGAGCAGCCGCAGTCTTCCACGAGAACCTCCCAGCTCTGAGAACTGGTGGATTTAGTGGAAGATACTTACCCGGACTGCACAATGATTTTCTACCATCTCAAACAGGAAACCCACCCAAGGGCAGCTCACAGCTTCGGCATCACGGCACAGCCAGTGCAGCCAGCCAGAGACACCTGCATCTCCTACAGCTCGGATCCCTCTACGCAGGAAGAGATTTCCCTGACAGGCTGCAAAACAGAATGAGACTTTTTTTTTTCCCTCACATCTCCTCACTTTTTCTGCTTTTTCCACATCCTACGTGCAGGTGTAACAGGCCCTTTGTTTTGCCTGTAGGGCATATGCAAGAATCCTCTTTCACGGCTGCTTCTCACAGGACACAATCAGGACACCAGTTGTGGGGAAACCGAGAAAGCCTTTGCTGTACTCTGTCAGTGACTGAAAGGCTGTTACAGTTCAGGGCACTGCTCTCAGCAGCTCCTAAGACCGAAGAATGCCTCAACAAGCCATTGTCGCTGGCTGCAAACAGCTCTTTCTGATATGCAAGTGAAAGAAAGAGCAGCTCTTGTTTAGCAGAGGTGGTGCCTGGGCCAAGGGGAGCAGCGGGCCAGACCTTCCCACCCAGGTCCCTTCCCCAGGGCCAGACCTTCCCACCCAGGTCCCTTCCCCAGCCCTCGGCTGGCACTGGCTGCGGGCAAGCACCGAGGCGCAGCTCCACTCCCTTGCCAAGGGAGCGGCGCAGGGGCACCAGGAACACACACACGAGCTCCCACAAAACCGGGTCCCGGCTGGGAAACGCTCCCCGGGATGCGGCTGCAGAGGGTGGCCCAGCAGGCGCCGGCCCCGCAGCGCAGGCACCAGGCCGAGCACGACGTCCCAAGGCCTGGCGAAGGCCATCGCTCCCGTCCCGGGGCCAGCGGCCTCAGAGGCTCCCAGGCTGCCTGGGGGGAAGCCACGCTGCAGCCGGCAGCAGGCCAGACCCAGCGCCACCGACGTCTGCTCTGCTTGAATGACTCGGGCTTCCTCCTCTCCTCCGCTGCTCCCCAAACCCGCAGAGCGCTATTTTCTACTCACCGAGCCACACGGCGCCAGCTCACAGACAGGAAGTTGGGAAAGACAGACTACACCACTGCGAGAGCAGAAACATCCACAGCCAAGGCAGCCGTTCAAACTGGGCTCGTCTGAGTCTCCCGCTCCGGGTGCCCCCCTGCCACCCCACAGCCACGGCACAGGGAGCTCGCAGACAGGCGACAGCAGCCCTGCGGACCTGCTTGGTGAAAGTCCAGCGCCACAGGAGCGGGCTCTGCCCTCCTAGAAAGAACTATTAATCTGATCGTGCAGAACCAGGCAGCTCCTCTGGTAACCACAAACACAGCCCTCCGGGTAACCCTCCACCTCCCCAGCGCAACGCTACGAGCGGGAGCACCGCTGGGTTTGGAGCAGCAAGCCACTGCCGGTCTGAGATGCGCTACGGACCTGGGGGGACACACAGCAGCAAGGCACGGGAGCCCTCTCCTCTGGCTGACACTGGGTACCACCTCGCAGGGGCCGCGCAGCCCGTGGCAGAGCCCGCCCGTGTTGCAGCCACGCTTTTCCAGGACATTCTCTTCCCCCGTTGACCTCTGCAGCGAGGACACCCACCAGCCTCTGCAGACGCTCAGTTCCTGCTCTCAGGCCCGTAGGGGAATGACGAGTCAGTATTTTCACAAGCATGGCCTTTATCGCGCACAAGTAAGAGGCAGAGTGGGGCAGACTTGGTGCTGCAGAAGTTTCAGCAGTTGGTAAAAACCCCGCTCTGTGCAGTGCCGAAGATCGTTATCCAACACACTCGCCAATTCCCGACCGTCCTCAAAAAGCACTGAAATGCGATGACTCCAGTGTATCACGTCTCAGCGCTTTCTGCCTCCTCCTCAGACCGACTGATGCAGTAACAGCATTTTATCACCTGACGTTTCCAGGCACAGTCAGTCCTCTTACTAAAGCAGCCGGTGCAGGTGAAAGGCAAAGGCTCGTGTCCTGGCACGGGCCCCCTTCCCCGGGCGTGCCTCGTCACCACGCCGACCGCGGCACAGCCACTTTAACGCACCCACAGGTACGACCTTACCGAGACTTACCCAATTCCACCGCGCTGAACCGGCTGCTCACACAGGTCTCGTAGCAAAGGTGAAAACACCAAAACCAAAAAGAACTTTTTTTTTTTTTCCTTTCAGATAGAGCTAAACATGAATGTGGGGTGACCGGGACAGATCTCGGTGCCGCCCTGGACAGAGAGTGTCTCCCCACTGCTTTCAGGAGGGGCTGCCAGACCTGTGTGGCAGAGGAGCAGACGAGTTCTCTCCTTTCCTTACTCTCCTATTTCACCGTGACATTTAATTATCCAAATGAGGTCTGCAACAGCTACAGGAACAGGAAATATAAATCCGGGACAACCGCAATGGCTTCTAAACACACGCTGCAGCGCTGTTATGATTTGTACAGCACTGAATAAGCCCATTAGTATTAAACATGCCCATCTGCTGCGAGCGCAGACGCCTGCCAGGCTGCCTCCCCCTTCTCCCCCACGTTGCATAAACAACCGCAGCCGAGCAGCCCCGTCCTCCCTCGGGCCAGGGCAGGAGCCCCACCGCCACCTCGCTCCCTCCAACGAAGGCTGAAGGGGTTTAAAGCAACTTCCGCCTAACGAACGCGCCGTTAGAGCCGGCCGACAGGGAGAGGCTCCCCCCGGTCAGCAGCACCGCAGCCCGGGAGGCCTGGCTGGCGGCCCGCCCGCCTGCCCGACCCCTGGGGGACCCGCGCCACCAGAGCAGCCGCCCCGCCGCCGGCCGCCTCCCTCCCAGAGGCGGGACGGGGCCTTCCCTCCGCCCCGACACGGCTTCCCGCTCAGCCTCCTCAGGGCAGCGGCCCCCACCAGCCCGCGCCCCGCAGCGAGGAGGCGTCCTGCCCCACAACCGCTCCCTCTGCCCCGCAGCGCCCCGGCCCGCCGCCACCCGCCCGGGGCCCCCCCTCGACCACCCGCCCTCCCCGCACGGCTGGGGCAGCTCGGCCCCGCCGCGGGCTCCGCCGACACACGCTGGCCGGGGCGCGGGCCGCTGGCGGCTCCCGCCGCCCCTCCTCCCGGCCCCGCACCGCCGTGGGGGGCTCCCGTTTCCCGCCGCCCCCCTTCCCCCCCACGCACCCGGAGGGGGGGTCCCGGCCCCGCGGTACCTCAGGCGCTGCCCGTCTCGCGCCGGCGGCGGCACCTGCTGCGCGCTGCGGGGCGGTGCCGGCGGGCGGGCGGTGCCGGCGGGCGGGCGCTGACGGCGGGCGGGCGGTGCCGCTGGGCGGAGCCGGGGCGGGCACGAGGAGGGGGCGGGCACGTCACAGTCCCGCGGCCCGGCGGGAGCGTGCCCCTGCGGGGGGGGGTGTGTGGTGGTGCTGACCGCCCCCTCGCCCCCTCCCTCGGCCCGGCGCCGTCTGCCCGCCCGGGGGGAAGCGGCCCGTCCGCGCCGCGGGGCTCCTGCCCGCTCCGCGCCCGGCAGCGCGGCGGCGGGGCGCGGGGACTCGCCGGCAGCTGAGCCGAGCGGGGTCCCCGAAGGGCAGTGGGAGCGCAGCTGAGGGGGAGCAGCGGCAGCGGCAGGAGGCGAAGCTGCTGCGCAGGGGTGGGGTCGCGGAGGGAGCGAGGGCGCGCAGCCCCCCGAGCGCAAGGGGAGCTCCGGCGGTGCCGGCCGCGGCGGGGCTCGGGTGAGCCTCAGCCCCTCGGGGAGCCGCCGGGCACGGCGTTCCCGTTCCCGCTCTCCGTGGGGAGGCCGCGGCTGAACGGACCGGGCAGGGGCGGGACGGGGCTGCGCTCGGCGCCCGGCCGCCGGGAGGACGGAAGCAGCGCAGGGACGGGGCAAGCACCGGCTGCGGTGAAATAGGCCGGTGCCGCAGGTCGTGCCCCCGGCGCGGCCCGGCCGCTGTCACTCGCGGTGACGCCGCGCCCGGCCGGAGCGGGGCCCGGGGCTGCGCTGGCGGCTGCGGCCGGGGCGCGGCTGCCGGTGGTCCCGGCCAGCGGAGGGGCTCGATCGTGCGCCCGTGCTGCTCTGCGGGCTGAAATCAGCTTCCCTGCCCCGTCACCGATCAGTGCATCTAACCAGGCCGGTGTGATGCTGGGTCCAAGCCAGGAAGAAATTAGTTATTTGCAGGGCGTGCTCTGTCCGAAGAACCCAGCACCCTGAGGGCATCCGAACCGAAACCTTCTGGCTGCTGGGAGCCGTGGGCGACGGCAGAGAGCCCTTTGCCGGCAGCCGGCTGCTCTGGTGGAGGCTGCGGTTCCCTGGGCGCAGGGGCCGAATCCCATCCCACCACCCCCGGCCTCGTCCGCTGCTGCCGCGCTGCCCTCCTCACGTCTGGCAGAGCCTCTGGTTCGGTTTGTGCCATGCTGGAGTCCCAGTGGCTCGAGCAAAGGGCAGGAGGAATGGGAGAGCTGGTGCGGAGGGGCCAAGGGCAAGGCACCGCGGGCGTGAAGAGAGGCTGCGGCTGCACTGCCCTGGAAGCTGCAGCCCAGCTCCCTCATGCGCAGCTTTCTTTGCCCTGTTACATTTACATCTGCGTTTGTAAATGCTGCTGCCTGGCCAGGTACCTCGTAGCGGACACAATATACGTTGTTCTGCTGGTTAATGTTAAACTTGGTCCTTTATTTCATCACCAGTGGGCACATGCCGCTGCCCCGTTAAACATTAACCGAGAAAGAAGCTTGAAAAACATTGCTCGGCTTCATTAAAATCTTAAAATGACAGTGGATACTCAAATCTTATTACCCAGTTTGCACATACTTCAAATACGAATGCGGTCCAGGCTTTTATCGCTCTTATTACCCCTCCAATGGAAATGAAATATGAGTTACTAGGTGTAGATATCGTTACCGTACCCTGGAAATGAGCCTGGGATGTAATGCTGTCCAACAAACTGGGACTGAGCTCCTACAGGGAGCAGGCAAGCCAGCTCTCCCTGGCATGAGAAAAGGCAGGTCTCCCGCTGAGCAAGGACACGTGGAGGGTACGTTCACGCAGTTTCCATCAGGTGCGTTAGCACTTTCCCAGAAGTTAGCCAAGAGGTGGTGGGAGCATCCTGGAGGTGTTGCACGTGTAGGACCGATGGGTTCACGCGAGCTCCTGCACAGCCTTTGCTTGCGTGCGAGTGCGATGTGGCCAGTACCGAGGGCAGCCGAGGGCAGGAGACTCCTGAGACACTTGAATGTGATCGTTTGAAAACGTTGTCCAAGATGCTGGAGGGACAGATGGGCTTTTGCACCTACAAAACCAGTCCTGTTGTGCTTTGCTTTTACCGGGGATTTTCTCCCTTGCCGTCTCCTGTTCCCTAACGTGCCCTACCACGACCAGCAGGCGTGGGGAGCGAGCTGTGAATCCTGTTTATGGGGGAACCTGTGCTGCCTGGAAACTGGGTTAGCAGCATTGATCCCTCCTACCCAGCGGCACAGCTTTTGCCTTTGGTGTTCACTTGTTTTCGTGCTGATTGCCTGAAAGACATAAACCGGAGGGGAGGACTTGACCTGGCCGAGGACGAATGCAGAAGTTGGACCTACACAGCACGCCGAGCTGCAGGAAGAGGTGAACCATAAGAAGGGGAACAGCGGAGTGCAGGATCGTTGCCCAGGGGACTTGCGGTGGTTGCTTCCCCTGTTCTTGCCACCTTTTGCATCTCTTTCCACCCAGTCGTTTAGTTAAACCTGTTGCAGAAGCCTTGTGAAACACCCCGGCTGTCTTGCAAGACAGCTCCGTGAGACCACAGGATGCAGGCGGGGCAGGGCAGTTCTGCTGGCAGGGGTGTCCGTGGGGCAGAGGGGTCAGGGAGGAGACGTCCTCGTCCTTTTCTCTGTGACAGTGCCAGCTGGAGAGACCCCGGTCCGTCCCCACACTCCCACCAGCCTGCGAGTTTGTTCCTACCACGCAGCAGTGTCTCAGACAGACCCTTCAGGACCTTGTGGGCAGGTCCCGGATTGATATGACACCTCAAAATGACAATGCTGCCTGGGAGGATAAAGTCAGCGGGTCTGCACGCTGGGTGCTGATATCCCAAGGCCGGCCTGGGACAAAGGTCTTTCTTAGCCATCTCCTGTACTATCAGGAAATCCCTCCGAATTGCCTGATAAAAATCAGCCGTTCAGAAGTTCAGGTCCATAGGTTCTTCCAGGGACACAGGCGGCTTTGAAGAAGGTATCCGTCTGCCCTGCCACTGCTGTGCCTGGGTGTCTGATCCGAATCCAACGAGTGCTGCCGGCTCTCGGCCTAGGTGGGGCTGGTGCTCCTGGTGGCAAACCACGGTCCTGTGAGCAGAGGAGCAGCAGCAACCCAGGCTGCAAAACCCGCGTGTGAAGCGGGCCGCTGCCGTGCTGGCTGCTCCAGCCTGCGCCACACCCTCTGGCGTGATGCTGTGGGACAGGTACAGTGTCCCTGCACATCTCACCAGCCTCACCTGGGTGAACCTAAGCCCTGCTCTCTAAAAAGTGGCTCTGCAACAGAGAAGTGGTGGTTGTTCATCCCTCCTTCTGCAGAGTGGTTCTGATGCGCCTCCCACTGACTTAGGAAACCCTCCAACTGCCCCTCGTCTCAGCTGCCCTGCCTGGGGTGAAGTGCAGTATTACTGGCAGCATCTCCCTCTCCCCTCTCCTCTTCAAAGGGCTGGGCAGCACCACACGCTGCAGCGGTGCGGAGGGCTGTTACCTGCTTGCTGTGCCCTGACCCCACGGGCACAGTCCTGAAGTTGACCTCCTCCTCTGCTTGTGTCCTTCCCAAGCTGCTGTCTGGTGCTGGGTCTCTCCGAAGACTCGGGTCTCTGCACTTCATCACGCTCAGCGTCTTGTGATCTCTGCCTGCTTCGTGCTCATCTCTCGCTCCCACCCGGTAAAGTAAGATCTATGCTGGAAGATAAGATAGGGAGGCTGTTATATTTGGGTATGTGAAAATAAAACATCGTCAAGGGCCAGGCTGGTCGGAGAGCAGATCACCAGGAACGCCTGAGGCTCGGGGACCCCCATGTGAAGGTGCCTGCTGCGGGAGAGCCACAGCTCTTCTCCTGCTGTACCAGGGTGAGAGAGGCTTGGGATGTAACCCCAGTACTTGAATGCTCCCGGCACTCCGGTCTGGCTGGTAGGGGTAGATCCTTTTGCTGTGCCTTAGTTTCCCTATCCGCAAGAAAAGGTCGAGCACAGGCCACCCTGGAAAACCGTGGACCTCAACTCACCATCGTTTGAGAATGAGGTGAGGAAACTCGAGGCTGTTGAAAGGACAGGAGAAAGCGTGCGGCAGAGCCGCAGGGCCGGCTTCACAGGGCAGCTGTGATCCCTTTGCTCTCCAGCTGCTGTGTTCCCAAGGGCCGTCACCGAGGAGTCTGGGCAGGCAAACCCTGGGTACTCTCAAGGGGATGGTTTAGTCCGTTGCTCCTGCAGCCATCGGAGCTGAGGGAGCTGAGAAGGAGCTACTGGTTGCTCCCTCAGCTTGAGGGCTCTGCAGCAGCTGAGGCAGGGCTCATTTTGCCTCTGCTGACTCTGCTCCAGAGCTGTTTCAGCCAGGGGAAACCAAGATAGCAGCAGCAATAAGCCACACCAATACATCATTCCTGGGCTGGCCTGACAGTGATTCAGCAGGAGAGATCAATGGAGGCTTGGCAGAGCAGATGTGGGCTGCGGAAACCTTACCTTTGTTAGGCCACAGGGCCCCTGTGTGGTTTCGTCCAGGAGTCCCGAGCAGTGCCAGAGAGCCCTGCCAGCTGCGTGGGACCGCAGGGAGCCGTGGAGAGCAGCAGCGCTGTGAGCTTGGGTGCAGAGGAATGGAGAAGGCATGCAAATGGTCTGGGAGTGATCTCTGTACAGCCAGAGCAGCTCCCAGCCAGATGGGAAGGGGAATTCACCTGCGGTCCCGGGATCTGCGGACCTGTCAGCTCTGGAGTACCTGGTGCCCATGCTGTGGATGCTCTGCAGGACACGCTGGCTGCTGGGAGGCCAGGCAGTGAATGTCATGATGCCTGCAGAGGGCAATTGTCCCCTCTACAGTGATGCTGCTTGAAGAGGGGCCTCACAGATGGGATAACCTGTTCTCGCCGTAGGCTGGGCTCTCAGGACAGGTCCCTGTGGATCTGGCCCTCCAAAGGGCCAGGATTTTCGCCTACCGTCAGGATCCTGTTCCGTTACTCTGCTGCTGGCCCCAGTACAGCTAAGAGGCTGCAGGCAGTGGTGTTTGCAGGATGTTTGGGGGGACCAGCACTGCTCCTACTCTAAACAGGATCTGCTTAGCTGAACTGGTGCAAAAGAGCTTCAGAGCAGCCATAAATCGGCCTCAGAGCAACCCCAGTTGGGCTGGACCCTCTGGCAGACCCCTGCCGCCTCCGTGCACTGTAGGAGTGAGGAGTAGGGGCTGATGTGACCCACTCCCTGCTCAAAGAGACCTACTCGCCTGGCCAGGAGGCCGGGGCAGTGCTTGAGGTGGCAGTAACAGTGCCTTGTGCTTCCTACAAAGCGTTTTATCCCAGGAATGCCGAGTGATGTGCGAGACCCCAAATAATTAAGCCTCGGAGCAGTACCACGCAAGACAGCAATATCTCCCTCCCTCCTCAAATTCATCTGTCTGGGAAGACCCACAGTGGTGCGACCGAATGGGCAGGGCAGGAAACGAAAAGTTGTCCTAAGCCCCCCAGCTTGGAGTAAAGAGTGAGCTGGGATTTCCCTGGCACACCCTCGTTCTGCAGCGACGTTTGGAGGGACACTCAGCCCTTCCCAAGGCAGGACGCTGGGGCTCAGCAGCGGTCCTCTGCGGAGCTTGCTTTTGTTCCGTGTTTCTCTGTGAGTAGCTAGAATGATCACGGGTTTTGGCCCTGGTCCTGGAAGAACGGGGTGTATCTGCAGAGCAGACCTCCTCTGTCCAGGGGCTCTAAACATTGCACGCCTGAGTCGCTTCGAGCCCCGCGACCCGCGTCGGAAGCTCCCTGCGCCACTATCCCAGGGGGGTTGACTCAAGCAATACCAAACGTCACAGGAGACTCACGCCATCTGCCTACAGCTCTTCTGTCGCCGGTGCCTCCTGCTAACCCCGACCCACAGGACCTGCTGAAATCAGACCCGTGCAGAATCGTACTTTGGCCGCTGGCAGGGCCCTTCCCTTGCGCCCGTGAGTCTCGTCCGCGCGCTATTTATATCCCATGGGACAGCAAGTGGGCTCGGCTCTCTGCGAACAAAGGGCTACGCCAGCCCCTTCTCAGCCAGCTGCCCTGTGGTGGGGACTGACCGCACTTCCAGATGCCGCAGCAGCAGTTCAGCAGCTTGACGGCACAGGGGAAGCCCGTCCCTGTGGGTGTTCTGGTTTGTTTCTGACGTTGGCTTTCCCCTGCCAGCAGTGGGACCCAGGTCATTTCAGCTTTGTCTGTCTGTGCTGGAGACACGTGGCGTGGCATCTTCTGCGCTTGAACTCCACTTCTCTGGTGCGAACAACATCACTGCTGTGTTGCCTCGCAGCTCAGCCCAGGAAACTCTCCTGCTCCTTAAGGTGCTGGCACAGAAAGGCGATCGAGGGAGGGAGTGGAAGGCTGCAATCTCTCTAGGAAGTATTGTGAGTAGCGGCTGAGCCTGGGGAAAATCCCAGTTATCAAAAAGGCTCCGTCTGAATGACCTTCACTGCCAGCTGAGACTGTGTAGGCGTGGAGGAGCCGGCCTGGGCTGTGGGAGGCTGTGCCAGAGGGATCGGCTGCTCCCTGTGCGGCCGACACGCCGTTGAGCCTAGCTGCATGGCCTGGGTGGCTGGTCTCTCCTCTCCCAGAGAGCAGGTGGGGAATGGACTTCGTTCCTCCACCTAGTGTAGGAGTCCCTGTCCCTGCTCATGGCTACCCCCAGCTGGCAGTTGGTTGCCAGCCCCTCTAGGACACCCAGTCCCTACTTCGGACACAAGACTGGGAGGCTTCCTGCAGAAAGCCCGGCTCCTGCAGCTCTGTTCCCTGCTCTTACACCTGCATTTGTCTCTGCTGGGATGTTTTATCCCTTCCAGGGCCCGTCCCCCCGTGTCCCACCTGGATTCAGGGGATGACTCTTGAGTCCTCAAACCTGTGCAGGGAGAGAGCCAAGAGAAGCAGTGAAGTCCTCTGCTTCACGCTGAAGGACTCTCTGCAGCAGCAAAGGAGGCTGCGGTGATGTTTGTACCGAAGTCCATCCAAGGTGCCTGCCATAGTTCGGTTAGTGGAGACAGGGTCAAAATTTTCCTCCTCTGGTGGCAGGAGGCTTTCCACGCGTTGGGGTCATGGTCACGTGCACCCATGGACTGGCACAGCCAGGCTGATGTGGCCCAGTGTCCCCAAACCTGGCCGGAGTGCTGGTTTGCAGCAAGACAAGCCCTGCAGCTCGTCAGAGTAGGTTTTGGAGCGGTGTGGACTGTCCTTCCATGGGACTGATGCAGATTTGTTTTTGCTGGGAGCTCTGGAGGCATCTCCCAATGGGGCCCTGACACTAAAACATCTTCACAAAGAAAGCAAACCGTGGCTTCTCTGTGGTGGGACGTCTGTAAGCCCCCCTGTTTGTAACGTCCTGGAGCCCCAAGCCCAAGCACGGCTTTGCTTCAGGGGTTTATCGGGGGTTGATCAGGCTCTCCAGAGCTGCGCTGCCATGGGGAAGCTTGGAGAGGGCTGCAGGGCTGGACGGGGCGGGTTTGAGCTGCTCTGGGCCGGCTGTGAGCCCTGTCGGATGTGCGAATGGCCACGGCGGTGCAGGTGGCCTCGCCCGGATGAGGCTGAGCCGACCCTGCAAGCGGCGCGGGAGCGGCTCGGGGCGCAGCCTGGCACCCCTCGTGGCGCCGGGCTCCCTCCAGACCCCCGGGCCCCGGCAGCGGCCGCTCGCCTCCCGTGGCTCCAACACCCGGCTCTGCCCTCTGCCCGTCCGCGGGAGGGACTTGGACCTGCGCTCCCCGCAGCGCCGCCGCGCCCTGGACCCGCCTGGCCCTGGCCGATGAGAACCCCCGGCCACGGCCGGCCTGCGGCGGGGACAGCCCCGGCCCGCGGCACGGACAGCCCTGTCCCAATGACACAGCCCTGGGTGTCCAGGGGGTCCTTGCCACCGTACTGCCGCTGACTGGGGGCTGCTCGCGGCTGTTCTGGAGGCTTCAGTGGGGCAGGGCCCCAGGGTGGGTCGCCCCTTCTTCAGCCCCACTGCTGCCGGCCGCAGTGTCAGCGAGGGCTCCGGTCCCACCCCGCTCAGCCGCAGCAGCGAAGCCAGCCGTGGCTGCCCCTGCGCCGCTGGAGCCTGACGGCAGGGCCTGCAACCCGGCCACGCTGCCCGGGCCAGCTCAGAGGACCCTTTGCTCCAGCTCCAGAGACACGGGGAGGCTTTGCCAGCTTGATTCCTGCAGGCTCCGATCCCTCCTTCCCAGCCCACTGTGGGACAAAGCCAGAGAGCGTGTGGCTGAACTGGGGTCGCTCAACGTCATCCCGAAAGATGCTGGATCTAATGAGAAGCTGCGCTGCCCAGCAGCCGCAGCATTTGTCTGCTTGGTAACATCACGCTTTGGCCGGCAGTCTGGGTGGCCAGCGGGGGCTTCAGGGACACAAACAGGGCGCTGTCCTGCGTGGCAGACTGGGGACACGCTGGGCTGCTCTGCCAGCTGCCCCAGCACCGCGGAGCCCCTGCGGCGTGGCTCTGAACGCCCGATGGTGTTAAATTCACTGCGGCAGAGCTTGGCCTCGCTCAGCCAGTCGGTTCAGCCCTGCTCAGCAGGTGCCAAGCCCCGATGGCAGAGCCTGCCACAGCGGCAGGCAGGAGCTTTCTTGGCACGGGTGGACAAATATGGGCAGCTCTTCCCTGGACGGTGTGTTAGGTTGAGAAAAGGCTTTGGTGGCCTGATTTGAGTTGGGACCTCAGGGCGTGTCCCGGTGCTGTCCTGCCAGTCTCATGGCCAAAGTCAGCCTCTTTCTATCTCTCTCCACCAGCAGAGATGGAAAGAAGGTGGGGAACGGTCCTGCCAAAAGCAGGGTTGTGCATCCTTGCACAAACAGGCCAACAAGACTCTTGAACGGTGAATTGACAGCGTGAGCGGGGCCAGGGCCAAGTGCTCCCAGGGACACCCGTGGCTCCTGTGGCAGCAGAGTGCAGGGCAGCGAGCTCCGGTCCCTGCCCCAGCACACTCCTCCAACCGCTCCGGCGGGAGCTGCCCAGCGCTACTGTCCTTCCAGGACACGTCCTCAGAAATCTCTCCCTGCAAGGACGGAGGGTTGTGGTTGGGGAATGGGGATGGGATGGGGATGGGGTGTGGATGTGAGAGGACAGGGGTGGGATGTGAATAGGGTGGGCATGATGTGGGGATGGGATGGGAATCGGGATGGGGTTTAGAAGGGGTGGGGAAGGGGATGAGATAAAGCTTGGGAGTGGGATAAAGATGGGAAGGAAAGGGGAAGGGGAAGGGGAAGGGGAAGGGGAAGGGGGTGGGATAGAGGTGGCCTCCCCTCTATCTAAGAGGTAAGAGGAGAAGGAATGGGGCTGGGACAGAGATGGGAAGAGGAAAGGGAAGGGAAAGCAGGTGGCAAAGGATCAGCTCTTGTTCAGAGAAGTGAAGGTTTGGACAGCAGCTCACACTAGCTCAGCCACGTTGGCACAAGCAGCCTTGGAAAGCGCTGAAGCCGCTTCCCTTCTGCTGTTATCCCACGGGGATGTGCTGCTCCGCCAGCCAACGGCACCAGCAGGTTTTTATTTTACATTCATTTTCCTAATGGCTTGGGTGGACCGAAAACTCGAGCAGTGAATTATGACTGCTTGAGAAGGGGTAAAAATCCACGCGATGGACGTGCGCTGCAGTGTGGCACCAGGGGAAAGTCACCCGAACTGCGACTAGGAAGGGAAATAGCAGTGGGTTCACAAGCGCCTGCCCAGGAGCGCTGCATTTCTCCTGGACGACAGTGGTGGTTTAGGCTGGTTTATGAGGTATTTCCCCGTGTCAAAAAATACACAGAAATGGAGGAAGCGGTAGTTGATATAAAACAGTTTAACAGTTAAGGGAGAAATCAACAACAGCATCGATGTTCACGGTGACGGCGTGGGTGCTTTGGGAAGGACACGTGGGGGCGAGCAGAGGAAGCCGTAGCAAAACCCAGGGATGTGGGTCAGCGGAGCTGTGCCCTGACGTGGAGTCCAAGGTGAAGCCGGTAACCTGGGCAAGGAGTCCCTGGGAGCGACGGGAGTCCCACGAGCGTCCCCTCAGCCATCCAGCTCTCAGCGCCTCGCTGGAGAGAACCTCTGTGGAGCGCAGCACCCAAGGAAGACGCTTCACCCATGGAGGGCAGCGCGGCAGGGAGTCCTGGAACGCAAAAGTCAATCTTTTGATTGTCTCCCAGCGGCTTTATTGCATCTTTCTAGAAGGGCTTTTGGCTCATCAGACTAATCTCAGTCTGCTTAATTGCACCTCATCCTTGTCCTGAGATCCCAGGAACGTGCTCCACAAGAGCCCTTGGTAGCTTTGGCTGCAGGGCGACACCAGCCTGCTGCTTTTAGGAGCCCACGACGGTCTGTAAGGAGCTCAGCGGCGTCCACTTTTGGACAACTCCTTCCAAAGACAGGCAGAGCCAAGCTGGGGAGCAGGCGCAGCTGCAGGACGTGTTGGGGTGAGAAGCAGAGCAAAGACGCTCGGTTTCTTCAGATTAATTGGCACAAGGGAAGACTCGGTGCTCATCAACATGGAGCGAGAGGACTGAGAACAGCTGTCTTTTGGCTCCAGGAGGAAAAAAAATGGAGAGTCCACAGCTGACTAGACGGGTTTGAACGAAAAACTCCCTGTCTTGCTGCTGAGGACTGATGGACGGTTGTCAGCTGGAGTCTCAGATGCCTCATGCTGAAGGTCAGGACAGGGTAAGACAGTGACCGTCGACTTCAGGATCCCGAGGGGAGGAAGGAGGGTGAAAAACAAGCTCACAGCCCTGGACTTCAGGAGAGCAGACTTTGGCCTCATCATGGATCTGCTTGGAAGAGTCCCATGGGACAAAGCCCTGGAAGATGGGCCCACGAAAGCTGGTTGATATACAAGGATCATCTCCTCCAACCTCAAGGGTGGCCCATCCCAACAAGCAGGAGTCCTGCATGGATGAACAAGGAGCACGTGGCCAAACTCAGCCACAGAAAGGAAATGTAGAGAGGATGGAAACAAGGACGGGTAACCCGGGAGGAACACGGAGACACTGTCGAAGCACAGGATGAGTTCAGGCAAGCAAAAGCCCGGCTGGAGTTGCATCTGGGGAGGGATGTCGAAGGCAGTAAGAAGGGCTTCTGTAAGGGCATAGGCGATGGAAGGAAGACGAGGGAAAACGCAGCCCTGCTGCTGAAGGTGGGGGACGCGGTTACACGGCACACGGGAAAGGCCGAGGCACCGAACGCCTCCTGTGCCTCAGCCTTCACCAGCACAACTGTCCTTTGGGAATGCCAGGGGCCAGGGACCGGGGGAAAGCCTGGAGCAGGGCAGATGTACCCACGGTGGAAGAGGGTCAGTCAGGTCAGGGAATAAACTGGACATACCTAAGTCCGTGGGCCCTGATGGGATGCTCCCGTGAGTGCTGAGGAAACTGGCAAACATCATTGCAAGGCCAATCTAGATGATCTTTGATCCATCAAGGCAACTGGGAGAAGTACCCAAAGCCTGCGGGAAAGCAAATGTCCCTCTTGTCTTTGAGAAGGGTGAGGAGGAGGACCCAGGGAACCACAGGCTGCTCACCTCCATCCCTGGAATGGGAGCAGCTAATCCTGGAAAGCACTTCCAGGCACCTGAAGAACAAGAGAGTCACCAGGAGCAGTCAGCATGACTTCACCATGTGGAAGGCCACATCTGGAGCGCTGTGTGCAGTGCTGGGCTTCCCAGCACAGGAGGAACATGGACAAACTGCAGAGAGTCCAACAAAAGGCCACCAAGATGATGAAGGGCCTGGAGCACGTCCCGTGAGGAAAGGCTGAGGGAGCTGGGGCTGTTCAGCCTGGAGAAGAGAAGGCGCAGGGGGACCTTATCAGTGCGCATCAATACCTGAAGGGAGGGTGCGAAGAGGACGGAGCCAGGCTCTCCCAGTGGTGCCCAGTGAAGGGACACGAGGCAGCGGCACAACCAGACACACAGGAGGTTCCCTCCGAGCATCAGGAAACACTTTTTCACTGCGGGGGTGACTGAGTCCTGGCCCAGGTTGCCCAGGGAGGTGTGGAGTCTCCATCCCTGGAGGTGTTCAGAAGCCATCAGGGCAATGGGCTCCGCACGGCCCTGGTTGAGCAGGGGCTTGGAGCAGATGACCTGCAGGAGTCCCTGCCAACCGCGACCAGTCTGTATTAGTGTGATTCCGTGGCTTGGCACAGGAATGTCAGGGCGAGCTTTGGGGCTGGCGGAGCCGGCGCTGGCGGCTGTCCCTCCAAAGGCTGTGTCAGAGGAGCTGCAGCGGCTCCTCGCTGACCTGTGCTGGCGGCGCTGGCGGTGGGACAGTCGCAGAGCCGCTCACTGTGCCGCGCTGGGTGCTGAGCCAGGACACGCCTCTGTGTTCCTGGTGGGTCGGACGATGGGCATTCAGCGTGCGGGCACCAAGGTGTGAGTTGGCTGGCACTCGGGCTGAGCGCACCCAGGGAGGAGCCAGGGAAGCACGAGACCGTTGGCGGGATAAGCTGGGTTGTGGTTCAGGCCAGGAGAAATGCCAAGTTTTCGGCCTCTGCTGCAGGCTTTCCGCGCACAGCTCCACAGCTCCTCTGAATTTCCAAACGGCTGCGTGCGGAGCCGCTCCTGCGAGATCCAGCTTTGGCTGGGCTGCCTGAAAGACAAACTGAAGAGGTCGGCTTCGGGCAGCTTTCTGTCCCAGTCCTGGGGCTGGTGCGTAACACGCGCTTCCTGGGAGCCGCTCACCGGAGTGCCAGGAGCCGCGGGCACAGAGCTGAAGCACTGCCAGCCCTGCCCCCGGGGCACCGGGCTGGGCCAAGCCCTTCCCGCAGCACGACGGCTCTTGGCAAAGCGGAGGGCGAAGGGTCCCTCCTCCTCCTGCTGTCAAACCGACCCGCAGCTGACAGCTCTGCGCTTCCCGCAGCAGCTCTGGGGGTCCGCTGCCACCGAGGGGGCTGAGCTGGGGGCGTGCTGAGGCCATTTCCCCGTAGGGCTCGATGTGACAGGGGAGGGACGTCCCCGAGGGTTCGGACCGTGCGGTTTAAACACGGGGGTGCAGCCCCCGGAGGTGGCGAGGGGAGCAGGAGGGAGCCCCCGGGATGCCGCATCCCACGGCGTGCCCCGCACGCCCCGGGGCGGCTCGAAGGCTTCTCCCTAGAGAGAGGGATCGGCCCCGGGGGACCCTTCACCGACGGCAGACAGAGCAGGGAGTCGCAAAAGGCGTCTCGGGAAAAGCGCGGTTGTAAAACCTGGGTCCGTGCGGAGTCTCTGCGGGCTCGTACCGCGCCTGGGCTGTCCCTGCACCTTTCCGTCCCGGAGCAGCGGGCTCGGGCGGCGCTCTCCGGCCCCGGGGCGCGCCGTGACCGCGCAGCTCGCCGCCCGAGCTCTCGCCCGCGTTGTCCGGAACACAAACGCCGGTGGCGGCGCGGGGGGCCGCGAGCGCGGCGGCTCCCGCCGCCCCGGCCGAGGCGGCTCCGTGCGGCCGCACCGGCCGCGCGGGGGCAGCGCAGGCGCGCGCCGCCAGCGGGGCCGCGCGCCGCTCCCGGCGGCGGGGCGGGGGCGGGGACGCGCCCAGGGCCGTGCCGCGGGACCGGGCAATGAGGCGGGACTCGGAGCGACCGCGGGGGCGTGCGGGTTGCCGCGGCGGGGTCCGTGCCGGCAGCGGCGCGCGTTCCCCCGCCGAGGTCCCGGGGGACGGGGGGGGACCCCCGCCATGACACGTGGAACTGCCGCCAGGGGGCGCCTGCGGGTCGCTCGCGCTGGACGAGCGCGTTCCCGAGCGCGCAGCCGGCCGCGGGCCGCTGAGGGCGCCGCGCAGCTCGCGCGGCTCCACCGCGCTGCGGGGGCGGGCGGGGGCTCGGCGGGAGCGGGAGCGGGAGCGGAGCGGGAGCTGACCGGCGAGCCGCAGGGGCCCCGAGCTCTTCTGGCGGGCTGCTCCTGAGCGCGCTGCCCGCGGGTGGGCCCTGCCGGCTGCGGCCCGGCCGGCAGCGCCGCCCCCGGCCGCGGCAGCCCCGGGCGGTGCCGGGGTGCCCCGGGTGCCGCTGCTCGGGAGAGCCGGGCGGACAGAGCCCCGGCCCGCGGCGGCCCAGAGCCGGGCGCGGCAGAAGCGCGGCCCGTCCGCAGGGAGAAACCGCGGGGAGCGGGTCCGGAGGGGCTCGGGCAGGGTGTCAGCACCGCCCCGAGAGCTGCCCGGTCCCCGGGGGCTGGGCGTGCCGGCGAAGCCCCCAGGCGTGCGGACAGCCGAGGACCGCAGGCGGGGAGCCGCGCTGCGAGGGGGGACGAGGAGCGCCTCGGCCCTGGCTTCGGGAGCGAGCGCCAGGCCCCGCGCGTCGCCCGCCTTCGGCCCGGGGCGCAGCGCTGGGCCGTGAGGAGCCCGCCGGGGCCCAGGGCAGCCGCAGGCCTCGGTGCCGCGCCTGGAGAGCTGCTCCCGGCACCAGGAGCTTCCCGAGGGTCCTGGGGCCAAGGCAGCGACAGCTGGGGGTGCTGCGGGCGGAGGCGCCGGGGAGCGGCAGGGAGCGGGGTCTCCAGAGAGGGCTGCAGATGGCAAGAGACAGCCGCTGCGCTGGAAAGGCTGTCATTTCGCTTCGTCAAGTATCTAGAGAAAATGGGTTTAACCCCACGGGGAGAAGAGGAGCCCCGAGGCCTTGCAGGAGCACCCGTGTCCGCGGAGAACCTCACCTGGGTGAGCTCAGGGTGCCGGGAGGAGAGGAGCAAGGCTTGCTTTGTGATGTGGCATCTCCCAGCATCTCCTGGGATCGTCTTCCTGGTGATCCTCCTGCCTCTGAAGTAGCCTGAAGCCCGGGGAGGAGCGGCGGTCCATCCTAGGCTTTGCGGGAGGATTTCCCGAGATGAGGAATGGGAACCCTTCTGGCTGTGGGAATTGCTTCCGAGGGCCGCGAGGCAGCAGCCTGTGAGGAGCAGCAGGTTCGCTGCAGCACACAGGCACTTCTGTCCGGATGGGGCATGGGAAGAGCGGGTGATGGCATGGGGAGGCGTGAGAGGTCCTCATCCGTGGGGTTCTCCCACCACGACCTGCCAAGCAAATGCCCTCCTCACTCCAGCCAGAGCTATTGGCTTTGCCAGGACTGGGTTCCTTCGTGCTCTTAGGTTTGGCTGATTACTTGCAATTAGCACTAATTAGTGTCTCTTTTGACAGTGCCTTGTCTCTACTTCCCTGTGTCTTGTCCTTGACACATCTCGCTGGGTGCTGGGTCCCATTTTTCCCTGAGACCCCTCCGCCAGTCTCGGCAGCAAAGCCAGAGGGTTATTTTGGGTCTGCAGCCTGCTGTCCTGGAGCTCCTGCCCGTAGGGGTTTCAGGCTGGGGGCGGCCTCTTGCGTCTCAGCTTTCCTGGAGTCTCCCTGATTTCTTTTGTTCTGCAAAACCGTGATGCTGGGTGTGCTGTCCCACTGCCCTGACAGATTTGGCTTTTCCCTAGGACCGAGGTGCCAAGAACAACGTTACAGCATCTCCTCGACGACTATGGACAGAAGAGGACCGTAGGGGCGCTGCGGGGCAGCCCTGACCGTTCCCAGCCCTCCTGGCTGTTCTGAGCCCTGTCGTGGGGCTGGAGCGGTAAGGCCAGGCTGGTGGGACGGGATGGCTGGCACTGCTGCCCCTGCTCCTGGCTCCACGGGAAAGCCCCCTGCAGGTCCCCGAGAAGTTAAATCCTGCTGGGAATTGGTGCGAGGGTGGCCTCAGCAGAGGGCCACCTTTACTGGAGCACTCTAACCCCCTGGAGAGCTGGGGGGGCAGCGAGAGGTACAGCATGGTCTTAGGACCCCCCCTGCTTCCCTGTGAGCAAGCCCAGGAGAAACCACTGAAGAATTGTCTACGAAACCCACAGGGTTTTAGAGCTGATTAATCTAAAAGGCTGCCAAGGGAAGTACCATCACCTCCTTCCCCCCAGCCTTGGCACCTGGCTGCATCAAACATCGACCTCGTAAATGGGTTGTACTTTTCTCTGGGAATGATTTATTTAATCTCAGAACCACTGTGTTAGGGCCAGGGGCCAGATTTGGGCAGAAATAAAGCGCATCACGTTTGGGATTGGGCCATTTTGGTGGGGGAGCGAGGGTAGAAGCGACAGCAGACGATCTTGAGGCACCGGTGAAAAGCCTCCCTGCCAGCCAAACGCTGCTGGGGAGGAAAGGGGCAGCCCCGTTCCTGCTGGGCGGTGCTGGGGAGCGGGGCACAGGGGTGTCCTGGGGAGGAAGGCTCCTTGGGATGTTGCTGGGTTTAGTCACAGCTCCGGTGGGTCTGTGCACCCAGGCGTTAGCTCTGTGTGTCCGGCTGGAAGCGCTCGGCACTGCCCAGGAGCTGCCGAAGTGCCCAGTCCTTTGCGCTTTGACTGGATTAAAGCCCTGAAAAGCTGTGACGTGTGTTTTTTCACACTAAACAACGGGGTGGTGTGGGGCCTAGTAAGGAGCTGTTTAACAGCAGCTCACACAGCGGGCGGCTTCACTCATCCTTTAGAGATGCTGAAGTCGGAGAAAAAGGTGTAAAAGGCGGAAAGAAGAAAAAAGGTTGAAGAAAAGATGAAGGAAGGCAGAGTGAGGCCAGACACAGGCACCTGAGGAGAGCCAAACCCAGCTGCTCACGGTCGGCAGCGTGGCTGGGAGCGGAGGCGAGGGCAGGGGAACCTGCGGCTAGTCAGGGCTCGAAGAGCAGGATGCACCCCTGGGCCTCGTGGGGCATCTCCTTCCCATCCCATGCTCCCATGTTTTGGAGCACCGAAGCCCCAGGCCACCTCCATTTCCTCTTGCCTCCCAACCCTGGCTGAGCACCTTGCAGGTCTCCTTCCTTTTCCTCTCCAAAATCGCCCCGGGCATCCAGGGGCCGAGGTTGGAACTTGCTGCCCCCCAGCACTGCCAGGCCCTTCTGCGCAGAGCTGCTTCCCAGCAGGTCCCCCCTGACTGTCCTGGTGCGGGGGGTTGTTCCTCCCCAGGGCAGTGCCCTGCACTTGCCCTTGTCGAAGGTCATTCTGTTCCTCCTGCCCAGCTCTCCAGCCTGCCCAGGTCTCGCTGAATGGCAGCGGAGCCTGACGGTGTGTCAGCCACTGCTCCCAGTTCTGTGTCATCAGCAAACCGGCTGAGGGGACCCTGTCCCTTCTTCCAGGTCAGCGATGAAGATGTTGAGCAGGACCAGACCCAGTACTGACCCCTGGGCAACACCACGAGCTACAGGCCTCCAAGTAGACTGTGTGCCCTGATCACAACACTGTGAGCTCTGTCCTTCAGCCAGTTCTCAACCCACCTCACTGTCCACTCTTCCAGCCCACTGTTCCTAAGCTTCCCTAGGTGGATGTTATGGGAGAGAGCGTCCAAAGCCTTGCTGAAGTCAGGGTAGGCAATGCCCACCGCCCTCCCCTCATCTACCCAGCCACTCATGCCATCACGGGCAGCGATCAGAATGGTCAGGCATGGCTTCCCCTTGGTGAATCCACGCTGACCACTCCTGATAACCTTCTTTTCCTTCACATGCTTAGAGATAACGTCCGGGACGAGCTTTTACATCACCTTCCCAGGGGTGGAGATGAGACTGACTGGCCCGTGATTTCCTGGGTCCTCCTTCTTGCCCTTTTTGAAGCCTGCAGTGACATTGGCTTTCCTCCAGCCTCAGGCATCTCTCCTTTTCTCCATGACCTTTCGAAGATGATGGAGAGTGGCCTAGCAATGGCATCTGCCAGCTCCCTCAGCACTGGTGGCTGCATCCCATCGGGGCCCAGGGATTTGTGGGTGTCCACTTTGCCTAGATGATCTCTAACCGGATCCTCCTCAACCGAGGGAAAGTCTTCCTTTCTGCAGACCTCCTGCCCTGCCCCCAAGGTCTGGCACTCGTGAGGGCCAGCCTTAGCAGGACAGACTGATGCGAAGGCGGTGTTCAGTAACTCCACCTTCTCGGTACCCTCCATCACCAGGGCGCCCAGCAGCGGCACCGCCTTTCCCCTAGTCTTCCTTTTGCTACTGGGAGGGGTTTTGTTACAGGGTGGGGGGGACATCACCAATCAGAGGGAGAGTTGTCGCTCTTGCTGCTAGAGGTGTTTCGGAGGAGTGACATGATCTGGCTGACCAGTGTTGTCTGGGAATAGCTTTACTGATGGGCGAAGCAAGGGGGAGCATGAGCATCGCTACCCGGGGGAGATAAATCTGATATCCCTCACTCAGAAAAGCTTCCAAGATCCTCTGGTGCCAGAGACCGCTCGCTCTTGGGGTAAGGCATCTCCTGTGCCCAGCAGCCACGTCAGGGCTCCGATGGCTCTGGTTACGGCCGGGAGCCCTTTCTGCCCCGCTGCCAGCGCAGCAGCGGGAAGTATCGCAAGGTGCTTTTCCATGGCCACTCCTGGAAGAGACGCTTGGGGCAGGTTCATCTGCGTGAGTGAGGCGACCAGCCTCAGCCGGAGGTGCTTTGCAGGACAGGAGCTGCAGGGAGGGCTGCCGCTGGAGTTCCTGTTTGACTCACCCAGCGGGGCAGGGAGACAGTGCTTTGGGGCATCTCATGCACAGTCCAGTTCTGGTCAATCCTCTGGTGTTTGCTCCTCCCTCGCGGCAGCCCAGCTGCCATGGGTGCACAGCGGCTCAGGGAGAGGCTGGAGGCTTCGAGGAGACTTCTGGGAGGGAAAGCGAAGGGAGGCACGGGGAAACTAAGCGGCTGCTGTACGGGCAGTAGGGCGAGGCTGGGCTTTGCCACTCAAACCCAGCCCCTTCCTCTTCCCCTCTGGTTACTGCTCTCTCAGGGCATCCTCGTCAAGGGTCAAGCTTTTCTGGGCACCCCTGTGCATCGAGCGCTTGGTGTAAGTGCCAACAGGCTCGTGCTGCTCTGCAGCACGAAGACAGCGTCCCGCGGCAGCGCCTGCCTGGCAGCTCCCCGGGGGCAGGCAGCTGCCGCCCAACTCCCTGGTCAAACTCCAGAGCAGCCGGAGATGTTTGTGCACCAGCTTGTCCGGGCGGTGCAGAGCAACGGCTGGCCAAGAGCCACGCTACCTTCCTCCCTGCCCGGCAGCAGAAACCGCCTCCTGTCCTGGCCATGGCGGTTGATTCCCAGGCCACCTTAAATGCTGGGTGAGTTACCACGTAAAATACAGCAGGAGACAAGCCCCTCCCGCCCCTCCTCAGGGTGGCCACGACGAGTGATCGGGTTGGTGTCCCACCTGAACAACTACTCGATGTTACTATCAATATTGCTTCTCCCTCTTAAGTTCCTCTTGTCCCCCACGTTTATCATCTCCGTCTTTTACCCGTGGAGAAACAAATCTGGGGGGAAATAATTCAAGTGATGGCTTTGCAGTGGCCGTTCTCTGCTGGCTGGAAGGGGAAGCTGTTGGGAGATGGACTGACTTCACCTCTAGGCCTCCCCATGGCAATTATGCATTTCTTCACCATCGCGAGCAGCCTCCTACTCCAGACGCCTTCATGGCAGTACTGGGATGCCACCAGTGGGCTTTTCAGTCACCCTTCCACGTGAGCGGTGGTGGTGGCAGTGAAGTACCTGCTCTGGTTTCCAGTGTCAGAAAATGGCACCCTGCGGCACTTCTTTTTCCTTGACTAACCTACCTCAGACAACTTCCAGAAAAGACGTCGGGGTCTCTGCAATGCCAAACGAGCCGTGGGAGGACTTGCTTTGGTTGGAAGCCACCTCATGGGGTGAAACTGGTTCTCAAGAGGCTCCGCATCTGACTGGAGTGTCACCCCATCAGCTACAAAGGAAAACGAGCAATTACTGAAAACACGGGTTTGGGATCATGGGGTTTGTCCGATGCTTCAGTCTGGGTTTTAAGCATTAAAAGGAGAAGAGGAGCCACCAGCGGCCGCGGGCCGGGAGCTGTGGGCACATCCCCGGCGCGGGTCAGGCCATCCACCTTGCTCTCTCCTGGCCCCCGTACTGAAGCATCGTCAGAGCTGCGAGGCTCAGCCGTGGGTGGAATCACTTCCTGAGCTATGTCTGTAATTCCTCATGCTGAAAAGAGAGTGAGGGGTGTGTGGGGGGGAATAAAGCTAAGGAGGAAATATCTTCTTCCACGCCAAGGGCTCTGCGTGGCTCAGCAAGGCGCAGAGCAGCTGTTGCCGACTTCCACTGAAGCACCAACCGCTGGCCAGGGCTGGTAGGTGTCGGCTTGGAGGATCATCGGTGCCAGATGAGGTGCTGGTGTCACTCGGATAGACGTGGCCATTTCATCGGTGTGCTCGGTTTCCCCCAAACCAGAAAGCAAACTCCTAGGAACGCACGCCTCACAACCACGTGTTGGCTCTCACAAGGGTAAAAGCCGTGAGTAAACACGCCGTTCAGAAGCGTATGTGAGAGCGAACCCTTTCCAGCGGAAGCAGCGCGCTCCGCAGCGCGTTGTGAGCGGCGGGCGGCTGGGGGCGAACGGCCCAGGGAGCTGGGACCGAAACCTCGGGCTGTTCCAAACCAGCAAGGGCAAGAGGAGTGGGCAGGGGGAGCGGGTGGCTGGGGGAGACGCCGGCCACGCGCGTGGAGCAGGGTCTGAGCTCGTCACGTCTCCCGCCAGCGCGAGGCAGCCGGTAGCACTGCTGCGGCGTGAGCTCGGGGAGGGCGGGAATCCGGTCCTGAGGATGAAGCGTGAAATCCACCCCCCAAAATTCCAAAATTTCCAGTGGTGCCTGACGTAAGGGTTTGATGGGTTCCCTACCCGGGGACCTAGTGCATTACATGGAAGCTCAGGTGCCTCGGGTGCCGTACGAGAGCGCCTGGGAGAGGAGAAGTGTGGGGAGAGGAGAAGTGTGGGGAGAGGAGAAGTGTGGGGAGAGGAGAAGTGTGGGCAGAGGAGAAGTGTGGGGAGAGGAGAAGTGAAGTGTGGGCAGAGGAGAAGTGTGGGGAGAGGAGAAGTGTGGGGAGAGGTTGCGGCGTTTCTAGTTTCATTTTTTCCCCAGTTTTGAATGTCTAAGAACGAACCAGCACACGCAGTGCCTGCAGGGGGACACGGTGTGGCCAGAGCCTGCATTCGCAACGCCCGCTCTGCCTGCCCGCTCCTTTTCCTTGCACTCCTCCATCCACCCTCTCACCACCCGCGCCCGCAGCCTGCAGCCCTGCCAACCCCGCGCCGGGCTGGAGCCCCGGGACAGGGCATCGCCCGCTCCATCCCCCAGCTCGGGAGCGCTGCGGTGCCTCGGGGTGCCCCTCGGCAGAGAGCAGCCCCACTCCTCTGCTGCTCAGAGGGGGAGGGAGCCCCCAAATTTGCCTTCAGCCTCGATGATGATCATCTGCTTCAGCTTCTCGGGACGGCCCGTGGACCTGAGGTCCTCGAGCGGGGCCATGGGGCTGCGAGCACGGGGCTGTCCCACGGCCTTCTGGCAGCAGAAAGCGGGACCAAGCCGTGCAGGAACCGAGCCTGACAACTTGTCACCTTGGAGGATGGTGGTGTACTTGTATCCCAACACCTTCTGCTAGGAAAAATGATACATATCCCTGCACCAGGCCGGGGAGCGGTGAAACCCGCGGCTCAGCAGCACCACGTGCCGCGGGGCTTTCGGATCAGAGCCTCCTGCTCCGTCTGAGCCGCGCGGCGGTTGTTTGGGACGCGAAGGGGCAGCCTGACGATGTGGAGGGGGCCGGGGAACGTCAGCTAATGCTCCTGCCGGACCTCGCAGGGAGAGGCACGCTTTGCGTCTTCCTCGGAACCTAATTTAAAGCACAGGGATGCGCTGAAAAAACCTGCTTGGGAGGGTTTTAAAGAACAGCACCAACTAAAATAGCAGCTGCCAAAATTAATTTCCAGCGTTAAAAATCAGCACTGATGAGAGCCATCTTAGATCAAATAATTTATTTAGTAATTCCATGTAAACACTTCAGATTTACTAGCAAATACAATGCTTGCTGTTCTTTTAAATAGATCATTCAAAAAATAAGAATCTATTATTAATGGCAGGTTGACTAGAGATCTCCACTACTGTACAATAAGGAATTGGTTTTCTAATGGATTTAACGTCTCCATTTCTCTTGTTCTGCGTTTGCTTTACACAAAGCCCAAAGGACACGCGTCTGAGCTGCTCCCTGACGATGCCACTGCGGACCGGGGTGTTTGGGGGAAGGTTCGCAGGCAAATCCTCCCATCCTGGCATTGGGATAAGCTGATGTGAGAGTGGGATGGCAGAACTGGCGTGAACGCTGTTCACAAACACATGCCTTTTCGGTCAGAAAACAGAAAATGACCGGTGGAGAACTTCTCTTTGGGATGTATAAAAGCAACGAACTCCATCGTTGGCATGTACTTATCGACACGGCAGTACACATACACGTATCCACAGTCTCGGAAAAGCATCCTATGAGCTGGAGAAAGCAGTGGAGCCTTGGAACACCAGTGCGCTAAAACCAAAAGAACGATACCTTCTTACATAGTCAAATGAAAAATAAATATCTTTATTTTCTGCCTACTTTATTTCAGTTTTCAAATAAATTTTAAATAAATCTGTACAAAGTATACTGTTACAGTATATATCGGTAAGTTAACTGAAATGCCGAGGTGGAACAACACTACAATAGAGCAGTAGAGATTGGCACATCTCTAATCAAGATTAACTTTTACACTCCAGAAATACCGGCTGCCGTGAAAACCCTTGACAGATTTTTGGTATCTTTATGCAAGTTACGTTGCAAACACATTTCAGACCAATTCTCCCCTGCCTTAAAAGGAAAATAACGTCTAAGCTTTTTTCAGAGAATGTGAACATCTTTATGCTGTTAAAGGGACACCATCAGGCTAAAAGAGAGAGAGAGAGACTTAAAAAAAAAAAAAGCAAACACTTTGGTCTAAAATCGGCATGTTTGAGATCTCGTGCCCTCTCGCCCACCTCGCCGAGCCGCGACTGCAGCCGGTGCGGGGGCCGCCGGGGCCGCGGCAGCACCGCCGGGGCCGTGGGGCCAGCGGGGCCAGCCCTCTCCCCTGCTGCGTCCAACGGAATTAGCGCACACGCGCTGGGGGCAGTTTTGCTTTTTTTTTTTTTTTTTCCCCCCTAAACCACGACTCTAAACCGGATCTGACAGTGTCCCTTTGCTCAAAATAAAGACTTCATGCTGCACAGGTCGGCTGTCGCGGCAAACTCCTGCATTTCAAAGTTCAGCGTTTCAAACCCAGCCGCAGCTGCCAGCTTCACGGGCTCCGGAAACCTCCCCACGTTCCGTTAAATAATTCCAAACCGGGAATTGGGGGGATGAACGCTGCGGATTAAGAGGGAAGGTTTTCTCTCTTAATCTCCCCAATGATTATTAAATCACTGTTTACGTGCTGGAAGTTAATCTTACATTAGAATGTAATGCGACATTGGCTGCAACATAAACCTAGAAGTAAATCGACTACCATAGGTTCAACTCTGTTAAATATTTCTAAGTTAATAAAATATTGACAGTATTACAAAATTACAGTATTTACAATAAGAAAAATTCTAGACTAATATATACCTTTAACAGATCTCTTCTCCAACTGGGGGTTGCAACAGAATTATGAATATATGAACAATTTATTAGAAAGTTGCATTGCAAGTGTCGTGTTTCCGTTAGAGCTAGAGAGGGTCATCTACCACTGCCTCTGGAAAAAAAAAAGTGACTTCTGGTGGCGGGGTGGAGCTTTTGAGTACCAGACTGGTATCAGGAGTCCTCCGCAAGACGTCTGAAGGTAAGGTGGGACCAGCCTCAATTGCTCAGATTAAAGTTGTGTTACGGAACTGCCAGCAAGCAGAACCACCCAGGCTGCAAAAGGGGAGGAAAGGCAGTGTTCAGCGCAACGTGCTCCTGGAAGGGCTCCCCTCACTCCGGGCTCCTGCTGGGGCTCGGGAGCTTCCGCCTGCTCTCCCGAGCTGCCAGCCCTGGCTCTGGGGTCACCGGGAGGGAGCCAGCTGCCGGTGCTCCTTAAAGGGACATGGTGAGGCTGCAGCTCTGCCAAAAACGCTCTTGCCAACGACGTACGACCAAACCAGGCAGGGCACGGGGGATCTGCTTGGCTTTTGGGGAGGCTGCAGGTTTTGGGGTCAGGGCTGGGGTCGGGGACTTTTTTTGGTTTGGTTGTTTTTTCGATTTTTTTTTTTTTTTTTTTTGGCATTTTGTTTGCTTGGGAGAATAAATTGGCCGGGACCGTGAAGTCAACTCATTTTCTATTCCTCGCCAGCTTCTCTGTCTCTTGCATTAGCATAACGCTGGTGTGTTTGGGTCACAAACACTTGCAGAAAAATAAAAGAGGAGGCTTCAACGCTCCCAAGTCGATTTGCCTTGGTATAAACCGAAACTCTGGAAAAATGACCTGAAGTGATTCCTGTCATTAGCGCCAGCTGCTTTTGGGGTCCCAGACACCCAGCAATGTCCTTTTAAGGATCAGACCTTTGACTTGCCCATTCTCCCAGCCTCAGGGAAAGAGTTTACAATGAGTTTAGGAAGGGCAGCGTTCAAACTCTCTCCCTCCTCCCCACATCGCGCTTGCTTTCCAGCAGTAAATCAGAAAAAAAATTGGGGGGGTAAAAAAACGTTTCAAATTCCTTTCCCACCCCTCCCTCCCCCAGTCCTGCTCACTGTAAAACAGAAATGGCACTTTTTAGTGTATGTTTTTGGATAAATAATTTTCTGAGCCCCAAGCCTGCGGACGCTTGCGAGGGACCTACCCGCGGGCATCGGAGCGGTGCAGCAGTTTACGCGTTGGCAGGGGTTTCTCCCAGTTCCCGCAGTGGGCAGCCAGGAGCACCTCTGTCCTTAAAAGCAGGCTTTAAACCGGTAAAAGAGTAATGTGTAAACTCGGGTCTACGTTACCACCAGAAGGCTCTAGGTCCTGTGGGCTCCAGTTCCCAGAGATGCGGAGCAGGAAAACTGGAAAGAAAACTCGGTACCTTTCAATCCCCTGCTGGGTTGTACTGGGGGGGGAGCGGGGAACGAGAGAGACAAAATGACAACTGACCTTATTAACAAAGGTATGTTTAGGGCTTCTGGTTTCAGGAATAAACCGATATTTACTGGTAAAAGTCTGCCAAAAAACAAAAACAGAAACACAGGATTACTGGTAAATATTGGTTTATATGGAGAAGTTCAAAAAGAAACAGAAGTCATCGTGTTCCTGACCTTCACGTGCTCCTGGGCAGGAGCCGAGCACTGCCCTGCGGCACCCCTACACTCGGCGGCATCCTTGGCACCCGGACACCTCAAACCAGAAGCCTCGTGTTGAGAGGAAAGGTGTGTTTCTTTCCTTTACTCCCCCTTAAACTACGCCCTTCTTCCTGGATTTCCCCACCCTCCTCCACAAGGCTGGTCCTGTGGGGGTTTGGCTCAGGAGATGGAGAGTCTTCGTCTGGAACCACTTGGAAATGACTTTGTACATGATATGGTATCTCATCAGCAAGGCTGCTGGTGCCTGAGCCTCGTCTGCCCCCGAGATACCATAGGATATACAAGACTGAGCGTATATTTTAAATAAAGCATTTTCTTGTAAGTGGCATAAACCCATTCGTTTTATTTACATGCTTATTTATTTCCAAAAATAGAGTTGGTCCACATTGGACAAGAGAAATCAAGAAGCCATACAGTAGAAGAGTTAAAAGTCCAACATTTAACCAAAGTACAATGAAATTCCAGAAGGCTGTGGCTGGCTCGAACCACAGACACATACAGGCGTCACACAGACATTTGTACATAGAGCATTATATTACCAATAATATTTGCAAACGTGAGGTCAAGATGGCTAAAAACCCAGCGGAACCGAACCAGGGGTCGTGGCTGAACGGAAGCGGGAGGCGAACAGCCGTCCCTGCCGCGGGGAAACTCTCTCCAGAGATTTTGCTTCACTTTTTGTTTTACCTTTAACTGAGACAGTCCGAATTTTTCTGCCCTGGGGATCAAAACTGAGGTTGGCTCCGGTGAAAGCCAACCACACGCAGCTCCCTAAACGCGCAGCGAGCGCTGGGCCACGTGTGGGCAGCGTCACCCGCCGAGCTGCCGGGGGTCTCGTACCTGTGAGGACGGCACTGGCAACCCCCGGGGCTGCCTGTGCTGGGGCTGAGCCCCGCTCAGAGGACAAAAGCCCAGCCTAAAATCTGTGGGGTTTGATGCCGAAGCAGGGTGAACTGCAGGGCAGGACCCCCGTCCCGTGCGCCTGGACAGACCGACCCTGCTCGCTGCTACCTGGCCTTAAAGATCCCTTGGAAAAGAAAAAGTAGCTATTTATACCCTCGTGGTGTGCTGGGGGGTGTCTGGAAAGGGTCGGGGCGGGTTTGGTTTGAAAACAAGGATCTCCCCGCCTTGCCGTGGGCAGTTTCTGGCATTTGTAATTCCAGTCCCATCCACCTGCTCTGGAAGGTCACAAACAATCCAGCCTGAACAGACCTGCGGGGCTGGAGGATGTCACCCCGGACAGATGAGGGAAGGGATTTTTACTCAAACGATTTTACTTTTTTACAATTAAAAAAAAAAAAAAAGCTCAGAGGCCGGTTGACAGGAGAGAACAAAACTGGAAAAGATGCATTAGCTCTGCACCGCGGCTGGTTTCCCTGGGTATTTCCATGGACGCCACCGAGATAATATCTCAGTGTCTCCAGAGGATGGCAAAACAGATTCAAATCTGTACGTTCCCCTGCAGAGAACGCCAGCACGTAAAAGGGGGAGGACGGTCGTAGCACGGCAGACAACCCCCGAACCGGGGGTCGAGCTGCATTGAAAGGGTATAAATTAATTTTCCTTTTTCAAGTCATCTTTGCCACGCACAATACTAAGCCTAGTCCGATGCGAGTGCCAGTACAGCGCTGATTGAGAGGGTGCCGAGGGCCCCTCCCGGGGTCTAAAGGCAAGTGCCCGCAGTACCGTTAGCAAAGCCCCCGTGCCCGGGACGGCGGAGCTGGGGCAGCGGTTGGAAGAGAAGCAGCCGTGCGGTGTTGTGTGCGGACAGCCAGCCTTCAGCACAAGGCGCTGTCCTCACCTGAGCCTCTGACAGACAGCTTCGCCCTGTCCTTCGCCCTCTGGAGCGTTTCTAATCCCAGATGTGAAACAGGTTTTAAAGAGACGGGCCTGATCCCCCGCGGCTGGGAACGCACAACCGCCCCCAGGGAAACCCAGAGCCCAAATTCCTGCAGAGAGAGCACAAGAGGTTGTTCCTCACGCCAGTAACGACCATGCAAGCACACCACGACGGTTTTACGGTGAGTACATCGCAGTCAGTGGGTATCGTTTGCCTGGAAGTGAGAATCTAATGAAATGAGTATTTCTAGGGGAAGGGGACAAAGGCTGCGCCACTGACAACCAGCGGGTGACCACGGGCAAAGAGCGCGGGGACACCGCGGGGGTCTGACGGACTGTGCTATGGCAGAGCTCACACCCAGCAGCCGCCCAGACCTCAGCGCCTCCACCTGCGACGCGCGGCGGTTTTCTGCGGCAGCCCACACACCTTCCCGTCACTCGCTCTTGCTACCCAGAGCCTGACGTTCTGCTTCCTGAAGGAGCCAACCACTTCAAGCCCAGCAGTATCGTGGCGTAAGCGTCGGAAACGGCTTTTTCCTTCCCTGCCTGTTGCCGTGCGCTTCCCAGCGCCAGCCCGCACCGCCGCACGCTCCCAGCTCCAGACCCGAGCACACGCGTCTCCATTTCCCGGTCGTGGCCAGGCTGAAGGCACGTCTCTAGTGCAGACCAGCCACTCTGCTCTCCCACTCGCCAGCTCTCGCATTTAAACCCTAACTCTAAGCGAAAGCCTCGAGGTGCCGCAGCTCCTACCGCACGATCCGATGACTTAGCAAAGCACTGACACTTTGGCACCATGATCTGCTGAAGACAGGGCGGGTGGGAGAAGCGAGGGCATTTGCCGTGGCTTCTCGACCTTTAGGAAGCCTAAAACTAAGCTAGAGCATCAAAGGGTTGCTCTGGCTCACACCAGTCAGCGACGGGTCCTCCCAGGTCTCCTGGGAAGCGAGGTAACACCGGTCTGCGCAGGCACACGCACGCACGGACAATCCTCCCTCAAGAACAGAGCTAGACGGGACCTGGAAAAGGTTGACCAGCCCTCTCTCCCCGCTCCTTCCTCTTCTGCCCATTGTCAGACCCAAAACCCTGTAGAGAGCCAGGCCAGCAGAGCACGTCCACGCCACCAGCAGCGCGGCAGGCTCTGGGAGCTGGCAGAGCTGCAAGCCAAGCTCAGGGTAGGAATTTGAACTGGGGCTGTCACATCACAGGACAAATCTAGATGCCGTGCTACCGAGTATCCTGGGCTTGTGCCCCCACTTTGGTCAACTAGACTTTGCAGCCTGGACCTCGATGTGCTCACCAGAAAAGTTCAGTGAAAATCAACCCTTCTCCACCCGGCAGCTTTGGTTTTAACGAATCGGTGTTTTCCAGAGGAAACTCATTTGCTCAAAGGCTGAAGATCTACTCAAGATGCAGACCTTTGATCTTTGATCACCATCTCCAACTAGATGTTTGTCTGCCTTGTGCTGCCCAAGTGATCAACATTGGCTCAACCAAAGAAGGGCTCCATATTTCTCTTCTCACTACAAGCATAATTTTTTAATACCTTCTTGGGAGGACTTGATAAAAAACTTTTAAAACATTAAAATAAAGACTAGTTAATTCTCCAGCTCCTGCTGTTTGTCAACATGTTCAAAGATTCTGGTAGATTACCCAGAACCCAAGCCTGGTCACAGAATGGTTTTGGTTGGAAGGGACCTTGAAGGACCAAGTCCAACCTCCTTCTCTGCAGAAGGTGTGTTGCTTTTAACCTATCACACACGGAGAGGCACAGCACTTCAGCTTCTCCTTCTCAAACTGGAGTTCAGGGTTGCTGATCCGCAATTCCCAGTGCCCCGTTTAATGCTCAAAGTAATAATTCGACATTAGGATGTTATCTAGTCATGGAGAACACTGAGCTGTTCTTTAACAGCTCTGGTTTTGCCAGTAACTTTAGCATTTGGGTCTTCTGCTACTCCTGCTGCTCTTCCACTTGAATTTACTACTTTCCTCCAGCATCTCTGCCTCGCTCACTCGAGTTTCGGACAGAGGCTCCTTATCTCCACCATCCGAAAGGACCAGGTGACAGATAGATGGGCTCTTGAACATGCCCTGTGCTCCAGAATGATGCTGAGAAGTCGCTTAAGTAGTAAGAAGTAGTGCAGAAAATTACCTGTGCCTTCAGTCCTGCGAGCTCAGATTCCCTTGGTGGACTCCAGAAGTCCCTTCCTTTATAATCGTTTTACTTCATAACTTGATAATTAGTTTACTTAATAACTCATTTCCACTTCAGGTCTGAAGCTCCTTCGTGCCAGAGCTTGCCTGTAACCTTTCCAGGTATCTATGGGGCTGCCTTGACAAATCCAAGGACTTGGATCCCCCGCAGCGTTTTACAAGACAAGACTGATTTCTGGTCCAGCGCCTGTCACCCCTGAGGATGCTGAACCTGCAACTGCTGTGGTCACCACTGTTGAGTGACTCAGCCGGAACTGCACCCCGAACCGGTTCACTTTGGTCCTCGATCGGGCTAACTCTATCCCAGGCAAGTGCAAGAAACGATCCTGTACGTAAACCGAAATGTTTGTTCAGCAGAACGTTAGCCAGCTCCTTCCCAAACAATCTGGCCAGACAGCACGGACAGAATTGCATTTACTTTTTCTTACGGGTCTATGAAGACGCATGAGCCTGGTTTTCTCCCAAGCCCCAGGAAATCCATAACCACCTCCTTGTCTGGAATAGAAAGCTTCCTAATAGCTCCGAGTCATTAAAATATGGGATTAAAACATCTATTTGGCTGTGTGATCGTCACTGCTCCCAGTTCCTCTCAGATTTTATGGCACCTTTTTCGATCTAGCGCTCCTTCCACCGGTCTGACCCAGCACGCCTATTCGGTACCGTTTGATGGCAGCTAATGCAGTATCTTACCGATCTTCATCACCCTCCCACCACGTTTCAATCAGACCAGCCATGCCAAGGTCCGCAGCCCAACGGCTGGTTGCTCCTCCTGCATACACAACTCTGCTCTCAACCTCCTCGTACCCCACGCCGAAAAGTCACCCCTTGCCCTCCAAGAGACAGAGGCACAGGTTTCAGTTCCCGGCACTCCCGTCCAGCACCTTTGCCCAAGCCCTGGCATCCTCAGCCTTCCCCCAGCGCTGGGGTCAGTCCGTCCTCCCAGAACCCCATCTGCTTTCTGTGCCGTCAGGGACGCTCCAGCTGAAGTGGAAACCAGCCCGCAGTGCGAAGCCAGGACTTAACTTCACCTACTTATCATACCCTTTCTGTCATTTTCTCAGGCACACCTTAAGGCTTTAGTAAGAGGTACCGCCCTGTCCTGCTTCCCAGGCACCCAAATTCGGCTTTCGGAGTATCTCAGTTTCAAGGATGACAGCCCCAGGCTTGCCCCAAGCACTCCGCTATCTTCCAGGATCTACGCGTGCACTCAACAGGCAGCTCCTCAGATGGATCTCTCACCACTGGGAGAGGAGCCTGCATTTCCATGGCCAAACCCCCTGCCATACAAACCTCCCCGAGCTACCTCCCCAGCTTCCGGAGGCACCTCCAGAACAGGGAACAACTCCTCAACCAAGGCTTTAGCATTAAATGATAAATCGCCCCTTTAATGCTGTCCAGGTGCAAGTCAAGTTTCCACAAATGAAAGGCAAGGCAGCCAGCGCCCAGGAGAGGAGGGACCCCAGCCATCTGCAGATGGTTTAATGCCACCTCTTCTCCACCAGCTCAGCAGCTTTGGCCTCCAGACGCTTTCTGGAGCCTGCAGCGCCTCCACTTGTTGCTGCGTACAGTGTTTTATCAGAAGATAATCACTCGTGAAGCGTGCCCTCTCTGCACTCGTGTGGGCAGATCCTAGCACAATTAAGCCAATGCTCTTCGCTTCCGTAATTAAGGGAGGATTTTTACTTTATGACCATATGAAGTCCATCTTCAAACTAAAACCAGACTGACTGTTAATGGATTCTTTGTTTAATGACTTTAAACCACCAATTAGAGACTTTCATTGGCCAAGATAAGTTACATGTGGCCTTGCGGAAGCCTGCAAGGACTCATTTACCAGGACTTTTATTGACAGCTGCAGCTCAGAAGGCAACTTTTGGGTTCTTTTTAAAGATTGCCTGAGCCTCTGATCACAGCCCTGTCACAAGGCCTATCCACAAACCAATCCGTCTGCAGGCATGAGTTTGCAGTGCTTAGCACAGAACTGTTAATGCTAGAACGTAATTCAAAGCCTCTAGTCCTGCCTGGTTGTCCTTCAGCAGCCCCTGGCAATGGTGATTCTACCGTCATTTATTATTGAAACAAACCAATCTTACTAATAAAAAGAAATCTTGACCCCGCTTACAACTCCGTACCTGACAAGGCTCTGACTTGCCTTCACCTCTGGTGCTGCTCACACATTTTTCTTCATCCGACCCGCCCCCACAGCTCCTGATAAGCCAATGCCACTTTGCCAGCTCTCCTCAGCATCACTTGAGTGGGAGGTTTAAATACCAGATTTCACAAAATCCTTTATCCACGCTTCCTAGCCCTGGCATTTCGAGAAGTCCTGACAGATGAGCCAGCCTTCGCCGCTCACCTAGGAGTGAGACAGCTGGAACTGCTTCTGCTGGGCTGAGGCCGAAGTGCAGAGCTGGCCCTTGAAAACCCAGCGCCCACCTCTTGACCCCAGGCGAGCCTTGAGGAGCCTGGACCAGCTGATGCCGAGATACCGATGCACATTCCCAAGCAGCTGCTGGTTTGAGCTCCTCCGCCCAAGCAAAAGACAAGCCCAGGAAAAGCAAGTTCTGCACCTCAGGTGACTAGAGGCCACAAAGGCAGCAGCCTGCATCGCGCCGCTAACGACTGCGCAACCCGGGCAGGGCGCGGAGAAACAAAACATGTTCCCTCGTGAGACACTACAGCCAGCCCAGCCTGGGGAGGGACACTCAAACCCCCGCGATAAGCTCCAAGTGACAGCGCTGCGCCGAGCTGTCCTGTCTGGCCAGCTCCTGCCCAAGACGCACGGACGCTGTCTGGCACTCGGGCACACGACAGCGCGTCTTTCTAGCCGGAGTCAGGAGAACGAGCCCACCCCAGCCTTTGACCAGGGCTGGCGTCCCGGCCGGAGGGCACTGCAGATACGACGAGCACCCGGTGCCTTGAGCTCGAGTCACACATCAAGACGTTCACCAGCAACAGCGAAAGCCGCCACTGCTCATTTTCTCCACCCTCAACTCCCAGCAGTATAAATTACCCAGCACGTCTCTTACATAAGCTCAGCCTGCAGCTTCCTCTCAGCACCGGTCACAGCGGCGCAGCCGAAAACCCTGCGGGGAGGGGGTCAGCCCTGCAGCAGAGACCCCACAGCCTGCACGCCCTCGCACGCCAGCCCCAAAGCCCCCCTGTGCCGGCCCACCCTTGAGCAACTGCGCACCGGTCCAGCGGGATGCTGAGACGTCTCCGAGATGTCTCTGAGCCCAGGCTCGCTCCCAGACCTTCCCGCAAGCACGACAGTGCCACCTCGCAGTCGAAACCTCTGACGTGCGAAACACAAGCTCTTGCACCAAAATGATCAGCCATGGGGGCTGCCGCATGGTCTCTGCGCCACATCCAGGACGAAATCCAAACCCACTGGGGTCAACATGGTCACGGGGATTCAGATGCCCTTTGCAAGCCACCTTTACGAGCAGCTCTCCACAGAAATCAACGTGCTGACCAGGATGACGTTTCGACCTGTAGAGGTCTCCCCTGAAAAGCTGTCTAGAGCTCTCCTAGACACGCGCCCTGGCTCCCCAGTGGCACCAGTGGACCAGCTCCCACAACAGCTGCCTCCCTCCAAGGTCTCAGTAGCCACGAGGGACACGTCCTTCTGCTGCAGACGTAAATCCACCCCTCTCACCTCTCCGATCTGCGACAGAAAGAATGAAGCTTTTCTTCGCTTCCTGCATATTTCAAGATAGTATTTCAAGAAAAAACGCTTCTGCGCCACAGCCAGGAAGGCTCAGCTCAAGCTCCCCCTGCCAGCGTTGCAGCCAGCCCTCTTTCCACTTCAGCCTCCTACGTGCCCTAAGCCTAAGGGGTGTATTTCTGCAAAGATCAGGTCAGGATGGACAGCGAACCAACTGATGACCAGCAAAGACAAGGAATTATCTGAGCTAAGACTCCCCTCTGCTGGGGAGTTCCAGAAGCTGTCTGCTCAAAGCAAGCGCTCTCCCAGCTGCTGGCTGATCCAGAAAGGCGCAGAAGTTCGCCAGGTATCATGAACCTAAGCCTCAAGGCAACGAGGTGCAAAAATGGCCAGCCATCTACCCAGGCGGTCTCCCCATTTACCGAGGGCTACGTCTACACGAGCAATGAGCACAGCCAGGGCCAAGTCCGACAGCAAAGGAGTCCCTGCTCAGGACCAAGCTCTAGCTTGGTCTGATGGACCTAACGCCCACCAGCTGGTAGAGCTTCTCTTTTGGCTTAGTTAAACCCCCAGCTAATCAGGTCACGCGCGCCCAGACGGCCCCACGATAAAACCAAGGTACGTTACGCAGGGATGGCACAGCCCTTCGCTGCAGAAGTGCAGCCAACAGGTACCGCCACAGCCCCGGGGATGTCCGGTGCAGGGTCCTGGTCACCCAAAAGGAGACACTACCCACAGACACGCAAAACCTGCAGGCAGCCTGAGCAGGGCTCATCCTGGCTGCATGTGGTGCCTTCAGAAGGCTCAGGACCAGAGCCCCTCTCCCGCTGACGGATCGCCGATCCGCAGAGGCACAGCGAAGCATTGTTCGGGGATATCCCGCCGTTCACTCTGTCTTGTTCTGGTCAGTCAACTCTCAAAAGACGGAGAGCGGGGCCAGCAGTCTTCTGTCTTTATCTATTGCCACTTAATCCGCAGCTGACATTTTCCTGTGAAAACATGCCTCATTCCTCACTGGGAATTCTACTCTCCTTCCTCTGTGATACTTTGCCTCAAACAGGGTACCCAACTGTTTACTACTTTTACAGAGGCAGGCGTGACACGCTCCAGCTCTCCCAAAATCACGACTGCTCGTCTGGCCACGTACAGACACTGACCTGCAGAGACGGAACCCGCAGAGCTGCCCCAGCCAGGGAGCTCAGCCCCAAGCCCTGCCGCCCCACGCTCCCCTGGCATCGGCTGCCCGCAGCAAAGGGTCTGCCAGAGCGGCTCTCATCCCGCCCTTACGTGCTTCTCCACAAACCGCACCACCCGCCACCACCCGCAGCACCAGACGCTGAAGCACAGGCACGGCAGCCGAGGCGCACCTCGGCCATCCACCCAGCTCTGAAAGCCTTTTCCCACCCTCCAGGCGGACAAGAGCTTCCCTGCTGTGACTGCTGGGAGCCTCCCCCCCAGGACGGACTCTTTTCACCCACTGTGGTACGCGAGGCTGCCAGCTCAGCAAGTGTCTTTGCTAGCGACAACGGCACCGCACCTGCCTGCAGGAGGGCACATCCGAAAGCAAACCCACTCATTCCTCCCCTTCCAAGGTACTTCTCCAGCAGCAACCTTTATGCCGCCCAAACTGCAATAAAATATCCAGTATACCACTGGAGAAGTACCTCCGTGAACCCCTAAAAATGGATGATTTGGCATCTCCTTCTCTCTGCCACCCGCAGCTGTTCAGACCTGCGCTACTGGCACGCAGCGCACGGCCCGGGAAAGCCTCAGAGCCCACTGG
The DNA here is from genome assembly GCA_009769605.1 of Bucorvus abyssinicus. NCBI lineage: Eukaryota > Metazoa > Chordata > Aves > Bucerotiformes > Bucorvidae > Bucorvus > Bucorvus abyssinicus. Next base: position 20,274,030 of record CM020041.1, on the reverse strand, counting down.
TGTTTCGCTAGAAGCGGGATGCCTCGCGGACCCCTGCGTAGGCTGGCTTTCCCCTGCGCCGCAGGCTGCTGAAACACAGTCCCACTGGGAACCAAAATGCTTTGAAAAGGTCAGAAGTCAAAAAGAAAGATAGGCAGGCAAAGAGAAACTCCCAGAGCGGATCCGAGACCATCTGGCGTGACCGGTCTGGGAGCGGCAGCATCGCTGCCGGGAGCAGAGCAGCAGCCCGACTCCGGCAGAGGAACTCCAGCTGCCACACGGGAGGAGCATCCGTCCTGTGCCATCAGGCCCCTTCAACGCACGAGAAAAAAAAATGTCATGAACTTCAGGTCCAAAGATTAGGCTCTGGTTAAAGCAGGCTTTTAGAAAAGGTGATCGTTCTGGAGGTCCGTTTTGATTAACCTTAACTAGCTTTAAACTCTACACACGTATCTCCTTGCCACGTTCGCAACCCACGCACAACGCTCCGAGGTGCCAGCGAGCGAAATCACGTGCAAGTGAGCGGAGTAAAAGGAACCGCAGGCTTGAAAAAAAGCTCCGGGCTGAAATTCTCTTTCATTGTTGCAAGCGGCAACAGCAGAAGGAATCAGGAATAAAAATAAAACTCACTTGTTTACCTTGTCGGTTTTGTCAAAACATTTTGACACCCCTTTGCGTGCCGCCCGCTTCTCTGTGCTGCTACCAAAAACTCAGAGCCTTTCACCTATCTTCACGCGTTAGAGAAGAAAGCCAAGAAGAGCAAAACTTTTAGGGAGAGGAGTGCACCTGCGAAAAATAGAGAGGCCAGAACGAGAACACGGAACTACGCTGGACTCTTCTTCCCGACAGCCCAAACACCGACAGGAACAGCGACCCTTCAGTGGCACAAGCGCAGTTAACAAGGAGCAGGCAGCCAGCAGAGGAGGGGAGTGAGAAAATAACGGGAAAGCTTGGGTAAGGCTGACAAAAGAAGAAAGAAAAAAAAGAAAAAAGAAAAAAAAAGAAAAAAGAAAAAGAAAGAAAAAAAAGAAAAAAGAAAGAAAGAAAAAAAAAAGAAAGGGAAAAAAGGTGCAAACGAGGATTTGAAACTCACAGTTAAAAATAAGGGACTCTTGACAGTTGTTTTAACAGAGAAACTCCCCAGCGCTTCAGGCAGAGCCCTGCCTCTCCGATTGCAAAGAGCCAGCCGAGCGGTCCGAAGGCGCGGGCTTTTGAACGAGCGAACTGCCCGGTCGTGGAGGAATTCGCCGTCGCTGCCTTGGCCCAGCTCACCCACGAGAGACTCGATTCCCACCCGCTGGGCTGGCAAGCCCCGGGAAATGGGCTGCTCCTCGTACCCTCTGTTCCGCGTTCCACAAGCCCCCCGACGGAAAGCTGTTTTAGCATTCTTGTACATTACTGCCAGGGCTCTCCCCCCGCAGCCCCCACACCTCTGCCCCCAGCAGTCAATCAGATTTGGTATATGCCCTGGGGCGGGGAGGGGACCGGCGGGGAGGGCTGGCTGTAAAGCAGACAAACAAAAAATAACGGTGTCGGTGCTCGGCCAGGTGCTGGATCCAAACTCGGCGGATCTGCTGAAGTCTTCGATCCAAAACACTTGGTCATTTTTACTTAAAAGAAAAAAGGTTCAGCCCATTGGAATTTAAAGAAGGAGGTGGCAGACCTTTGTGGGGGGGGACAAGCGTGCAGAAGCAGGACGTGCCGGGGTTCAGCACCTCGGAGGGAATCAGAGTTTTGCTTCGGTCGGTTTTGGTTTTCCTAAGCGCCAGGGCAAGGCGCTTCCCGAAGGGCGGCTTCGGAGTTCAGGGGCACCGAGGTGGAAGCATGAAGTGAAGACATGCCAAAACCAGCCGGTTTTCATCGACCCTCCTCGAAAAAGTGCACGGTTCTTAGTTCTGAGTGGAAGAGCATATCTACCAAATCTCCACTGACCACGGCCGCTTGCCTGCGGAAAGTCGCATCGATCTGCAGCGTCAACGCTGCCATTTCTGCCTTCTCCTTCCACCCACCTCCCCAATTTTTCTTTCCTTGGGAGACAGACAGCGCCTCTGCATTAGAACGTACAAGAAATGAAAACAGTGAGTACGACTGATAGAGATCCATTGACTTTTTATTACAAATGCACTTGATCACTTGGCTCCAAAAAAGTTTAAATCAACCCCTATTTTCTGTACGCCAGTACAAAGTAAAATCTATTTTACAAATTAAATACCTAAAAATTTGACAAAAATATTAAAGTTTGATGGAAAAAACAGTTATAAAAATCTTAAATCCCCTTTTAAGAAGAGAGAACATCCCCTCCCGACCCCACAGTCCTGTTACACAACATCAGTATCGTGTTTAGAGCAGGTAGGTACGTTAGATCTCGCCGTTAGACACAAGTCACTACGAGCCGTATCTGTACGTACTCCAGTCAGTGCGTGAGTCCGTCTGACCGCACAGCACCGACTACCCCTAACCGACCCCTCGCGGACATTTCAGAGCTTGCATAGTTCGAAGGGACAAAGGTTACACTACAGCTAATCATAAAAAAAGGTGGTTACAGTGCTATTTTTAAAGGCAACAAAGTAATTGCTCCCCCCAAAGAAGAAGTTACCGGTGGGCTCCGAGCAGGGGTTACACTCCCCGGCGGTCTCTGCCTCGCACCCGCTGCCCACCGCAGCCCCTCCGCGCTTCCACGACCCGCTCCTCCGCGCGCGGCACCGAGCGCATTGCAACCCCTGCCAGGGATTCGCAGCAAAGTGACACTGTCAAGTAGTTTTGTTTTTTTTTTTTTTCTTTTTCCTTGTTTTAAATGGAATTTTCCAAAAAAGCTCTCTACCGCCTCTGGGTACGCCTCAGCGGCCTGTCCGCACCCCAGGGCCCAGCTCCGGAGCAGGGCTCGGCTGCCCGGCGGCTCTGCCTGGCCAAGCCCTGTCCTCCCCGGCACCGCGGGCCGGCCACTTCCCGCGGCTGCGGCCGGTCCCCGCGGCTGCGGCTGGTCCCCGCGGCTGCGGCCGGTCCCTGCGGCTGCGGCCGGTCCCGCACAGGAGAGGCACCGATCAACAGCGGCTCATCCCGGCTCTTTTGGTTTTTCTCTTTTTAACTTCTCACAGACAGAACAAGTCTGCTTTTTTTTTTTTAATGGTAAAAAATGGGGAACAGTAAGGATTTGAACCCGGACATTTCTCCACTAGCATAAACCCCCTTAACGGGCGGTTGTAGCTCAATGGCAAATTACTTGACAGTGTCCCTTCAACTTAAAAATAAAATAATGTCAGTATTGCAATGAATTTCAAGTTTTCTTGCATGTAGTCATTATAAAGTAGTTTCTATCATGCTCCCGGACCTATTCTACAAGACATTTAAAAGCATATCATCAAGGAAAATATAAGGCATACTTCTCAGGAATTCGGTATCTTGGCACATTTGAGCATTCTGTCTTTTTTTAAAACAACACAGATGGTCAAATATACCTTCCTTCTCCCAACATCCAACAGGGTTTTCTGGTTTTAAATACTGAGATCTTAGAGCCTTGGTAAAGTACCGAGCACCTCCGGGAAAAGAAAAAAAAAAAAAGGCAAAAAGTAAATCCAAACCAAAACAAAACCGGAAGCGAAATCCCACGACCCTCTACAGTCATTTTAGTCTTTCGTCATTCATCAGGTCCTAGAACATACGTAACGTGCGTTAAGAGAAGGAAAAAACCCAACGAAACCCAACGAAACACGCAGAAACCCAAAACGAGACACAAACTGACCACAAGTTCTCAGACACTGCTCACGAAGCTGCCCGCGGGCTGTTACCGGCTGTACTGGTTTGACTGGACCGCGCGGCCCGGGCGCTTCTCGAGCCGGCCGGACCCCAGGCGGGATCCGGCGGGGCAGGCGAGGCAGCCGCGGGAGCAGCCTGCCTCGCCACGGCGCTCCCCGGAGCCGGGCGGGCCGGCGGGCCGCTCGGCCGCGCTCCCGCCGCCGCCCGCTCCTCACGGCTGGGAACGCGACGCGGCAGCGGGGAAGCGGGCACCGCGGCCGTCGGCAGCGCGACCACGTTTGGGAGGGCAGCGAACAGCAGGACCGAGACAGCAGCTCAAGTAGCACGACCAAAGCACTTCGTCCCTAAGAGGTCTAGCAGCATGGGGAGCGCGGCCCCGCCGGCGGGACTGCCCGGTCAGACCCTCCGACTCCGGAGCAGGTTCCCGGGCCCCACCGACGTGCCGCCGAGCGCCATCGCCAACGCCACGTTACGCGCTCCGAGAGCTTATTTGACTACTGGGAAATAGGAAAGTGCACATTAAAGCCATTTTCAACAGTTCCAGTGATTGTTTTAAAGAAACAGGAACGCCTCGCTCCCGGCATCTCGGCCGTAACTTTCTGCGAACACCGACAGCAAACGCCTTTACCGGGCAATACAACGGTACAACGGGAACAGCTTGTTGGGACACGTACAGTACACCGCAAAGAACAAAAACGGGAATTACCATTCCAAACGGCAGCAAAAGGACAGCAGGAAATACAATTCTTTAAAACTAGCTTTTTTTTTTTCGCTCCCCCCCCTTCCAAAACTCCATCCTTGACCATCGGTACGGCAGCGCGGGCACCTCCTGCCCGAGCGGGCGGTGCCCCGGCCGGCGCCGGCCGACCGCTGCCCCTGCCAAGAGCCCTGCGAAAACCGGCTGCGTCCCGCACCGCTCCCGAGCGGAGCGAGCTCCTGGTTGCTCTGAAACGCTGACTACTGAATTCCGGCCAAGGAAAGAAAAGAAAAGAAAGAGAAGAAAAAAAAAAAGTTTTGCTTTCCCTGTTTAAGGCATCTTTTTTTTTTTTATAACATTTTCTCCTCACTCATAATGATGATAGTCATGCAGCAGTTTAATGATAAAAATATATTAATATTTTACTATACAGCAGCAAGAAGTTAGTCAATTAAAAGCACACCGACTTTTGTCCAACGAAACAAACCGAAAACAACAAAACCAACCTGGAAAAGCCTATTATTATCCTCATCATTATTACAAACAACGTCAATGTGGAGAACGCGCCCGGCCAGACGAGCACGCTGACCCATCCGCGCGGCCCCGGCCCGGGCGTCGAGCAGAGCCCGCGGCGCGGCGCGGGGCGGGAGGGCAGGGCTCGGCCCGCCGGGCGCGTGGCCAGGACGAACTAGCACCACAGCGACACGGAACCCGCCACAGACACGCGCCGGCCCGGCCGCCGGCCCCAGCGCCGCCGCGGGCCCCGCCGCTCGGCTCCGCGCCGCCAACGGGCCCGCGGCCGGTACCGGCGGGGCTCGGAGCGTCGCTCGGGCCGCGCGGAGCTCGGCCGGCAGCGCTCGCGCCAGCGGCCACACGGAACGACTCGCGACCCGCTGTCCACCACCAGGGCACCTGGAAACGGCTGCACGTCAGGTTAAGTACTTTCAGTACACAGAATAAAAAAAATAGATTATGAACAGTACAAGTACATCTCATATACACAGTAACGACAATACGCCTACGCAGCTGTAAACCAAACAGGTGCAGAAAAAAATATTACGGGAGGAAATTCTTTACTTTTCTTTTTTTTCTCTCTCTCTCTTTTTTTTTTTTCTCCTTTTCCTTTTTTTTTTTTTTAACTATTTGAATAACTTTGGTTCAAACGTAAAAATCACAAGTTAGCAAATTTCATTTAAATGCCTTTTTTAATAATTTTTCTTCATGTTCACAGAAGTTTCACTGACCATTTTTATATGTTTAAGGTCCAGATGCAATGCATATTGTATAAAAGAGAGCACTTATTGTTTACCTTGCATGAATTAAACCTACGTACCTTTTAACTCTACAAACTTCTGCATAACATTTAGACAAAGCTCAGACACACAGCATGCCTAGCCCTCATATATATATACACATCTCTAATCACAGGTATATAGGGTGTCAAATATACTATAGTAACCTCCATGTAAGGTTCGAAATTTGGTAACAAAATGAGAAGAAAAAACTAAAAATATTATTTTACGTGTTCTAAAATATCTCTTTTTTTTTTTTTTGTGCTAAAGTCAAATGTTAGCTCAACATGAAAAGGACTTTTCTTTTTTTATATAATTCAGCAATATTATAATCTTGACCATTTTTGCAAACACTTTTAATAATAATAGCTTAAACGTGTACAAAAGTTCTCGGTTAATTAGGGAAATAAACACTCAGTTCTTTATATTTTTAATCAAGTAGGAAACACAGTTCATATATAATGTTATTACTTTTTTTTGACCTTTTTTTTTTTTTTGTGTGTTTTGTTTTGTTTTGTTTTTTGTTTTAGCAGCTGCTTACTGTTTGATACGGTGGGTAAAGTGGAGGAACATCCAGCGATGGGTGGCGGGTCGGAGGCGCTGCTGCTGCTGCCGGGCGGCGGGGGGCGCCGGGCGGGCGGCGCGGCCGGGGGGGCCGCCGGGCGCAGGGGAGGGCTCCGCGCCGCCGCCCCCCCGCCCCGCCGCCCGCCCGCCCGCCCTCCCGCCGGCGGCGGGGCCAGTCCGCGTCCCGGGGGGCGGGCGGTCAGTCCTCCTCGGGCTCCTCGGCCTGCAGCAGGGCGCCGGGCGGCCCGGCGGCGGCGGCGGCGGCGGCCTCGGCCTCGGGGGGCGGCTCGGCCCCGGCGCCCACGGGGGGGGGCGGCGGCGGCGGCGCGCTTGTCCCGCTGCTTCTCCTGGATCTTCTTCATCTCGTCCGAGTACTTGCAGAAGGTGTGGCCGAACTTGGCCCAGACCTTGTAGGGGACGGTGATGGAGTTGCGGTAGGTGGGCTTCACCTCGCTCACCCGCATGAAGACGCCGTACTTGTTGGAGCCCACGTCGAAGAAGAAGCGCTTGTTGTCCACAGTCAAGGAGGTGCCCTCGGGCAGCTCGGCCGGCTCCTCCTCCACCCCGTAGTCGTCGATGAGCTTGGCCAGCGCGTCGCGGAACTCGATGAGGCCCTGGGCCGGCAGGGCGATGGTCTGGCCCTGCGTGGAGCCCAGCCCCGGGCCGCGGTTGACGGTCTGGCGGACGCGGAGGAAGCGCCCGCGCTGGTTCTCCTTCAGATCCATGTAGTACTTGCGGTTCTCCCGCACCAGGAACTCGCTCTTGAGCGCCCGCCGGGGCTCGTCGGCCGCCTGCGCCAGCTCGGGGGGCTGGCTGGGCCCCAGCTGCGCGTAGTGCTCGATGAAGTCGCCCAGGTAGTCGCGGAACTCGACGGCCACCGACATGGAGAGGGTCAGGCGGCTCTTGTTGCCGCCCGCCCCCACCTCGGCGATCTTGAGGAAGCGGCCCTTGGCGTTCTGCTTCACGTCCAGGTAGAAGCGCTTGTTCTGGATGTCCACCCGCTTGGAGGCCAGCTCCTGCGTCTCGTGCTGCAGGCCGCCGCCCGGGCCGCCGCCGCCGCCGCCGCCGCCGCCCGAGCCCGGCCCCCCGGCGCCCGCCGCGCCCCCGCCGCCGCCGCCGCCCTGCTCGCTGCCGCTGTCTCTGTCCGCCATGATGCCGCCGCCCGCCGCCGCCGCCGCCGCTCGGGCCTCGGCCGCCGCCGCCGCTTCTCGCCCGGCGCCCCCCCGCGCCGCCGCCCGCGCCGCCTCCGCCGCCGCCGCCGCCGCCGCCTCCTCCTCCTCCTCCTCGGCCGCCCCCGGCCGCCGCCCGCCGCCGCCGCCGCCGCTCCGCCCGCCGCCGCCGCTGCTGCAACAGCCCCCGCGGCCACCAGCCGGCCGCTCTCGCGAGATCTGCGGGAGCGAGGAGAGGGCGCGGGAAGGCGGCAGAGAGCGGCCCCCGGCGCCGGCCGCCCCGCCGAGCCGGGCAGCAGCGCCGCGCCGCCGGGCGGCCGCGCCAAGCACCGCCGCCGCCACCGGGCGGGGCCGGGCCGGGCCGCTCCCCGCACGCGTGCCCCGTGCCGCGACCCCCCGCCCCTGCGTCAGCGGCTCCCGGCGGCGCTTCCCGGCCCCGCCAGCAAGCCCCCGGTGCACGGCGGGCTCCCCGCCCTCCGGGGGCTGCTGGCGGGACCGGGAAGCGCCGTCGGGCTCCTCGGCAGGGATGCTCCGGGAGCCGCGTGCCCCCGGGAGGAAACCGCAGGGGCGACCGGGCAGGAGCGGGGTCCGCCAGGCCGCCCCCGCCCCTGTGCCGGGATAACGCTCAGCACCGGGGTGCCGGGCGGAGGGGCTTCCCGGGCGGGGGCACCGGCGCGGGGGGGACGTATGTATTCCGTCGGGGCTGCTAGTGAAATTAGTTAACGCGTCTCTGGCGCGGCGCGGTACCGGCAGCCGCCGGCCCTCCCGGGAGCGGGGCTGGAGACCGGGCTGGAAGGGGCAGAGCCGCAGGCGGGGCTGGGCCGGCGGAGCAGCTCGCAGGTGAGCAGCCTGCTGCTTTCCGCTGGGTTTGGACAGGGTCCCTGCGCCTCCAGACCTTGTCAGCAGACCCGGAATGCCGAATCCCAAAGCAAGCCCGAACGCCCGGCCGGCTCCAGCCCGAGTCAGGGTGCCTTGTCCCGGGGCTGCGGGCCGGGAAGCGAACTGGCAGGCTGGGTTTGGCGGCAAGTCCCTTCCCTGCCCGCTCCCCTGCCTGCTGCTCCCGGGACCCCGAGTCCCGCCTCGTGTGGAGGGCATCGGTCTGCCGAGAGCCGCCCGCGTTACACCGTGCTGCCAGGCAGAGCTCGTGGTGGCCCGCGGGCTGCGCGCGGCGCTGGAGGAAATAACGTGTGCCTTCGTCGAGGAGGAAAGGGAGCAAATGGCCAAGACTTCAGCGTGTCTTAGATATCGTGGGAGGAACCCCCGGTCTGCCCCGTCGCTATGATTAAAGCCTTATTGGTGACTCCATGGGTTATTAGTGACGCCATGGCTAGTAATAATAACAAAAAAACCCCCCAGGAACGGGGCGGAAAACCGTTCCCTTTGAATACAGCAGCGATGCTTCGGAGCTGCGGAGAGCTGCAGCCTGCGAGCTGTCAGCCGCCGCGTGTCGGCTTGCAGAACTGCCCCGAGGGCCCGGGACACGCGGTGCTACGCAGATTTGCAGCCCACCCGAATGCGAGACCTCTCCCGGCGGGTCCCCGGCACGGGAGGTGCGCGGCCAGGCCGGCATCGCCGCGCCGCAGCCCCGTGGCAGGCTGAGGGCTGGCGCTCTGCGGGCCCTCGCTCTCCATTTGCTCTTTTCATCCTGAAGACAAAGGACATTAAAGAACCTCGACAGAGGCCTAACCACGACGCCTCTTGTTAGCGCCGGCAGGTATGGTTGCGGAGTCTAAACCGCTGCTTTATTCCTGCGGAGGAGCCGGGAAGTGCACCCAGCTGCTGAGGAGACGCATCTGCGGAAGAGCGGCGCCCAGGAAGCGCGAGGCTGGTCTGTCCCCGACCGCGGTGGGGTGAGAACTGCTGGTGGGGACGGTGCCGGCCAAGGGCTGCCGGCAGCCGAGGTTATTCTTCCTCCCCAGCGCGGGCCGGCGTTCCCGCTCTCAGAGCGTATGCGTTCCAGGTGGGTACTGCTGATGCTGGGGAGGGACCTGCCAACGTTTCTCCTCTGGCGAGATGGTGGTGGTGGCCCTCTGCTTGCCCAGTGTCAATTCCGTGTTGCAGGTCACAGCCACTACCTAGTACTCTGTGTCTGAGCCTGAGCGTGGCTCGAATAGCGCCGTTGGCTCAGTTAGGTGAAGAGAACAAAGTGGAAAATGTGCGTTTTCTTCCCGACAGGAAATCCCTTTCAGTAGGAGCCCTTCCACAGCAGCCCCCCCAGGGCGTCTGCCGTGGCTGTGCCACAGGGACCTGCACTGCTCTGCCCAGCACTAAAACAAGATAACGTGGCCAAGGCGAGCCTGGGGTGACGGCTGGAGTGAGGCGAGGTGCAGGACAGGACGGACAAAGCCAAGGGACAACTGCAGGAGCCAGGGGATCTCTTCACACCTCGCCCAGGTGCTGATGGCCAGACCCTGGGTAGAGGTCTCGCAGGGACCTCCAGTGTCACACGCTGCCCTCCTGTGCTGCTGCAGTCGTATCGGTATGTCCCATGGTCACCAGGCGTCGCGCTGGGCTGCTTCTGTGGGTTCTGCTGAAGCCCATCTCAGACCTCTTTGCTCGGAAAATCAGAAATCTTTTCATCCCCAGCCTGACGATATCAACGGCTTCTTTACAGCTCCACAGCTTTAGCTTGGAGCTGTCACAAGGTTGTCTCATGTTTTCTGCCCTCCCACGTGTCTCTCGGTAGCAATTATGTCCCCTTCAGCCCCAGTCCTGGTCTTAAAAAGACCAGCTTTGGGGAGTTGCCTCTCATGACGTAAATCCCCCTTTCTTTGACTGTTGTAGTTGTCCTTTATAGCAGCAGTTGCAGTTCCTCTGGAAGACAGGGGAGAAGCTTTTCAGAGTCATGGCTGGGATTTCAGGCTTAAGATCAACGGGCTTTCTGTTTTGAAATCCAATTTGGAGGGCGTTTAGGAAGATCTCTGATCATTACAGCGAGCTCCTCAAAGTTTGGAGCCCAAGCCTGTTACCCAGCCACGAAACAACAACTCTGCTGACTCCAAGAACTTGTACAAACATTTATAATCACAGGGGGGAACCTAAGAGCCCTTCAAACAGCAGGTAAGATTAGTGACGGCAGCGGTTGGGATGCAGTTGTTATGTGCAAGTCAAAGAAAAGGCTGTCACACACGGGGGACATTGCCAAGAAAGGCGCGTTCGAGTCGCCAAGCCATTCTTCTCCCACCCGCTGTCCGAATTCTCCTGCAGCCTTCCCAGATCTGCTCAGGCTTAGCTGGGTGATCTGCTGCGTTAGGAGGCGACTGACTTTCGACTTGCTGTGGGACACAGCTTTTCGCCAGGATCTGTCAGATCTTTGCCTTGGTCCAGTCCTTGTTCGGCGCTCCCACGCTGGTTCAGAGTATTTCTGAGCCGTGGTGGGGCTTGGCGGCACGAAGCGATCAAAGCAAGGCTGCCGTTACCAGCTCTTGAAGCCGGAGCAGTTAGGAGGCACTTACAGCCGCGTGAGGGTGTCTGAAGCTGTGCGACGGCTCAGACCAGCCTCTGAACCGGAGCGTGCAGCAGGATGGTGAAAGCTGCCTTTGCGTTCCATGTGGGTCCTCTTCTGAGCGTGTCTTTGGAGAGGGGAGTGCAGCACGGCTCGTGCACCGTCTGCGAGGCGTGGGTTCTCCCGTGAACCAGCCCCACCGTGTGCAGTGGACAAGGAATGAGCACACCCCGTACGAAAGTCATTTACGAAGATGGGAACGATGAACCGTGCACACAATGGAGTCGCTATTAGGTCTGTCGATCCTAATTAAAAAAATACTTCTCAATGAAAATTATTTATAAAAAGAAATCACAGTGACCCTAAATCAAATTATTTGTGAATGGTTTTGAGCCTCCCAGATCAGTTAAAACTCCTGTGTTCGTCACTGGATGTCATCCAAACTACATGCTGAATGAAGAACGTGTCTGCCAAATTTCATTTTTTTTCATCCTCACCCGGTTTGGCACAGGACAGCTAAAGTCATTTTTCTAAATATCTTTCAGAACATCAAGCAACTGTAAAATAACAATGGAAAAGCTTGGCCACGGTTAACTACAGCCCTCCAGTTGTAACCGCTTCTCGAAAAAAGTCACTCCGGTTCCTCTGTGGATCTGTTTTGGGTGAGCACTGGGGCAGGGTTTGCCCCACAGGGTCCCTGGAGGGTCACTCGCCCTGCCAGGGGTCTCCAGCTGTTCAGGAGTGGGGCACAGCTGGATCCAGGCTGACCCTGGGTACAGGGCTTGTGTCTTTCTGGCCACCTGCTAGAGACTGACATCTCGGGGACATCCCAGCCGTTCCTTCTCCACAGCTGCACTGCCCATGGTGAGCTGGAGAGGCGCCTCTTTTGCTCACTCTTCAGAAGACAAGGGGAAGAGGAAGGGACCCGGTGACTGCGCAGCGGCAGAACAAGTTCTTACCGCTCGTCTGCGAAGAAGAAGTGCTGATTCTTCTAAGCACCCTCCCAGTGAATTCAGTCTGGGGCAGGTTCCATGATGGCTGGTTCCAATTACGCAGCGTGCTTTCTCTTTTCCCTTGACTGGCCTGCAAGGCTCCCCGCTACCCGTATCTCAGCAAGCTGGCTTCTCCCGCGTTGGTTCTTTCTCTTTCTGGCCGTGGAGGACTCTGTGGTGGTGTCACCTGCAGAGAGGGAGGCTCCTTGCCGGTTCCTGGTTCCCAGTGAAGTTAGAGGGAAGAATGGTTCTCCAGCTCCCCAAATCATCCAGCAAGCGCTGGCTGCTGTTTTGCTGAGACATGTCAAAACCTTCCCATGCCCACGGCGATGGCAGGGGAGGTGCTTCATCCCCGGGGATGTCCGGGACGATGGTCACAGCTGGCTCTGGCTCCATCTGGCTCGTCCGTTTATTAGGGTGAGGAGGGCACTCCTGGTTTTTGCTGTACGATTCCTGTTGTTCTCGTGCTGCCTTGCTGGTGTCTCCAGAGCTGTGCCTGGATGGTCTTGGGGTGCTGTTCCTACAGCCATGACTCCTGTGCTTGACTCGTACAGCCGTGCGGTAAGCCAGCTGACAGCCTCTCCCAGCTTGCTCTTCTCTCTGGGCTTACAGCCATGCTGGGGTCCGTGGGCTCACCCCCTCAAGGCGTGTTTTTGGAAGGTGTGCTTTAGGAGGCGCGGGCAGGCATTGCCTGCAGCGCTCCAGGGATTCCCAGCCCTGCCTGATAGAGACGCGCTCCACTCCTGTGCCAGACCACCTGATTTATCCTGCCGTCAAGGTACAGCCTCCAAAAGCCTCTGGATCACACCAAGTGGGGTCACTAAAGTGTTCAAGACCGGTCCAGCCACGGCTGGTTTCCACAGAAGAATGGGATGGGAGAAGGCAGTGCTCTCCGCACCACGTAGAGAGGAGCCTTTGCTCCAGAGACTTCCAGGTATGAGCGTGCCTCGGTCCAGACAAAGCTCCGTGCCTCCTCCAGGCTGAGGGAGCTTTGTGGCCTTTTGTAACATCTGGTTTTTGAGCAGAAGACTCCAGCCCCTTCCCAGTGCAGTTTCTTGCAGGCTGGTGATTCTCTCCCACTACATTAAACCCGCGTTCCTTAAAAAGCATATGAGGATGTTGGCAATTCCCAAATCATGGATCAGATCTTTTAAAATCCTTTGAAATGGCCTTCGTGTGTCCCTGGGTCCAAGTGGCCTTCTGCAGCATTCAGACAACCTTCTGAGAGCTTTGCAAACGCATCGCCTCACCCATCGTTTCTCACCCATGCTTTAATCTCAGGACGGTACCCAGCTGCCAGCCCAAAGCTACTGATCTTGTGGGGTTTCTCTCCTCCAGTTTGTCTGTCTGCAGTGTTGGGAGCACAGGGCATTAACCTGACACGTGTGTGGAGGAAATTTCCTGTAGTCAGTGCGTGCCCCCAGGTCTTTGTCCTGCCACTGGCCCAGGGCAGCTAGGGACGCCAAGGTGACACAGTTTATTTTGCGAAAATGGCTTGTGGTTGAGCTTGTCTTTCAGCCTCCTGTCTGTGCAAGTGGAATTTGACAGGTCACTGCCTCGTGGAGACCTCTCCCCGGCTGGACCATGGCCTGGTGGTGGTAAAACCATGTCTTCAGACTCTTTGTTGCTGAGCCTGGTGACTGCTGTGAGACAACTGGTGCAGGAGGACTGATGTAGCTCTGCCACAGCTCCTGGTTAGAGCTGCCATGATTCGTCATGGCCAGGGAGGTGTGGAGAAGGCCCCTTTGTGCCCCATGGCTTACTGCGGTCAAGCTTCCTGTGGGGCTACCTCGTCCACCAGGAACATTGAAATATAGCCAGATTTGTCCTGTTGGACCTCCCTGACTCTCTAACGAACACTCCAGGCACCACCACTGCAGTGAGTTTGTGGTTCCCTTGCTAGCACTTCCCAGGCCCTACCACCTTGTCCCAAGTGGTGGGATGTTTCCAGTTCAGGAGTCGATCTTCCTCATGAAGACTGCTGTTTCCTCACGCTGCTTCCCATCGTTCTGACAAGAAAATGCCTCTCCCAGCTCCTAGCTGGCATGTTTCCAATGCGATGCTGCACTTGAGCTGGTGGAGAAGTAGAGCTTAGAGCTCTTGGGGCTCCAAAGCTGAGGCAGGGCTGTCTTCTCACTTCCATCCCTCTTTGCTTTTCAAAAGTGTGGTCATACACACAGCAAATGTAGAAGAAAGCTGTCAATAAAGACCATCGTCTGGGGCCTCAGTTGTTGCTGGCATTGTCCAGATTGTGCTGCTAGACACATACCTTCTCACAGCAGCCCATTTATCCCTCACCCATTGTCCTTCTTCTCAAAGTACCAACCAAAATACTCCCTTAGGGCAACTGGGATTTGTTAGGGTACTGCAGGAGGCAGAGCTGAGCAGGAACCCTCTCTGCCCTGACCTCCTCAAGTCCCATAGTGCACCCAGCCCGGTTCACAGGGAGCAAGGTAGCTCACAGAGCTGGGGCAAATGGGGGGCTGTGGAGTTGTCTTAACTGACTATTTCAATCTTGGGCCAAAGAAACCCCAAACATTTGTGAGGATGAGAAAGAAGATTGAGAAGAAATTGCCATTTTGAAATGAGATTTAGAACAAATCAGTTTTGCAGTCGTCCAGAAAAGGATGCTTTGACTTCTTTTTCCCAAAAGAGAAGTTCTTCTCCCAAGTTCAACCAGAAGTGATGTTTCCCAGCTGTACAGGAGCATTGGGATCCACAGCATCACAACCCTCCCTGCAGAGGCCATGCAAAGGATGCTGTGAGACAGGATGTCGGCCCCAAGGGCTTTCTTTTTCATTTTAAAATTCTGACTTGTCATACATCATTTTCTTTCCAGAGTAGCTAGTGGCTTTGGGATGTCCACTGGGGCTTGCTTGGCTTTCGGCGTACATGCTGTTGGATCGGACTCAGGCCTTAGAAATAGATGCCTTTCCTTCCCCTCTATCCAGAAGCCCTTTGGTGAGCTTCAGAGGCTGTGGTTCCTCCCAAGCAAGCACCAGCGAGCATCTGAAGCATCAGATGAGGATGGAGACTTTGTGGTGTACTGAGTTGGGAGCTGTTATGATGGTGAGCTGAGAGCCCAGTTCTTTGTGCCAGAGAACATGGTTCCCCATTACCTTGGAGGAGATGTCATAGCTTTGGGGATGCAGGGTGGGACACTGTGTGAAACAAAAGACGACACACCACAGAGGCCTCTCCACCCTCAAAAAAAAATTCAAAGACGCATCAGTATAGCCCCATGGCAGGTGCAGTCAGCCAGGTACCACAAATCAGCTAAGGGGCACTAAACCCAATGAATCCCTCATTGGGATGGTAGCAGACGCCTTGAGACAGGATGCTAAACCGACTGCTCCGACTCTGAGAGGACACGGTGAGTCCTCAGCTCTCGGGTGGACTGGTTGCTGCCAGCGTGGCACAGCACCGGCTCCCCGTCCTCAGTGGGTTTTTGTTGCATGGCTCTGAAAGGAAGACCTCTCCAATACTCACACAACAAAGAGCAAACTCCAGCTGTGCAAATCGACCCATGCAGGAGAGACGAGGGCGTAGATTTGTTACCACAGCAGGTAGCTGATGCTGTTGAGTTTAAATGTCCCTATGGGGGAACCTCTTGCTGCATTCAGGTAATGGTTGTCTCCGGCACCCTGCACCCACCTAGTGATGTTACTGACTGCGGTTTTGAATCCTTGATCCTTGCGGTGGTAAAGCACGGTCAGCACTGGCTAACAGATGTGTTCAAGGCTTGTTCTAGCAGCATAAGCTCATTGCAGAAGCTCAGGACCTGCCTTTTGGGTCCTGGGGGCGTGGTATGCGTGTGAGTGACTGCAGCCCTGCGGACACCTAGCTGAGATCCAAGGCAGGGATTTAGGAGGACGCTACGTAAAAGCAGGCGTAGGGCAATGCCTACCTGGAGCAGAGCAGAGGCGATGGGGCTGTGTGCACACGTCATTAATTTAAACACTTCCAGCTCCCCTCCCTCCCAAGATAAGTGGACAAAAACATGTCCTGGAAGCTCCTGCTGATGCCCAGCCAGAGGACTCGGAGGCAGTTCTGCAGCTCCTCTTGGAGTGCAGGTGTCTTTGGGGAGGTGTTTATAAACGCCTGCTCTGTCCATGGTGCCCGTGGCCTTGCAGGTGGTCCGGCCTCAGCACTACCGCCATGGCCGTTGGCCAAGCTTGTTTTGAGATGTTCCATCCCGCGCTCTTTGCAGGGCTGGCCTGCTGCTGAGGGGGGAATGGCCCTGGAAGCAGGTTCATGCTCTCCAGGGAGGATGGGGGCTGCTGTGCAGACCTGGGAGGGGGGAATTGCCCCCTTCAGAGCTTCCCCTGGAGGTTACTCATTGTTCTTCCAGCACCAAAACTGCAAGGGAGATGAGTGGCTTGTCCTGGAAAGAGATCACTCGTGAGGCTTCCCTGCCACTGGTTACACTGGGGGAGGGCTTTTCCGGGGGACATTGTATGGTTGGGTGGGGATGGCCAGGATGAGCTGGCCGCCCCTGCAAGCCTGGTGCTGTCCTTTCCTCCACCCCATGGTAGGGGTCTGCACACCTTCTGGCAGTGAGGGTCAGGGACAGACAAGGGCTTCAGGAAGCTTCTGCCTTCCCCACGTCCCACCCCAGGGTGGAAGGCCAAGTGGTTTTTAGAGGGCCAGGTGATCTGCTGAAGGGGCAGAGCTGGCTGAGCAGCAGATTGGCTGCAAGGAAGAGGTGAAACAGCCGTAGTTTGTTTTCCTGGAGCTGCAGGGGACAGCGGCCAGAGGCACCTGGCCAGCTGGTGTGGCAATTCGGGCACTGGCAGAGGGGAGCCAGGTGCTGCGTGGCAGCTCTGGCTGGAGGGGGACAGCCACGGGCGACTGCTGGGTGCCTCCGGACAAGCTCAGTTCTGGGCACCTGGGTGCAGAGTGGAGCTGGGAAGCTCAGAGATTGTGCCGGCAGGAGGGAGCTCCATCTCCTCTGCCTTGGGGAGTAGGGTCCGCTCCTGTCTCCCAGGCTTGCTGCCCCAAAACACCAGAAGTTACCATTTCTCTCGTCTTCCTGGTGTTCCCTTTCCAGCGAGAAGTGCCCACTTTCTGCCTCGTCAGAGCAGTCGGATTGTCCTAGTTCGGGGTGTGGATCAGTCTCTGAGCCCAAACAGTGAATTGACCCCTTGCAGAGCACATGCCAGAGTTGCTGCCTCTCTGCCCGCTTGCTTTGCTGGAGGCTTCCTCAGGTGGCATTTGCCCATGCACAGTGCTGCCAGGCTGTGCCGTGAAGCTGAGGGAAGCCCAGGGGTACCAGAGGTGCCTGGCCTGGGGCCCTGGAGGAAGAGGCCCATTTCTGCCCCCAGCGCCAGGTTGGTGCTATGGACTGCTAGCTCCTTCTTACTTGTGACAGCAGAGGAGAAAGAGACAAAGAGGGCAAGAACTGAAGCAGGTGCATGTCTCTTGGCATCTCTCAGCCCTGGTGCCCAACGGTTTCTTGCTTTAAGCTGCTTTCCAAGAAGCACAGCTCTTGCACAGCTGCTGGAGCTGGGTCTGAGTTTTCACACTAACCCTGTGCTCAGTCTTGCTCTTTCTGAGACAGTTGATGTGTCCCATGAGCTTGACCTTTCTCCAGAAGGCTGGGCCTTCAAGTGGACATGGACCCCCCCAGACCTCTGGGCTGAGCACAGATTCAAGCTGGGCATCTGCTGCTGCGCTCGGTGCTAGTGGAGCTCCTGCTGATGCTGTTTGGCCGTCATCAAGAGAGGAATTTGGTTGGGTCCCTTGAGATGAAAATACTTGTCTGTTCACACAGATGCCCCTCGCCCTGGCAGGCAGCTTTGGCCCAGAAGAATTTATGCAGTCATCTACCTGAGAACACGAGGGCATGTCCTTAGGCTGTTCACAGCGTCTGGCCATGGTGGTGAACAAAGCCCGTTTGGAGAGCGTGAAGAGATAGTCTCTAAGTACCATTTGACGGAGTGAGGGAGAGCAGGATGAGAGTTTCAAGCTGTCCTTCAGGTATTACAACACTGTCCTGTTCAGCGGCCCAGCCAGGTGGCCTGCCCCACACCTGGGAGGAGGCATCCACTGGACCCCAGTCCGTGCCTTTGCCAAGGGGAGAAAGCCGTTCTTTGAACCATGCTCCAGTGTATTCCCTCGGCAGAAGCCACAGCTGTCCTTCAAGGAGAAGGAAGACCTGAACGGTGCATTGGCTTGCTGATAGATGGAGCTATAAGGCAGCTCTGCAATCCTCCTGCAAGAGATGAGAAGGTGGGCCACCACTGTTGGGAGGTAGATGTGATACCAACCTTTAAAGGTCCGTCGGTTTCTGGATGGAGGAAGAGAAGAACCAACTTGGCTTCTCACTTGAAGCTTCACCAAGAAGAAAATGGGCTGTGACAAGGGGGTTGTCTAAGGGCAGCGGAGACGCTTGTCATTCACAAGGTGATGAGCTTGATACCTGCCAGCCCTGAGGTGAGGAAGGGGCCCAGTGTATGACTGCAGAAGTCCCCTGCGCCCGGCATGGGTGCTGTGACAAGGAGCTGGACACAGGGTAGAGAGAAGTCCTCTGTTCCTGCTCTGCAAGTGACTTCCCATGGGCAGCATTAAGGAATGTTGTAGTGTAGCAGGAAAATGTTTTAAAGCATCTGGTTTTATTTATTAATTGTTTAATGCTTGCCTTCATCTCTTTCCCAGCAGCCTTGGGGATGTTTTCTGGAGCACCGCTGTGGCCCTGGGAGCTGGTGGGATTCCTTCCTGTGCCGCTGAGCCCTGGCCGGGCTTTGAACACCCGGGATGCCTGCTCTCCGTGGCGTAGCTGGAGACTAGAAGCTCAAGGTTGTGCCATAGCTTGTCTCAGTGTCTTGGGATTTTGCTGAAGGGGTGTTTAATTTAAAACCACTTGGGCCATAAGCCAGACCCTCGCCGTGGAGGCAACATCTCTTTACTTTTCCCTGCAGGATGCCATGGGGAAACTCTACAAAGGTACCGGGCCTCTTGGTGCTCCGGTTTCTCACAGTGCAGAAGAGGCTGCAGGGTCCACTCTGGCATGGTGTCAGCAAGGAAGTGGCTTCACCTTGATGAGGTAATTCCTTGGAGAGGGAAGGCGTAAAGAGGGTGGCATTTGCTGGGCTGGCTCTTGGTGTAAGAGAAAGGGACATTTTTTGTTCCCCAGTTCTAGAGGGAAACAAGACCCTGGCAGCTCCCCCAGCACCTCAGCTGTGTTTGGATCAGATGTGGGCTCCAAGGACGTCTTCTGGTTGTTTGCTTTTAGATCAGCAAGTCCCAGCAGGGGCTGTGCAGGCCCTGCAGGGGATGGGACAAGGAGAACGGTTGACTGAATCAGGCCAGGAGGAGGAGAACACCACGGCAAAGCCATGGCTCCCCCAAACCTGCAGCTGGGGAGAGCAGGAATCGCCTGGAGCCAATGCGGAATGCACCCAGCACAGCCAGGAGCCTTCCTCCCTGCCCTGGGACCGTGAGGATGGTTTCAACCTCTTGCGGTGTGTGTAGATGGGGAGGCTGGTGGGTTTTATGGTTTACAACTGAGGATATTGCTTACTGGCATACTTCAGGAGCTCACTGAAAAGAGAATTACAGACCAGCCCTGGCATGATCGCGATGAAGTGGCGTGTGAGTGTGCAGGAGCCATGAACATCCTCTCCATAATGATGTTCACTGAGCTGTTTTACAGCTGCTCAGCAGATACCGTGTGCTACGCGTGGGAAGACGCGGTGCCCTGAGCCCGCACGGTGCGGATGGAGCAGGTAAGAGCCTGCGCTGTGCGGAGCCCCTGGTCTGTGACGGAGAGGAGAACTGTTTGCAGGAGCGTCAGCAGAGTGGCTTTGCCGGGTTGTTGGGGACGGTCTGCAGCCCTGGTTCTGCCGAAACCAGAGCTGGGGCCTGGAGAGGGAAGGGGCACGTGTGAGGGAGCCCTTGTTCTGCTCGGTGGGGTGAGGTGAGGTGGGAGAGAGGGTTCTTTCTGTATCTCGGTAAGAAAGGCTGAGTAACAACTGGCTTAACAAAACAGCTGCTTTAATCAGATCGGGGAGAAGGGAGGATGCGCAATACCTTGAAGGACCAAAAAGGCAGAACGTCTCTCCAGGGAACGGATACGTGCAGCGCGGTGGGGAAATCCATCCCGGGACCCATGCGATGCTGCACACAGGCAGGGTGTCCCGCCTCTGAAGGGCTGTGAGCTTTACTCGCTCTTGGTGCTGCTCTTTTCGCTCTGCCTTACTCAAACAGCTCTTTTATCAAGCCATTTGCTGTCGGGCCTTTCTCGCTGAGACCAGAGAGACCCCTGCCCCACCTGCCTGCCCCCCACCCAGCCCAGACATGCCTTGGGAAGAAGCAGGGAGCATCCCAAGGAAGGGGGGGCGCGAGGGGCTTGGTGGGTGGGGGGCTTGCGAAGGAGCGCTCGCCCCGGATCGGGGCCATGGCTCCCTGCGGGCTCTGGTTCCTGCCGGCTCTCTGCCCACCCCCAGCCTGGGGAGGTGGGAGGGCCGTGCAGGAGCCCTGCTCCGAGGGGGCCCTGGGAGCCTCACTCAGGTCCTCACCGCTTCCCCACATGAAGAAGTCGTGACTCCTGCAAGGGGAGCGGGCAGGGGTTCAGTGCTGCCTATCATGTCCCAGGCAGCCAGCATTTCCCGTCCCAGTTAGGGCTTGAGAATTCGCCTCGCCAGGCTGGTTAGAGCTCAAATACCCCAGAGTCATAGGAGTTCTAGGACGGGGTAGTGGGATGGGAGCCCTCGGATGCTCCTGGCCAGTGCCTGCTTGCACCATGACTGTTGCCAGCACTAGGTCAGGATGACCATGGCCTCATTGGCCTTAGCCTTGTGAACCCCCATCGACGGAGGACCCCTGCCCCCATGCTGTGCTGACTCCGAGGGATACACCACCTCCTGGGAAAGAAACATCACCGGGGTGTCCAGCCTGAGCACCCCAAGCTGCACTAAAGGGCCATTGCCCCTTGGGATGTGCGCTGTCACGGAGAGTTTGTCTCTGCTGCCTTCGGACCTGCCCTCCAGGTAGTTTTTGGCCACCGTTAATTCAACCCTTAGACTCCTCTTGGGCAGACTAAATGAGACAGCCTCCCACCATCCCTCTTCTTAGTCCCCGCGTCCCCGACCCAACCAGCGTGTATGTGCGGTCCTTTGTTACCAGCATTTCACACGAGGACAGAGCAGGCAGTTCCAGTATCCCCTGGACTGGCTAAGCGGTGGAGATGTCCGTACCCCATCACTCCCGTAGCGAGCAGAGAGTCCTACCGAAGCCTCGGTCTTGGCAGAGCCTGGCAGCCTTCCTGGATTTTGGATGAGAAAATACAAATCGTTCTCGCTGACTTTGCAGGGTTAATCTCAGTGCAGGCGCACGCGGCGCTGCCTGTGTCCTCAGCTCCAGCCAGGACATGCACAGCAAAGGGCTGAGGAGGGAGCTACAGACCGGGAAAGACGTGTGCCCATCACGCCACCGGTAAGACGTTGGGGAAGATCGTGAAGCGCTTGTGGAGGGAGGATCCGGCGTGGGCACGCGAGGTGCAGCAGATGAGCTGCCTTGCCCTGTTTGTAACCTCCCGCTGCTGTGGAACACTTTGCAGGGAGGAGAGGGGTTGGAAATGGAGCTGAACATTGAAACTTGAAGCTCAGGCGCCTGGAGCGCTTCGGAGCCCGGGTCAACTCATCACTCCCCAGAGGAGCAGGAGCCCGTGTGCCTCTGGGGGCCTGCGTTTTGCTCTCAAGCTCAGCACAGAGTGAGTCTTCCACACTGCCCCTTGGAGGAAAAGTCATTTGCATTAACTCGCTGAGAAAGGGAGACAGGACGCACGCTGCAGGATTGCAGAGCGCTGTGAAGCAAGGAAAGAAAGAGCGGGGAGAAGGAAAACCAGCTTGGTCTTTATTCTTTAACTTGCATGCATTGAGCTGGCTGAAGGGGTGCTGGGTGAGGACAGCGCGGTGTTGCGCTGTGCCCCCGGGGGTGTAAGATCCAGCCTTCCTGCCTGGGCACCGCAGCAGGGAGGTTGTATTCAGGACCTTACTGCCTAAAGCCTGATGCCCTGGGTTGGATAGTCCCAGGAGGCTCCAGCCTGGCCCCGCAGCGGGTGCAGGAGGAGAGGCCGGTGCGCAGGGAACCCCTGAAACCTGTCCTGCAGGGAGGAGGTGCGGCAGGGGAGCTAACAGAGGAACCGACCGGCCGTTTGCAGGGCAGAGGGAGAGTCCGAGGCTGTGTCAAGGGATGTGGGATCGCTCAGGTTCATCCCCGGGCATGAGCAAAAATCCCGTGGTAACGCTTAGTGAAAAGGCAGACTAAAAGAGAGGAAAGCAAAGGCAACAGGTAAGGAAGCCAGAGCCAGCGTGTTTGCAGCCGCTGTCTTGGGACAGAGCCCTCATCCGCACACCCGTCTCCTTGACGTTGCGTCAGCCCGACTCCACGCCAGGCTGCGAGAGCAGAGCTTGCTCGTGCCGCGCTGGGGAGGGCCCGAGGTGCCCAGCACCCTCCTGCTGCGACGGCTCCGCACCGTCCGTGCAGCCCAGGCTGGGGTTTTCCTGCCTGGATTCACCACTTGCTGCCCCAGGCGTGTCTTCGGGGAGCGTGGGATGGGCCTGGGAAAGTGCGTGCTGGTGGGCAGTCGCAAGGGGAACAACCAGGTCTCGTCTCCTGGATTTCCTGCCCCTTAGGAGCAGCAGTCTGGGCACAGCCCACCCCTCTCCTGACCCCAGCCCTCCTCACAAAGGGCAAGGAGGCAGGGTGAGCGATGAGGCTCCGGCACCCCTTCGGCCCTCCTGGCTTCTTGCCGAAACTGCTAATTAAAAAGCCAGTTTCGTCAAGTGATTTTTGTGACGTGAAAGCTTTTCCGTAAGGAACTGGTCCCGAATCCACCAACTCATTTCACGTTTATTTTAAATCTAAGCTTTATAGCGTGTAATTTCCTCCAGGGCTTGATTATCTTCTCAGTAAAAGCACTGTTGTTCTGGTTTGTGAGACCTATATTTAATCTCGCCGTCAGGTCTCTGCACCTCTCCGTACAGGGCTTAGATGCTGCCACCTCAGCTCCTGGGCTTTCCTTTCGAATCCATGACACGAGTTACCACCTCGGTACTGCCGAGGGCGTGCTCCAGCCCCGGGCAGCCTGCGAGCACTCACTGTTGCTGCAGAAATGGTCTCCTGAACCTCGAGGTCATTCAGGGAAGGTCTCTACATGGTGGCAGGTGATATTTAAAGAGAGATTCAAGGGCAGAGAGAGACAAGGAGCCGTGTGCGTCTCTGTTATTGTGGTGGCACCTTGAGTCCCCCTTCTCTGTGTTTCCTACGCGCGTAATGAGGTGCGTTATTACCACGCAGCCTAGTTTTGTGTCAAAATACACGCAGAAGTGGGAGGGGGAAACACTTTCTTGCGTCTGCAGACAGCCCTCAGCACTCACTCAGGGGATCTGAGCAGCCCAGTTCAGCCCAGTGACACAATGCAGAAAGCTGCTCTTTTCATGGAAATGCTTTCATCAGCTTCTCACTGGATGGCCCCCCAGTTTCAAACTTGCCCCATGGCCATCGGCCTCATTTGTCGCAGCCCTCAGCCAGCACCTGGGTCTCTGCAATGTGCTGCCCCTCCAGAGCTCTGGGGTGTCCTGAAGCGGGGAGGAGAGCTGTGGGATATGGACATTTATAACACGAAACCTCTGCTCTGGCGGCGTTAACAGCCGCCTTGAACCCGTTTGAAGCCTCCCAGCCACGCTGGGCTGATGCTGTGGTGGCACCGCGTTTCCGCTCCGCTGTGGGATGCAGGCGGCAGGTAGAATGTGGGGTGTCGTTAGGAGCCCCAAGTGCACTCTCAAGGGACGCTGCCGCTCCAGCTGGGCGCCGCTGCTCGGGTGCCAGCCTCACGGGGCGCCCCTTTGAGCGCACTGCTGTGTCTGGCAGGAGCTCGCTGTGAAAGTTTGCTCACCAGTGGTGCGACACACTGCACGTTGGCCAAAAAGTGGTGCTTTCTGGTCGAGCCAAACCCACGAGCACTCCTGTTGTTATCTTTCAATGATAAGTCGGGGTGCAGGTAGAGGTGCTCCGAGCAGAACTGGCGGGGCTGTGCACGGGGCGTTTCTCTGGTCAATGCATGGTGCTGCTTCAGAGAAGGTTCCCCGCTGTCACACTGGCCTCCCGGCTGCTCCGTCCGCTTCCACAGCAAAACGTTCAGCAAGTGCTGCGTGAAATGCCACCTCCAAAAGCAGCGTCTGAACCGGTGTGGGATCCACGAGAAATGATCTTGCAGCAGATGACCTGCAGCCCTCTCACCGCTTGAAACGCTAAAGCTCAGGACAGACGTTATCCCTGCGACGGCACCGCTTCTCAGCCTTGTGTCCGTGCCCTCCAGAGGGGCAGCGTTCACCCTCTAGACAAGCAGCGCCATCACAGAAGGCAGAACTGTATCGACGCCTGTAGGACCGGCGCTGGTTTTCGCCGTTGCAATGGCCTATCACCTCGGGCAGTAGCTGCCGGCTTCAGCCGTTGCAGTTTTCGTGGTGATTTGGAGATTCTGCTCTTCATTTCTGTTCTTCTTTCCCGGTCTTTCAAACAGAGGCTCTCCCGCCTTGGGATGTGCGTGTAGCAACACATAACTGACGTGGCCTTCGTCTGTGAAGGGAACGTGGAGGCGCACGGACACACCGGATGCGCTGGTGTAACTGTACTCGTTATTTAATACACGGGGGGGTGTAAGGAGGTTGTGCAGAGAGGAGGGAAGAGAGAGAACAATCAGAGTGGTGGCAGAGAACTCCAGTCCTGCAGGAGAGTCTCTGGGATGGAGAGGTCTCACTGGTGGCCTGGAGATTGGGCTGT
Source organism: Bucorvus abyssinicus (assembly GCA_009769605.1). Lineage (NCBI taxonomy): Eukaryota > Metazoa > Chordata > Aves > Bucerotiformes > Bucorvidae > Bucorvus > Bucorvus abyssinicus. The sequence continues at coordinate 20,249,353 of CM020041.1, read as the reverse complement.
AGTGCCCAGGAGCTGAAGGTGCTTCCCTTGTGTGGGCACCAGTGCCCCCGCCGGTGCTGTTTTGCACCCGCGTGACATCTTTCTGGTGATCCATCACAGTGCCCGGCCCGCACTGTCCTTCTGGGGGACAGGAAGTGTTGCCTCGCTGATCGTCGGCTGGTGTCCGCATCTGCTGGTCTCAGGAGAGAAGTCCTCTGGCCCCGGGCAGGGTGGGCGGTGACGACAGAGCAGTGACAGTCGCTCTTCAGAGGCAGGCTCCCTCCGTCTCCTCCATCCTGAGAGGTGTGAATCCCTCCCAAAGCTGGAGCTGCTGATGAACGCACTGGATGCAGACGTACGTGTCTCAGAAACGGAGCGCGAGAGGCGCCGTGAGCCCGGGCTTCGCAGGCACGCCGTCAGAACGAGCAACGTGCAGCATCGGGGTGCTAAGGCATGGACCGAGACATCGGATTGGAAGGCTGGGAGGAAAAAGGGAAGGCTGAATTGTTTACATTGTGTTTTCATTCATCATTCCTGCTCGTGTGGGTGGACAAGGAGTGAATGAGTTTCGTGGGGAGGGCAGCGAATAAAAGAGGCGCACGTTTCCTCGACAGATGAGTGGCTTTTTTTGGTCCTTGCACCTAGGTTAATATGCCACAAAGGGGCTGGAGGAGCCCTCAGAGCTTCTCTCCCGTGTGAGAGAAACCTCTCGCTCTTGATTTTTCTTCCTTTTGATTGCCATGTGCCAGGAGAGAACAGGTTTTGCTGGGTAGGTTTCATCCCTCTAGAAAAGTACTGGTTTGTCCCCCAACAGCACACGTGCCCAGCTTTTCTTCGGGCTGTTGAGCGTCTCACAGGCAGACGGTAGGACAATGCTCTCGCAGCTGAGGGAAGGAGGGGCAGCTGGATCAGGGCTCTTTGTGGGAGAGGCAGCAGTGGTGCCTACAGCTACATCCCTCAGTTCTGCCTTCCCCTGCTGGCACTGGTCCGGAGGGTGATGCTAATGGGCAGCAGACACGGGAACACAGCGGGGTGGGGGCAAGCCGAGGAGACCACGAGACCACGGCAGCGTTGCTGGTGGAGGACTCCCGAGAAGGGTCTTGGTTTCCTTTGCTGCAGCCATGCTGCTTGTCGGAGCCTTTGACAGGCAGGTGGAGTAGGAGATTTCAGAGGTCTCTCTCCATGCCAGTCCTTACCTAACTGGAAGGACTGCCAGATATGGTTTATTTTGACCATGGACCTGCTTAGTCAATCTCCAGATTGGAGCCTCAAACTGGGGGCTGGGCTTTGCTTTTTCTGTATAATTTCCGCGTTCATCATTTCTCATCTGCCTTTCTTGTTTCACCCAAGGCTGTGGCATCGTCTCCCTGGTGCGTCCTGGCGAAGGGCTGCCTCCTGCCTTGCGTGGCGGGTCCTGGTGTTCGTGGGCTACGTACGCTGACCTGCAGGTGAGGATCAGCCGCCGTCCGATACCAGCACGCCGAAGGAGCCCTTTGGCCCCTTGCTGGTCTTCAGCCTAACAAACAGAACCACAAAACCTGCTCTGTGCCCAGGGTGCAATGAGCAGGGTGACGGATCCCTCCCCTCTGTGTGACATCTGGAAATCCCAGCTGGAGGCTGGGTTGAGTTTGGGACTTTCCAGCACTGCAGAGACATTGACAGGCTGGAACGAGAGCAGCAGAGGTCAGGGCCTGGAGATCAGGAGGTGTAAGGAAAGTCTCAGTGAGATGGCTTTGTTCCGCCTGGAGGAGAACTTGGTGCTACTGGCAGCTACCGGGGAGAGGGGCTGGAGGGGCAGAACCTCTCCGAGGAGGGGGGGTGGGGGGCAGCAAGGCACAAGCTGGAACACAGGGAACTGCCATTAGAGATAAGGAAAGGCTTTTTTCACCATGACGGTGGTTAAAACCGGCACAGGTTCACGAGGGAGGTTCAGGCGTGAGCTAGGCATGACCTGGAGCCACCGACCCCAGCTGGCCCTGCTGTGAGCAGGGGCTTGGCTCGTATTTCTCCTGGGGACCCTGCCAAGCTCAGTTATCCTGTTATTCTGCTAGCGAGCGTCAAGTCTTTGTGAAGCAACTGGAGAGAGGTGTTTTTCAAAGTATGTTATTTCCACTTTGTTCTCTGAAAACCGGGCACCCAGGGCCTGGCCTTACGCATTTCATACGACAAACTGCCCAAGGACCTACAGAAAAGAATGGTTTTCCATTTATATCGGAGAAGCAGCAGGGGAGGGTGGAAGGGATTTAGTCCTAAACCATTTCCCAAATGGTAAGGGTAATGCCAGCGTCTCTGGTGACGAAGGCTCATTGTCTTCACAAGAGCTTGGCTGAACAGCACCAAAAACACGGCGAAATGGAGACGTGGCCAGTGCCCTTTTATGAGGCCAAAGCTCCTGCACTCCAAAATGCCCCAGAGACAGAGAAAAACCCCACTTTTCCAAATCGCCCCAGAGGCCTCACAGGAGCCTTGTGCTGAGCTTCTCCCAGCGGTCAAACCACTGAGATTTCAACCTGCAGACAGGGAGGAGACAAGGGTCAGCAACTCAAATGCCCGGGCGTTACACCGTCGTTTCTGGTGAGGGTTGGGGTAGAGCAGGAGAGCTCCAGATCAAGCTCTGCTGTGGGGTATCTCCTTCCTTCTCAGGCAGAACCGGTGCGGCTCTCTGAGCAAAGCGTTCGGGAAAGGGGAATTTCCACAGAGAGCTGTGTCAAAAGCAGAGAGAAGTCGGGTGGTTTCCCTACTCGTCCCAGCAGCCTCCTGAATCCAAAATACTGTCCTTCCCTCTGCCACGGGAAACATGCCTGGTCCCTTCTGCCTCCACCCGTGTTCCTCTGCAGTTTTGCACGGTCACCGAAGCGGGGAAAAGAGAAGAAGGACAGAGAAAGCTTTCAGAAACATCTGAAAGCAGAGCGCCACGGAGAATGGCAGTTAGCGAGCGAAAAGGCACGCAAGAACTGCTCCTCCAGCCCTGCTGTTCACACACTGCGCTGCTTCCGATGCATCACGGTCCTGCAATGGCAGAGCCGTTCAGAGCCTCCCGGGAGAGAGGGAACAGCAGCTGTCCTGGCTGGCGGCCCTGCAGAGCTCTGCGTGTGTGCTGGGGCTGTGCCGGCGTGTGCCAGCGGTGGGACAAGGCGGGCTGCCGCGCTGGGCAGCAGGGCGAGGGCAGCCCGAGGCAAGGCAGAGCTCGGTGCCTGCGCTGGGCACAGCAGCTCGGCTCCCTTCCCGTTTTTCCTGATGATTCTGGCTGCACCACGTTAAATGGAGAGCAAACCCTGCTCCTGCCATCTGTGCTCCTCTGCTCTCACCGCTGTGCTCAGAGACCTGGCTCTTGTCATCTTTGGGGGTGTGAGGTTGTAAAGCCACTGGGGCAGGGGCTGTGGCCCCGTTGCAGCGCAGGCAGGGCTGTGCGTCGCTGCTACAGGCTGTGCCCTGGCCCACTGCCTCAGCGAGGGCTGAGCCCAGCCTTCCCAGCCCCAGGTCACCTCCATCGCGATGGGACTATGGCCGCTGCCCTTCAACGCAGGGTCTAGTGCAACAACAAATGTGGAATCCTCTGCTGCTAATTTGGCATCTCAGATCCCTTCCACACTGTAGCATCTGGGCAGCGAGGCTTTGTGAGTACAGATGCTTCAGGATCAGCTTTGAAAATAAACCCAAATAAGTCACTTTTTGGAGATTAAACTGACTCCTCCTGGAAACCACTGCAGGGGAAGAGCACTTGTTTATTCAAAAGAGACAGCAGGGATCAGGGCATGAAAGCAGGCTTTGTCTCCTCGCCGATTGCCCTACTCCATTTCTCTCCGCGTTAACGCCTTCTCTTCAGGTGTGCCGGGGAATCTCGGCCGCACATCTCCCGGCTCCATCGGCAACATCGGGCGAAGAGGAAACCCCCCCCTCCCGGCTGCCGGGCCCCGCACACCGCGGAAGCCCCGTGTCACCTGCAACCGCTCCTCGGAGGAGGATCCGCTCGGAGGAGGATCCGCTGCTCGGAGGAGGATCCGCGGCGGCTCCGCGCCGCGCCGCGCCGCTCCGCTCCGCCCCGCCGCGCCCGCCGCAGCCCCGCAGCCCGGCCGCCGCAGGGCCGGCGGGCAGCGAGCGGCAGCCGGCGGCATGAGGCGCGACCCGGCGCCCGGCTTCTCCATGCTGCTCTTCGGCGTGTCCCTCGCCTGCTACTCGCCCAGCCTCAAGTCGGTGCAGGACCAGGCGTACACGGCGGCGGTGGTGCTGGAGGGCAAGGTGCAGTCCGTGGGCCCCCCCGCCGGCGGCGGCAATGACAGCCGGGGAGCCGCCGGCCCCGCCGGGGGGGTCTTGGTCAAGGTGCTCGACCTGTGGCCCCTCAACAGCGGCGGGCTGCAGCGGGAGCAGCTCATCAGCGTGGGCTCCAAGGCGCCCTGCTTTAAAGTGAAGCGCAACCACCGCTACATCTTCTTCCTGGAGCCCACCGAGGAGCCGCTCGTCTTCCGCACCGCCTTCGCCCCGCTCGACACCAGCGGCAAGAACCTCAAGCGGGACGTGGCGCGGATCCTCTGCGCCGACTGCGGTACGGGCCGCGCCGCGGAGGCGGGGGGCGGCGGCCGGGGGGGCGCGGGGCCCGGCGGCGGGGCGGGGGGGGGCGGCGGTGGCGGCGATGGAAGCGGCGGCGGGGAACGCTGGCCCGCGGCCCGGGCAGCAGCGGGGCGACCGCTCCGTTACCCCTCCGGGGCTGGGGGGGGGGGGTGCCCGGCGATCGCGCCCCGGCCTCAGCCCCGGCCGGCAGCGGGAGCCGCGCCTGCACCGGGGGGTGATGCGATGCCCTCCGCCGGGCCCGGTCGCCGCAGCGGCACTCCCCCCGCCTCGGCCCCGGGGTCCCCGCTCGCCCGGCTCAAGGTCCCGGCCTGCCCCGGCACAACCCCCCCCCGCCCGCCCCGGCGCCGTGCCAGCGGCGCGGCCCCGAGCCACGGCGCGGGGCCGGCGGCCGAGGGCCCGCAGCCCGGCTGCCCGGCGGGAGCGCGCCGGAGCGCTCGGCCTCGGCGCTTTCCCGGTGGCCCCCGCCTGGGCGCCGCTTCCCCCGGCTCGGGGAGAGCCGCCGCCGGCCTGCGGCGCTGGCTCGGCTGGCCCCGTGCGCGCCGCTGCCGCGCTCCTCCGGCGGCCGCGTGTACCGGAGCGGAGCGGGGCTCTGGCCCGGGGGTGCGGGGCCTGCGGCAGGTGCTGGCGCTCCCTCCCGCTGTGTCCTGAGCGACGGCAAGTTTTGCCTCCTCCAAAACAACGGCCTCACGCGGTGAAGTTGGTTTTCTTTGGTTCGCCGAGCGCGTTTCGCTGTCTCCCGTCCGTGCCCTCGCACCGCTCTCCGGGCGCGCTGCCTGCTGATCCTCCACCGCCCTGGAGAACGCCTTGGTTATGAAATGACTTCAGCGGGGAAGCGCCTGCCGGAGCGGTACTCCTTGTGCGCCTGGATTTTCCTTGCTGTCCTCCGGCAGGGCGAATGCCTGCGATGGGCTGGGCGGCGGGGGACCGGGCGAAGACAATGACTGCATTTTCCCAGCGTTAGGATCTGAGCTTGCAAAAATGCGAGGCTGGCCCTTCATCCAGCTTGAACGCTCAGATACTGTGTCACAAAATCCGGAGAAGGCCGGTGTTAACCCGGAGAGCTCCGAGTGCCATGCCGCGCCGCGCCGCCGGCAGTGGGTGTGCATCTCTCAGGTTTGCCGGGTGACGAGGATGTACGGGGCATATCTGCAGGGAACCCCGGCTCCCCACGCAGCGCCAGCACGCGGTGCTCCCTCGTCGGGTTAAGCGGCCTTTTGCCTCATTCAAAGCAGGGTGCCTGGTCACGTTGTACCCGGCTCTGTGACGAGCAGGTGGGTGCAGCTTTGTGGGCGCCGTTGCTGTTGTGTCACTAACTCGGTGTTTCCGGGGCACGTTCTTTGCCATTCGCCACTGCTGACCCCGGATTTTGAAAGCCAGACCTGTCTCTTTCTTCAGTGATCCGAAAGATAAATTTAGCAGATCGTGTTTCGTGGGAGAAAGGCAGAACCTTGCACATTGTAATATGTCGTTGAGGAAAATGGGCTAGGACTGCGTACGAGGAAACTAATTGGGGAGACGCTAATTTCACGCGCATCCGTATGTGGGCCACCGCGGACACGGGGGGCTTAGCGAAGCAGCTGTGGCGGAGTTAAGAGGAAGGTAAACGGGGGAATTTCTCTGGTCTCGTTGTCGGGCGAAAGCGCAGCAAAAGGTACGTGGCTTTTTAGGTTTTTTCTGAAAGCAAGAAGGATTCCAAACTTGCGCAGCTCTGAGCAGCCGGGTATGGCTTTAAGAGGAGCGGCGGCTGCTCCATTGCTCCCTGGCTGAGGCCCAAAGCGTTAACGTGTAGGCTGATGTAACAGTGAGTTAAGGGATGTCGTTCTGCCCGTGACACCTGCTTGGACCGATGCGCTTGTGTTTTCGATGGTCTGAACAGGCTGCCTGGCTGAGGGGCTCTGCAGGCTGTCGGGAGCGATGTCTCAGCAGAGCCCTACGGCAGACTGCAAAGGACAAAGAGAAGCTGGAGCTTGGGAACTGCCGTGACTGTGGTTCGGTTCAGCGATGAAGAGTAAGCGGGAGCCTCGACCTGCTGAGCTGCTGGTTCCCCAAGCACTTCATGCTCTCGGCTCGTCTGGGCGGTTGCTTCTGAAGGTGACATTCCTGGCAGGACCTTCTGGTTTGTGGCACCCGAGCTGCTGGAAGGGCGTGTGGCCTGGGAAACCAGGCCACGGTCTACCTTCCCGCTCCTTGGTTTCTGCTGGGAGGGCAGAGCTGGAGGGGCGCGGGGCTGGTTCCCATTCTCACTGCAGACGAGGGCTGTGGAGAACTCCAGAGCCGGCAGGGGGTGGAGTGTCCAGGCACGTGTGGTCCGAGGGACGGCCAGGCTGCAGCCTTGTAATGGAGCCAGGGGGACAGAAGCTGGGGCCACTGCTGAGTGGGTGGAGGGGGACCTCGTGTCCCTGATCACTCCAGTCCGCCCACTGCCAAAGACGGAGGCCTCACAGGACCATCTTCTCCCTGCTCCGGCTCCGTGCCTGAGTCTCTTTCCTAGTGATTCATCCCCTCCTCACAGGCCAAGGTGCCGGGTGTCCTCTGCTCCTGCTGCTTGCCCAGGTCCAGGATGCGTTGCAGAACGTGGCCTGCGGTCGGAGCATCTCCAAGGAACGGTCTCTGCTGATTGCACAGCTCCCTCGGAGGAGAGAAAGTGGGTGGTGAGGCTCTGCACGGACCCAGACCCGCGCTGAGCAGAGCCAGGAGGGCTGGAGGAGCGGGGAGAGTAGCAGAGGGTGCCGGAGGCACGACGGGAAAACCGGTCTGTGTGGCAGCCGTGTGTGCAGGGTCTCGCCTGGACGGCTCCCTGTCCGCCCCCGCAGGCTGAGGTCCGGGCAGGGGGATTCTCCCTTTGGCCATCGCGCCGCTGGGCAGGCTCTGGAGGCTGGAACTTCCCTCTGCACCTCTGCCCAGCTGTGGGTTTGTGCCCCCCTGGCACTCAGGGAGCAGCCGGTCCCTGGGCCCAGGATCCTGTGGGTCTCACCACCCACCTGCCCATCTTAAACCCTCTTCTGTGCTGGGAGCGTTATTGTGTTTTTCATGCCGTTACATAATGACTCCTGTCATTGCTTCTCCTCCCGTCTCTTTACAGCCCTCAGCTCCTCAGTTCTGGCTGGTCTCTTACCTCCACGGTGCCTGCTTGCACAGGGCGAGGAGGAAGAAATAGGGGCAAGACACGGCGCTGGCCCTCGCGAGTGGGTGGCTGCGTGGCGCGGTGGCCCTCTGGGGACCGCTCCTGCTTTGAGTCCAGAAACGGGGTTGTGGTCCTGACCCTCCTGGTCCCTAAGGGTCGCTCACGTCATCATCAGCTTCCCACTCTGCAGGAGTCCCTGCTCCCTGCGCGGAAGGTTTGTTTGCAGGTATTTGGTACACAGGAGGGGCGCTCGCTGGTGGGGATTTAACCCGTCTGGGCTCTGACTTCTGCCTGCGCAGAGGAACAAATGTCTTCCTGCCTCCATATGCAGGAAGTTGCAAAGCAGCTTTAATTAGACCTCGTACGTCTCCTGGAGCACCTCGCCGAAAGCGCTGCAGAGTTCAGGACGCAGTACGCGACTTGCCTGCAGGATTAGCTGGCTTAGCCCGGGCAGGTCGTCTGGCGGTGGCAGATCCCCGGGAGGATTTGCAGGCGCAGGACCTGTTGTTGCAGAGGTGCTTCTCGTGCGAGGAGGTGCGGTTTCTTCCCAGTTGGAAGGTGCCTTGGTCTCGGTGGGGGTCAGAACGTGCCGGGGCTGTGGCGCTGGGCTCAGCGGCCGCAGGACGCTGGGAGCCGTGTGCTGGTTCTGGGAGCCGGGCTGGTCAGAGCTGGCCTGCCGGGAGAGGAGGGAGGCCGGAGTTCGAGGTGCCCGCCGGAGGATACAGCCCTCTGGGTTACGGTGTAGGTGTTGCTGCCTGAAATAGCGCTGGCAGCTTTGGACCAGCAGCTCACGCGAAGATAGCCCTCTCCGCTCTCCTGTAAGTCGTCGGGCTTGCTGCCGGGCAGGCAGGCGCAGGGGAGGGGTGCGGGTGGGCTCCAGCCACCGGGGCCGGCGCGCTCCCTTCAACCCAGGACAGCTGTGGAGAAGGGAGCAGCAGAGCTGGGTTTTCTCACACACCACCCTGCTAATTAGAGCTGTCTGAAACTATTTCTCACCACCTTCAGAAAATCACACTTCCTTGCAGAAGAGTGAAAACTCCTTGCCTTGAGTTTCTGCAGATGGGGAGCGGTCACTTTGCTGCAGAAAGCTTTTACCCCTCGCAAGGACGGCCCGTTGCTGGGTGCTGTCTGCCCCTGCTTTGCGGGCACACAGCGCTTGGCCTGGGAGCGCATCTGGGGCGGCTGGGTGCCGATGGCCAGCGCAGCAGCTCGCCTCCCAGCTGAGCCAGCCGTGACCGGGAGGTGGCAACTGAAGCTTTGCTCAGCCGGTGCTGCAGTCCCAGTGACTTCAGCTGAACCGGGAACAACGGAGGCTGTCCACGCCCAGGCACGTGCCCTGCGTGGAGCAAAGCCTGGCGGATTCCTCAGTCCCCCTTTCGGAAACGTTTGACGACATAAAGCACCTCCCCAAGGACCTCCACGAGTAAGAGGAGACTCGAAAGGCGTGATCGCCGCGGTGCTGGTTTCTCTCCCCGGGACCTCTCCACACACAGCCCCTGGACACCAGCTGCCGCGCGGCAGCCGTCGGGGCTCTGCTGGCAATGACCCTTAGACACAGGCCCCGGAGCATGACGCCCTTTCTAAATCACAGGCAACACCTTGGCTTGGGTTTGGATCTGGATCAGAAGCTGGTGCATGCTTGGGAGCACAGAGGCGATAAACTCCATCGTCAGGCAAAAAGAGAGCCGTGTTCTGCCGCAGCTGAGCTCCCCGCTCAGTCTGGGCTCTGTGAGGCAAAATGCACCACGATCACCAGGGCCTTGAGCCTCGAAGCACTTGGCGCACCCCAAAATCTACTGCAAAGTCCCGCAGGGATCGGGTTTGGTTCTGTACTGCTGGGGTGAGGGTGCCTCTCCCAGCAGGATCAGGTGGGGTGGCCAGTTCCGTGGCTCCGAGGAGGAGCGGCTGCTGCTTGGCCAGGTTTGGGGCATTGGCGGGTGGTGCTGGAGCGTGCCTCGCCGCCGTTTCCTCTCCTGAGTCAGTGCGCGACGCCGCTGAGCGTAGAGGAGAGCTGAGCTGCCCTGGAAGAGCGCGTGGGCTTCCCCCAGCATTTGGCAGGGAAGGGTGCGGGCACAGCGGGAAGGGCAGAGGCGAGTGGTGTGCTTGGCCAGGAGGAGCTGCAGGAGATCGATCCACGGCGGGCAGCAGGTTTGTGAGGCTGCGACCCTGTGGGCGACTCTGGTCGTCCGAGAAATCCTGACTGCAGGGCAGCCTGAGCGGTAAACTGCTGGCACGTGAGAACGTGCCTCTGCTGAGCTGGGAGGTGCGGGGGCTGTCTGGCAGCTTCTGTGCGTCCTCTTGTCCCTGCTCGGGGCTGGGTGCAGCAGCGTGGTCAGCGCTGGGTGCACTGGTGGGGAACTGGGCTGGGCGTAGCATAGGTGTCAGTAAATCCTGCCTCTGTCTGCTCTCCCCGCTGATCAGAGGAGGCTGCCAGAGCGCGAGCACACGCCCTCCCAAACTGCTGGAGCACCCTCTCGCATCCACAGAGCGCCGCTGGAACGAGAAGGTGCTCCCCGCTCCCTGGCGAGGTGTTCTCCGCTGTGCGCTGGTCTGTCCGGTGCAGATGGCAGAGGACGCCCGTCCTCGGCAGGAGCTCGGGCGGAGGTGTGCGGCGAGGGGAGGCTCCGGAGGAAGCTCATCTCCCTGGCAACTTTGGCAGCCAGGCATCTGCTCGCCTACTGAATTGGGTGTGCAGCAGCCGAACCCCTAAGGGGTGCCAGCACCTCTCAGCACTTGTCTCCGCAGGTCTGGGGGAGATGGTCTGCCAGCTGCCAGAAACGTTGGGGACAGGCTGTTGAGTCTGCGGGGCTAAAGATCAAAAAGAAGATGAATCACTGTGCTGCTCTTTCTCTGCCGAGTGCCGGTGCTCCGGTGCCAGGCTGCTGCGGCTCGGTGCTGGGCTGCCTGCTGCAAAGCTTGGCCAGAGGGTCAGCGAGAACCGCTTTCAGTTGGTCCCCACGGTCCAGCTCCGTCCTGGATAGGAGCGTGACCAGTCTGGCGGAGGAGAACATGACGTTCCCCAGAACTAGAGGGCAGGCGTAGGGCAGGAGGGTACTAGAAGGGAGCAGATGATTTGCAGCTCGAATGAGAATAATCTGTAAAACTCCAGGCAGGGAGACCTGGGATGTGGTCAGGCAGGGGGAGGATGACCGCTGTGCTTGGGGGGGCTGGGGAGGAGTTTTTCTGGAAGTCGCAGCAGGCAGCACTTGAAGCTGTTCAGGGGAGGGTGAGAGTTCCTATTAGGGAACAAGAAAATAGGAGGTTCAGTGGGTTGGAGCGGGACAGGAGATGCTGCCTTGGAGACGCAGGGCGCTGGCGCTCAGCTGAGCGGGGGTTTCTTGTCTCTGTGCATGGCAGGGTCAGCCTTCTCTTGCTGCGTCTGTAGCCCTGTCTTGGCGTTGCTGACTGCCTCTGTCAGGTGATCCTCCCCGGACTCCTTGTCTTCCCTGTGGCGGGGTCTTACCCCAAGCAATTGCTCCCTTAGCGTGCCTCTGCTGTCCAAGCCGCGACCAAAGGGTGACCTCCTAGGAGTGCTCCCCAGTATGAACCAAGGGTTGGAACTGGGCTGGGCCTCATGGTGCTGGCATGGGCTGAGCGTGGCCCCGGCTGGTGTGGCACCGTGAGGATGGCGCTGGGTGGGTGGCTGACGGGAGGAAGGTGTGTGCAGAAAGGGGGCCCGAGGACGGCAGCAGTGCTGACAAGGCTGTGGGAACTGCGAAGCAGAGGCAGCTGCCCCTGTGAAAGGAGTTATCGCGGGTCCCTGGTAGCCTGGTCTGGAGCTGGGTGAGTGTTTTGACAGTAGGTTGGGCAGACACCCATGAGGAACGGCCCTGTGCGTGACCTCCATGCAGGCCGGCAAGATAAGCCTGCTCAGAGAGCTGAGCCGAAGGACTGGAGAGGTGCTCAGGGCCGTTCGCCCTCTGCTCTCCGGCGTTGTAGCCCAGGGACCAGGTGCTTCTGCTCATAGCATCTCTCCCTGGCCAGAGCCGTTCTTTAAGGGCTCTTGGCTGGGTTTGGTGGCTGCAGTGGTTCTCACTGGTCCCCCCACCCGCCCTATGCCTGTTGTCTGTAGCAGGACGGTGTCATCCTTTTCCGTGTTCCTGTCCCTTTTTGCTTGCTGGCCCGTGGAGGGCAACTGAGTTCATCCCTGCAGGCTTGGAGCCTGTGTCCTGGTTTTGCAGGAGTGCCTCATAGTTGGTGGCCTCCTGGAGGAGAGCAGGCGGCTGTCCCCTCTGGGCACAGCACCTCTTGGGACGGCACACACGTGCGCGATGCGCGGGGACTCGTGACAGAGCGCTCAGCTCCCATCCTGCTGACCCCGACTCTCACCCTGTCCGGGTGTGAGGGGACTCTCCTTTGCCCTCTTGATGAAGGTGAGGACTCTGGGAAAGTCCTTCCCAACGGGATCAGGAGCTGGAAATGAGCCTGTTGGAATCCGCGGGTGGGAGCAGGGCCCCAGAGCTGACGGAGGGCGGATCCTGGATGTGACGGTTTTCTCAGGGCAGGTCTGGATGGGCAGTGCTGTGCCCGATGGCTTCTGGAAAGGCTGAGGAGGATGGGAGGGCTTTGCAGAGCCTGTGGAAGGACGTGCAGTACTACTTTGTGGGAGATCTAGTCAGGTCCTGCCAATTTGGGGTCGGAAGGCAGGTATTTGCATTCATTGTAACGAATCACGGCTCATCCACTTTTCGCGTGGGCGTGGTGATGAAATGCTGTTCAGGATCCCCTCGGTGGTCTCGGGGCCGGCAGATGGTGTGTCAGGAGGGTGGGGACTGGAATTGCCTCTGCTTTCTGGGCTGTCTCAAAGTCGGCAGCGATGCACCAGCCCTGGCTGCTGCCCTTGCTGGAGCCTGTCCCCGTCGGACCCTGGCTCCGCGCTGCCGCACCGGCCGCTTTAGCTGCTGGAGGTGAGCTGCGCTTGGGTCAAGGCGAGGTGAGCTCAGGATCAGGCATGGCCTCCAGTGTCTACCAATGTAACGTGGCCTTTCGCAGCGTGCAGAGCTGTGTGGGTGTGTGGAGGATGATTAGCAACACATTCATTAGCACTGCGAGTATGACGGGGAGCATGAGTGGGCTGTCAGGATGCCTTGCTTGGGGGTTGGATCTTCCCCACATGTCTGTGGGACGGGGGTAGCACCAATGATGGGAATGGGTGCCTCTGGTCGTTGTCTGGACACCCTGTTCTGGGTGTTCCTTCCTTCCCACCTCCACCCCTCCGGTATTCCTCAGCTGCTCCTGCGTGTGGCTTGGTGCAGAGGAGAGGAGGAGTGGGGACCTGAGTGTCTGAGTCTTCCCTAGGCTGCTTCAGCCTCAAGCCAGGCTGGCAGGTGCTTCTGGGAGCCCAGATGAAGTCACGAGCACGCCCAGGATGATCCCCTGCCATGTCGGGTCTCAGGTGCCTTCTCCCTGTATCCCTGCTGGGAGAAGGAGCTGTCTTCCCATCCTGGCTGCTGAGTCGTCTCCTGTGCTGAGGGCCCTGAGCTCTGTGGCGAGCTGCCTGGTGAGGCTGGTGCGACCTAGAGAACATCAAGTGGCCGTGGGACACTTGTTGCTTGCCTGGGCAGCTGCACATTTATGTCCTGTGCTGGAATGGAGATTCTTGTCTTGGGGGACCCAGCGAGGTGGGGTGCTACCTGCTGGCTTTGAGGAGACTTGGAGACCTTTTCTTATAGTGCTGGAGAGCCTGAGTCCCCCAGACGCATGCCCAGATCTGCAGAGCTGAGGCAGCAGAAGAAGCTGGAGGATGTTCCCTGCCAGGTTCTTCCTGCGGCTCCTGGCTTGGCTCGGCATCCTGCGTCTCCATGGCGTCCACACACCCAGCCCCGCTCCTCCAGCAGTGCTGCTGGGCCCCAAGCAGATGAGGCAGACGTTAGAGTGCCCCACCAGCCCAGCGCCGCCCTGGTCTTGAACACTCCCAGGAAGATGCCTCGATGTCAGGAAATGGGGATGCAGCTGGGGCGGAGGTCTGTGGTACAGACCGTCTCTTCTCTGGCACACTTTCTTCCTAGGTTGGTGGTTTAAGCTGGTTTTCCTGGCGTGGGGGACGCAAGAGGCTGTTCATTGGACGTTCCGGCACAACAGCAGCCGCAGGCCACGGCAGATGCTGTAGGAGCCCCAGACCTGAGAATGCCCCCGGGCCCAAATGGGCTCATAGGCAAGGAAGGGAAAACCTCGAGGGGGTGAGGTGTTCCGGTGGGTTTGGGAGGGTCAGAAGCAGGCGAGGTGCTGCGCAAGGTCCTGGGTGTTTTGGGGACTGGATAGGACACTGCGGTAGATGCTGATGGTTTGTTTATTCCTCTCCATTTATTGATCAGTAATTGCTCCGTGGAGCCTGACCTTGGACCGTGCTCCAGAGAAGCAGCTTTGTGGGGTACCTCAGCCCGTTTCTAGCGCACGGCCATTCTGCAGGGGGTGCAGCACGGAGAGGCGGCTGTGTGGGCTCTTCTCAGCCCCGTGTCGCTGCAGTTGTGCTGGGCGCACACTCTGCAGAAAATGTGTTTGTGCGGCTTGGTGCTCCGGGGGAGCCGATGCAGGCAAGGAGGCTGTGCTTGGAGATTGGCTTCAGTTCCCATCTGTGCCACTGATGGCAGGGAAGCTGCTGGGCATCCCCGCGCCGTGACTCCCTGCCTGGCGAGCAGAAACGATGCTGCTTTGCACGCTCTGCTAGGGAGCAGGCAAAAAGCGGCGGCGTGCTGGGTTCACATCGGTGTATCAGTGCCGGTGATCAGCAGAGCTGGTGATGAAAGCCTGCCCTTCACCAGTGCCTCTCACCGATGGGCCTCAGAGCAGTCCATCCCCCAGGGTCAGGGCCGTCTCTGCTGCCGGCTCATCCTCCCTGGAGGTAGCAGACCCCGCAGTGGTGCTCCGTGCAGCTGGGAGGATCTGAGTGGGTGTTTGGGTGTGGAGGATTCATGGGTCGTTCCTAGAACGGGTCTGCAAGGGACCTGCGTGGTACCGGCCAGCAGCATCTTGGCTCTCCTTGGGTGGTCATCTAGCTCCAAACATCTCCCAGCCAAGCTCGGATCATAGCAAAGGTGTTGGATCCACACAGATGTAAACTTGCGGTCCCCCATCCTGCCTCTGATCTGCAGCGGCTCGCTCCATCTGTGCGGGGGAGCTCTGATGCGTGAAGAGGCGATTTCTGCCAGTCCGTTGCGTGGTGACGTGCAGGCTCCTGGCATCCAGGCTGTTTTTCTGGTGCTCAGAACTAGCTGGGAGCGCTGACAGCGAGCGTGGATCCCCGAGGGCACTTGACGCTGCAGGATGGTGTGGAGAGAGGATTCCCCAAGCTGCTAGAGGGCTGAGCAGCTCGGTGGTGCACGCCGTGATGGAAGGCTGCTCGGGTGAGGCAGGCTGAGTGGCTGGTCTGCTGATGCTTGCAAACTTCTGCAGATCTGTAGCTGCTGCACGGAGCTGAGGGACCAGGGATGTGCTTTGTGGTTGGAAGAGACCTGAGAGCTGCCATCAGGGCCCAGTCCCCAGCCCCCTGGGATGCTGCATGTCAGCAAATGTTCCTGGGAGGTGAGCCAGACCCCGACAGGCAGGGGTTGTGTCCACGGTCACTTCCGCAGGCTCTTCACGGTGAGGGAAAGACAGCTGGAGTCTCCGCCTGTGCGGAGACAGCTAATCCGGGAGCCCTCCTGCCTCAGTCTGAGGACGATTTCAGGCCTCTCCTCCCTTCCCAAGCCCTGTGGGCTGAATCGCCTTCTGCTCTGTCATCAGAGCAAAAGCACAGAGACCAGAGCTGTCCCACCAGGACAGGGCAGGGGCCAGGAAGCAGAGTAAACCTGCCATGGTGTTGACGCGCCTGTAGAAAAACCCCCTGAACGTGCCAAGGAGGCGCGTGCCGTCACCATCATCAGGCTGGTGCCTGGCCATGAAACTACGGCCGTTGCAGGAAGGAGGCTTCGCGTGGTTCTCTGGGCAAGAAGAGAAAATACCTTTCTGGGGTTAACTCCAGCAGCTGGCTGATGAGACCAGGAAACCTCATATTTAGCTATTTAAGCATTCAGGAGAGGAGCTGGTGTCTCCCAAATCATAAATACATGAAGAGGGTTCTGGCTTCAGAAGGGCAGATGGGCATTAGGAAGCGGTGACCTTTTGAAACCTTCCTGCCAGGAGAGTGGCTGTGGTTTCCCGAGGCAGCCCCGGGCGGCCGCAGGACCGCAGCTGCCTGTGGCCCACGTTGGGTCTGGGCTGGCCGCACGGGCTGTGGGCTGAGCATGTTGGGGTGGGCTCTGGGCCACCTTTACCAGCAGGAGCTGCCAGGGCTGGAGATGGCTCCTGGAGTCACGGTGCTGGGCAGCTCTGCAGCTAGAGAGGTCGGTCTTGTTCTGTCCTTTGCGCTCGGGGAGACGTGTGGCTGTGCGCGCTCTGGTTGGGCTCTGAGAGGCCACTTAGTCCCTGCCCTTGCCCCAGCCCTCGCAGGGCTGCTCTCTGGGATGAGGGCTGCCGAGGCTTTGTGCATAGGGCTGATCTTCGGGGATGTTTCCTTGTGTTGCACAAGACTTTTACCGAAAGCATCGAGTGAACCTGCTGGGAGGGGACGCAGCGCAGAGTTCCCGTTCCCATCATCTCTGTCGTAATTCAGTGCCCTTTCCCATCACTCTGCCTTCAGGGCCTTCCCCAGCCCTCACACTTGCCCGGTGGTCGGGCTGTGTCCTAGCCCTTTCCTCCCCGGGGTAGGCGATCACGTCCTTGGCACTTCACCTCCGGGGCCTGGGGGTGCCAGGTTAAGCCTGACCTGAAGCACAGCACAGACGAGCTCTGCCCGGCCTCCGACTCTGGCCCAAAGAGGCTGCGGTTGTCTCCCCTGAGTGTTTGCGAAGGGGGCTGGTCCAGGGGCCTTTCCAGAGCTGCAGCAGTGCGCTCCGAGAGCCGCTGTCTCTGTCTCCTTCGCACGGAGGGGGTGAGGAGCGGGGCCAGCGATGCCCCATCAGGCAGCGGCTCCTGGCAGCTCTGCCGCCTGCCCCTGCCAGGGGCAGAACCTCGCGCCGCAGACGCTGCCCGTCAGCAGCCAGATCTGAGGAGGGACGCGTGGTCGTGGTGCGGGGCGGTGCCTGCGTGGCAGGACCGTGCCCTGGGCTCCTCCGGCTAAAAGCTCGGGTCAGCGACCTGCCAGGCACACGGTGTTCCCAGGAGGGTTTCCAGATTGGCGGGAAGGGGATCAAAGTGGAGCCTG